>SZWC01000447.1:121210-188081 GCA_023375785.1 Penium margaritaceum
CCCCCCCCCCCCCCCCCCCCCCCCCCAAGGCCCACCCTCCCCTCCCAACATATCTAGGCCACAAGGGACATGAAGTTCCCCAACACGCGTCGGACGCTCCACAGAACTATGTCTACCTTTTTTTCTCCAAAGCATCTCTCGGGATCAGCAAAGCAATGTGGTCATGTCACACCTCCAGCAAGCTCAAGCATCTCCGCCACATCCTCGTGCTTTTTGAAGCGCGCCCAGTGCAGGGCTGTCCGGTTCTTATTGGACCTCGAATTCACGTCCGCTCCGCTCTGGAGCAAGAGCGTCACGACCTTGAGGCTGCCACAGCTCGCGGCATAGTCCAGAGCAGAAAATCCGTCGAGCTCGCCCTTTGCATTCACGTCCGCTCCGTGCTCAACGAGGAGCGCCGCCACGTCGGCGAACCCCGCCGCCGCTGCTTGCATGAGAGGAGTCCGCGTCTTGTCCTTGCGGCCATCCACGTCAGCACCCACCGACAGAAGGTATTCCACCACAGCCCTGTGTCCCCTCCTGGCAGCCGCAGACAAGGCCACCTCCTTGACCCCACATTCGTCGGAAGGGTCGTCGACCTCTGCGCCTTCGGAAAGAAACAACTTGACGAGTTTGACACGGCCGGCTCCCGCAGAAGAGACAAACTGTCCTTGGACCATTGCGCCCTTTGCGATGAGCAGGGAGACGACCCTCCTTGCACCGGCCAGTGCAGCCGCGGCGAGAGGAGTTGTTCCACCTGGACCGGGCCCGGCAGCTCTGTTGAGGTCTGCCCCGTGATTCGCCAGGAAACGGACAGCCCTGTGGTCGCCTGCTCTGACTGCCCACATGAGTGCGCCGTGCAAGTCGGCACCTCCTGCCTCCACCAGCATCATCTCCACGGCCCTGTTCCTCCTCTCCAGTGCCAGCGTAAGTGCGTCCGTCGCGCCATCGACGCACTTGATGCCCACATCCGCCCCGTGGCTGAGGAGGGCCTCCACCACATCCACGTGCTCCTTGACGACTGCGAGCATGAGCGCAGTCTCACCACCTCCTCCTCCTCCGTACACCTCCATTGCCACGTCCCTCTTCCGTTTTGTCGTCTTCACACTCCTCTTCGCGTTTATCCCCACGCTTCCCCTCTCCAGCAGCAGCCGCACCACACGCCCATGGCCGTTTCTCGTGGCCTTCATGAGGGCAGTCAGGCCGTCCACGTGGCTCGCGGCGTCTCCGTCGGCACGTGCCTCGAGCAACATCCTCACCACCCCAGCGTGCCCACTCGCAGCGGCCAGCATCAACGCCGTCTCTCCGTCGTAGCTCATGCAGTCCACCGCCGCCGCAGCCCCTGGACTGGCCAGCAGAGCTCCCACCACGGCCTCGTGGCCCTCCCCTGCGGCCATGGCAAGCGCCGTCCGTCCACTCTCCGAGTCACGTGCCTTTGCGTTTGCGTCGAAGGCGAGCAGAGCCGTGACCACCTCCGCATGGCCGGCCCTGGCCGCGGCCATGAGCGGCGTGAAGGTTCCGGAGCCTCTGTCATCCACGCACCCGCACGCGTCGTCGTCGTCGTCGCCATCCAGCAGGGCCCTCACCGAGACGGTGTCGCCGTGTTGCGCAGCTGCGATGAGGCTCCCACCTGTGGAGTCTAACAGAGAGACATGTAAGGCACGCATACACGTGCACTGCTCACATGATTACATAGTTACATGTGATGACGTCGGAGTTGCTGAGAGATCCTGACCCGATACGTTACACACCCTCAAAAAACAGCAACCTTATACCAACGCGGCAACAATCAGCAAGACGACGTGGAATCACTGTGGAGTGGAGCACACACGATGTGTGCGAGTGAGGCTCCTCCTCCTGCTGCTGCTGCTTCTGCTACTGCTGCTGGCGTTTGGAGACAAAGGCTCTCCACGCACCACACCAGTGGAGCCACACACACTTAGCCGCATACCTTCATAGTCGTCGGTAGCAGTTGCTCCCATTGTCAGCCGGTTGCACGGTCAAAGCTCGCACGCCACTCCGTGTGCGAGAGTCCAAAACCACCTCCGTTACGGAAGCTTCCTCGCTGACGAGGTGGTTTTCCAGCCCGGCCGTGGGCGATGGCCCGTCGGAACGAGAGATGAGACACTGACCGGCGCCCCACTGCAGACGGACGACGAAGGGAAATTGCGGTGCGCCCGCTCTTTCCCTGTGAGAACGGCGGCCTCAAAGTCCCCTAATCTGAGATGCAAACCGAGATCAGGTGAGCCACCTCCGTGAAAGCGAGGAAAGGAAAGCTGTGTTTGCATGATGCTGTGTGCAAGCGGCTGCCCGAATCCGTGTCGCGTCAGGAGACAGGGCAGAGGCTGCGTGGCGGCAGTGGCGGCATTGTGCCCCCCCCCCCCCCTCCCCCCGCGGTCCTCGGAGGGGGACCGCGGCGGCGGCGTTGCGGCTCACCATGGATTCGACCGAGCAAGCAGACTGCTCGGTCTAAGTCGCAACAACGCAGCGAGCACTGCTGCTGTCACAGCAGTGTTTGCATACTGGTGTGTCGCAACACATCGCGTTGTTCTCACAGCCATTTCAGTAAAGCGAAGGGTCATGTCACGATGACACACGTGCCCCTGGGCGGAGCGGTCCGTACCATGCAGAGCGAGTGCGATGTGGCCGGCACATGCGACGCCGGATGCGCAAACAAAGGAGGCCGCCTCGTCTACGGCCCGCGGCTCGAAGTCGCGACGACGCACCTTCCACGTCATCCATATGTCAGACACGAATCCTGTTCTTTACCCTTCGTCCATAACATCCATAAATCGAGACATGAGTCTGCAATACAAACATTTCCTCCCCCTGGCGCGTAGGTTGCCCAGCTTCAAAACTACTTTAAAGCCCTACCTGAAGGGCTGGCAACGTCATCCGCTAGACCTCACCTGGATTCCGGATCTGAGGATGTCACTATGGTAATTGTTAACTACAAATCAGATCTAGCGAGAAAACAGAAAATTTTCATGAAATGTTCATGCGAACTCGACATCGGCAACCGGAGTATGCATTAACACCGAGCTCCGACACTCTCAATATGATGACAAAGAAATGCATTCTCTTCCTCTTGCAAAGATTGATTGTAGCACGCGTTCGCACGTCGCAACACACAGACAAAGCTTGGGACAAAGCCATATACGTTGTGACAGCACAAGACACCGGACTGTCACTCGATCTACGACGTCCGGGTGAGATCGAAGGTGGACATCGATGTGCGAAGCGGGATATCATTATGTGGGGTACATCAATTGAACCGGAATGCACATCAGGTGATGATGTCGACATTATCAGACGGGAAGCGGCATGCATTTCGGCATCTTCCTTCGGTACTCCAAGTATCATAGGTATCGTTCCCACCCCGAGAGGAAAACTCTGGTCACAGCGTTCCATCCTTACACCTTTCGGGGGTCTGGACGTTACTGTTGCACATTTTGGTCTTATAGTGAGGCTCATACCAAGCTTCACTCATGCAATGAACAGAAGAATTTGTATGATGATAGCGATGTGCTCAGCGCAACGCACGCTGCATGTAACGGACGTGGTCCGTTTTGCGACTAACTGTGGAACGAAAACGTTTGCCCTCGGAATAGTCAGTCCATGGAGGGGCGAATGGTCGCCTCAGCCATTTTGGCTGAGACGAACCGCACCACAAACGGACGGGGTCGTCATAGGGCATTTTTCTAAACATGCAACCTAAAAGCCTTTCGTTCCACGTGGCCCATGCATGTGGGAGTGGGACCTTAGCGGCCAACTAGAGGGGAGGAGGAGTGACGAGATGGATCTTTCATCGCGTCCACATAAACCGTGTTTTCTAGGCTCGGGTTGATCTAGAAACAAGCCTGTAGATTTTCTTACGGTCGCAGGCACCACGGGAGATGAGCCTCGAGTCCCCGAAACACAAAGTAAATATTTGTGGATCATTTTCACCGTATGCTACATTCCTCCCCCTTTGCTCTGAACCGTCCCGATTTGTCCTTGCTCATGGAGGTTTGGTCATCGCGTAATTCAAGATGCAAGCCATGCAACAGAAGCATGCATAAGGGCACAATTGTGAACTCGTGTCAACTGCAACATTGTTGCGTCACGTTCATGCACTATCAACCGCGCACGTGCGTGGTTTTCACGATTGTGATCATCCCCGAACAACAATCCATATTGATCGCATATTCCCGTGGCTCTTACCAAGATAAGACACGTACAATCCTTGTACATTCTTCACCGTAGTCTTCACACATGTGTTGGTGAGTCTTCACCGAAGACTCCTCACACATGTGTATCGATGGCATGGTTGATGTCTTTTGGAACGTACATTGTCAACAATGTCTTGCCTGTTTGGAACAGGATACATAGGATGAATCTTCCTACATTCTGTGTGGTACGTGTTCTGTAAGTTGTTGTGGTGACAGCTCCTCCTCCTCCTTTGTAAGGAACGCCCTTGCAACCAATTAACCGTGCGTCCCCGCGAAAATCGTCCAGGTCCACATGACACTTCCCATGTCGTTTGGACATGATCTCTTTCAAGGGGTTGTTGCCGAGGTGGTACGTCCCTACAACATTGTCAACACGTGCAATCCAAGGTCATGACATCAGTCCTCTCGGTTTACAACCACGTGTTCATGACCACACGTACGTCTACTAGAACTCTTTCACCACTTGTGGGCTGGTTGGCTGAACTCAACTAAGTTCCACTCAGCGCATGCAACTCGTATGCTAAATTTTTCTTAGGGTTGGGAGGCACCAAGATTCTAAGACATGGTTGCTCAGTGCACTTATTTTTCCATTCAAATATTGCACTCATCTCTGAAGGAGGCAGCATCTGTTGTCTGCCATACGCAATTGCCGTCAAATTCCATTGTTGGACACGACAATGTTCCAACCTAGATGGACTGTGTTTTCCACGTTGTAACAATCCAAGTTGGTTCAATGCCTTCTATTGTGTTTGTTTTGTACTTCAACTCAATAGAGCGTTTTCCATATCCCTCACCCGAGGCACTTGTGGAGGGGATCGTCCTCATCAAAGACATCCGACAAAAAAACCACCATTGTGGGTACCACTGCAACGACATCCAAAACTGTATTATACTTGCGTTCGGCAATGTACTTCAATTGAATCATCCGAAAAACCAAGGGGCTTGAGTTACTTCACCATGACCTTCCGGGTCAGTGAAGCGTGGTTTGACTACACCGCACACTTTATGATCTCTCTTGGAAATTGGTTTTGTTTCAACAAATCGGATGTTGGATTCATTTTGCACATTGATACAACAAGAGCGGTGCTATAGCATGTCTTTGGCATGATCGAAATCTACCTGCATGATGTTTGAAGAGGGCGATGTACACGACTAGTGTACCGTGTCACGATGCCATCAACTTTAAGGAATTTTGTAAAACATCAAAAGAATCTGATGAGAAACATTATTTCTTGAGGCCCATCAAGAAGAGTCTTCTCACATCAACATTTAGTTACAACACATTTGTCGTTATTTTATTTCAATGTTGATAATGACTCATTATGTGGTCCGTCGGGCCACCAAGATGTGAATGCTAACACACTATTAGCGTATAGCTATCGGGTTATAGATCGTTTCCATGGTCATAAGCTTTACACACTAAACGTAGACATTATTGTGATCACAACTATTTCGTAGTTGGTCTGTAGAGAACTATAAGAACGTCATAGTACTCCGGAACTCCATTAGTATAAAAAGAGTGTCACTCCTTTTCTTTCAAATGAAGTTTTTACAGAACCGTGTGTTAACTCATGTCACGGACATCGGTTCACACATTTTTTCTATCAATATCCATGAAATGTTCACTCATTGAGTGATGATAGACTGAAGGTGTTGACTTCAGAATTTTTCACATTCAAAATTCAGTCGATCATGTATGGATCTTTGCCCTTCTCTGGCGCATTAAAAACTCCCACTAACGATTATCCTTGTTTTTAAGAGGGTTGTCGGTACACTTATGTACCTCTTTATCGTCTGTACCAGTCGCATACCACGATTTCTATCCATCACTCACCGAGTGAGAGGGTTTCAATGGTTTTGCGAACCCTGGTTTTGGTATTGAGGGCTTTTCAAGCGAATTATCCTTGACAAATTCAATCACTGATGGATGTTTGCATTGGCAATGACTAATGATGCACAGAACATCCGAAAGATACTTATACATCCAGGTGACACTATGCACAGGGCGGCGCGGTGTCAATCCTCAAGGATTGAAGTCAGCGTGGTAACACTCCAGGTCACATCTTATAACCTAGTCATGAAACAGGCTTAGTCATGAAATGTTCACATTTGCCTTTAAACATTGTAGCAATGGGACGTGTGACTGTTGTAGGACACGTCCTGTATCCACCAAACTACTTGTTTGGTGTACTAGTGTCGCAATTTTCATCAAAAACATCAGCTGATATTGTCAGCTTGTTCAAAAATCACAAAACCATTGTGATCGTTTATCCGTCCAACTTATCCATAACATAATGTCGTGATCGACCCGCCAACAGTTAGTGGATAATTTTTTTTGTGCATGTCGTGCACGTTTTCCACGCATGTCGTAACCCCAATTTCACGTGGCTGAAGTACGATGGCATGAATCGCATCCCATGATCCATTGAAAAGTGGGGTGTCTCCGGCACCTCCTAGAATCATGCAAACCGTGCATGTTTTGGAACAAGTGCTCAACCGATTTGGCTTTTGTAGTACGTTTTTTTCTCGTTATGGAGGAGTTCATCCACCTTGAGCATGGTTCGAGCTTCAGAAAATCGTCCTTGTCACACATGTGATTCATCCGTTATAACATAGTTCGTACTTCTTTCTGAAGTATCATTCCTTACCGCTATCATTAGAGTGGAGTATTTTAACTTCAAATGGTCGTCGTTGTCGGAGACGATCGAGATCAGTGTGTTTTTATTACGCCATTGGGGCATACATCTGATCACCACAGCCGTCTGTGACTATTTCTAGTCATGCTTGTCGGTTTTCTATATGAAGAATTTGACAGTATGACCATCCTTGATATCATCGAGATTCCTTGCAAACGTCAGACGACATGTTTTGGTGCTTTGAATAATGTGCTTCACGCACTTGTCTATAGAACCACTCCCCGCATAGATCGCATGCTTTCATTTGGTGGTCTACGACAAGATAGCACGACTAGGTAAAGCGTTGGCTAGTTCTTGCTAGTGGATGCAATGGGGTGCAATTTGCACCCATGCTATCAATTCAACCGGCATCTTATTATATGTGCTCTAACATCGATAGAACCAAAGCTAGTCCAACCGGGAATCATGGCTTTAGTGCGTTTGGCACTCGCATACGTGGTGCATCTGGCACCCATGACAAAAGTAGAAACTGTAACTTTTGTCAGTCGTGCATTTGGTGTTTTATGACAACGGTGCATTTTTCACTCATGTAAACAACTTTACCAATACATTTGTCTGCCACACATTCAACGCTCATGGTAGTTGTGCATTTGGCACTTGCGTGAATGCTACAGTTGAATCTCACATGTTGCACATGCTCCCAAAGGAACCGGGACTTGCCAATTTTGGGTGCTTGACCCTCGTGCGGGGGTTTTCACCATCGCGCATGTGTTGAGTGTGATCAGCACTCACATCTTGTCAATATCCAATCACAAAAGAAACCCACCATCCTTGGTGCTACCGACACCCACATGGATAGTCAATCGGCATTGCTTTTGATCATATCTCCGCGGACCATGAGGAGTGCTTCCGGCACTATTATTACGAATGCTTTTGGCATCCGTGTTTAAAGTGCAATTGACACTTTTTTGTGGTGTGTTGGACACTGACAAATTTCTTCAAGCAACACTTATGTTGTTACTAGTAGTGCAATTGGTGCTTCCATCTATGATGTGGTTGATGCCTGTATAACCGTGCAATCGGCACTAGTTTCTGTGCAGTCTGCACGTTTCGCATTGTTGTGGTAAGTGGATGAGTCGTTGACTGGCTGCAGCACGTTCGGTGCTTTAAAATTTTTCCATCAAGAATTCATCTCGATCGACGTCATCATTGTGATTTTGCAACCCGGTGTATACAGTAATGGCCCTTCAGTGCAAACAAAATTGTTTGGCGCATGTACACCCCACATTCAGCCATGTTGTGGCTTTTAACGGTCACCCCTTCGGGGTTTTCTCATGAACTACCCCAAACTTTGAGGCTAATCCAGAAAATTTAGGCACTGTCGGTGCTAAAATTCTCATGTTAAAGTATCTTACTTTTATAGCATTCCAAATGTCAGTTTCATTATGTGGAACAACTTGTTCCTTTGAAAACGACACCTCGTGGTGTGCAGAGAAAATGATAGATTTTCCCTTTTTCTATTTACAACTCTATGGTGGTAAACCCTTGACCGAAACGGTCAATCCCGGGCCACCATCGCCTCTTACACTACTGGCACCAAGATATTTGAAGAGAAATCATAGCTCAGTCTAGATTTCAAACTGGTCTTTATGGCGCCTAAAACGGTCGCCAAACCTGAAAACATCTTTCAGAATAATTTGAACCACTTCAAAGGGTTCAAAGCACTTGGAAATTGAGGAGAAATGTTCATGCCGCCATGTACATTCCTGGCTGGGGTGGACTTGACCTTCTGACCTCCCGTTCCTCGCAAATCTATATACCCACTGTGCTACTTGCGCACATCACAGGAGCTAGACATTGTTTCAATGACGGTGCTATGCCATTGTGCTGGGAAGTTCCCTTTGGCAGTGAGGAGGAGGGAGGAAACTTCCTCGCCTCCGTCCTTGGGCTGTCGACCTTTGTCAGAGGGGTGGGAAGGAGAAAGAGGTCGCCTCCTCGCCTCCCCTTGGGTTGTTAGCCCTCTGAGGAGAGGGGGGGTGAGGGGAGGACACCTTGATTCCTCCCCCCTTGGGCCGTCGGCCACGTGAGAGGATGGGGGGAGGCGGCATACATCCCCTCTCCTCCCCCTTTCGCCGTTGGCCCGCGGAGAGGGGGTGAAGGGGGTAACGCAGCTTTTCTCACATCCACGGGCTGGAGGCCTTCAAGAGAGGGAGGGGAGAGTGGGAGACGTCCCCTCTCCTCCTCCTTGGTCATTGGCCCACGTGAAAAGGGGAGGGGGGGTGAAGTTTCAATGCCCCCTATCCGCCCCCCTTGGCGCAATTGACGCCATGGCCGAGGGGGAGAGGGGGGCTCGCTCGTCTCCTCCCCCTGGGCGCCATCAGTGCAATGGGCGAATGAGAGAGGGAGACTGGTCCCTCTCCTCCTCGTCAGTGTAATCGATTCTTTGGGAGAGGGGGAGAGGAGTAACTACCACTCCTCTCCCTCTCTGGCACTGTCAGCGACTGAGAGGAGAGGGAGGAGGGTGAACCACTCCCTCTATCCCTCTCTGTTGCTATTGGCGCCTGAGAGGAGAGGGAAGGGTGTACCGCTCCCTGTCTCCCTCTCTAGCGTAGTCGGCACGTGACAGGAAGGGGAGAGGGGTGTGCACCCTCCTCCCCGTTTCTCCCCTCTCTTGTGCAGCCAGCACCTGAAGGGTGAGGGAGGGGGCAGAACCACCACCTCTACTGGTGGAAAGGGGAGCGGGGTCCTGTTAGGAAAATGAGAGAAGCTGGACATGGAGCGGAAGCGATGGGAAAGATGCAGTCACCAAACGGAGGAAAGTGGAACGGAAGCGGGAGCGCAAACGATGGAAGGAATGATGAGTGATATGACTGAGGCAAGAAACAAGAGTACAAGGTTGTTCCTAAGTACTAGCTATGCCTAGCCTAGGACTAGAGGTGAGCAAGCTCAGGTATGCTGGGCGATGCGAGCTGTGCTGCTGGAAACACCATGCTTCTGCTGCTGCTGCTTGGTGGCTTCAGGGCCGCATGGCAATGCCACTCGGATCGTGGTCTTGCGTCGTGGTTCTTGCACGTTGGTCGCCGGAGGGCCCCTCCTCCTTGGTGGAGACAAGGTGGATCGTCAGATTGGCTTGTAGTGGGTACCGGACCGCGTGGTGCGGTGGTCGGTGCTTGGTGCGGTGTAGGCCATCGTGTGGTGGCTCTCACGTACGTCGGCGAACGGTAATGACAGCTGGTCGAGCTGCGCGCAGAACCGTGGCCGGTGAGCCATTGGGATTATCGCACCGAGGAGGTGAGTCCTCTCACAGCTGGGTATTTGGGAGATAGCAAGGTAGCGAGGTAGTGGCTGAGATGCGATGGATGGTGGTGGGGGAGCTTCAGAGGTGATGGTGGGAAAGAGGATGGAGAGGACATCTGGCGGCGGAGGAGAGGGCGGTGTCGGAGGAGGACCGGAAACACGGCCAGCGTAGAAGTATTGAAGCCAGGGGAACTCCTCTTCAGAGAATAGGGCCATGATGCGGGGCAGTCTGACAGGGTATCAGAGGGGAGAGTGAATCACGGATGCAGGAAAAAAGCACAACAGCCACCCGCAAGCGAGAGAAGACAAAGACGGAACAAAGCTTGAAGAAGAAGGGCAGGAGGGCGGGAAGCGCAGAAGGCGAGACTGGGAAAGCGCCATGGGAGGGGCGAGCGAGGGTCAGGTCGAAGGATCTTTAGGCTCTGATACCATGTTAGGAAAATGAGAGAAGCTGGACATGGAGCGGAAGCGATGGGAAAGATGCAGTCACGAAACGGAGGAAAGCAGAACGGAAGCGGGAGCGAAAACGATGGAAGGAATGATGAGTGTTATGACTGAGGCAAGAAACAAGAGTACAAGGTTGTTCCTAAGTACTAGCTATGTCTAGCCAAGGACTAGAGGTGAGCAAGCCCAGGTATGCTGGGCGATGCGAGCTGTGCTGCTGGAAACACCATGCGTCTGCTGCTGCTGCTTGGTGGCTGCGGGGCCGCATGGCGATGCCACTCGGATCGTGGTCTTGCGTCGTGGTTCTTGCACGTTGGTCGCCGGAGGGCCCCTCCTCCTTGGTGGAGACAAGGTGGATCGTCAGTTTGGCTTGTAGTGGGTACCGGACCGCGTGGTGCGGTGGTCGGTGCTTGGTGCGGTGCAGGCCATCGTGCGGTGGCTCGCACGTACGTCGGCGAACGGTAATGACAGCTGGTCGAGCTGCGCGCAGAACCGTGGCCGGTCAGCCGTTGGGATTATCGCACCGAGGAGGTGAGTCCTCTCACAGCTGGGTATTTGGGTATTTTTCCGGTCCGGGAGCTGCGGCACACGAGGTAGAAAAAATGTCACCGAGAGAGTATCTGAGTAAGTGCACACGAACCGTGTGACCCTTGTATATTTCTCTGACAGGTCCCACTCCCCCTCTCTTACCGTCCGCGGTTGTGAAGCAATCAGTGAGTCCGGTGGCACCGGGCTCTCAGCCCGTCGACCGACGACGGGTGACCAAGCAAGAGCGCTTAGTAGCCTATCGGGCGGTGTTTTCTCATGGCCATCGGCCGTTTTTTTTCTTCTTGTTTTTCTTCATCGGGTGAGCGGGTGAGCGAAGTGCTCGGACAGAGAGCTACCGGCTCATCCCTCGATTGGGCTGCACGTACGGGACCAAACCATTGATCTCGTTAGAGAAATGAAATCCACAGCCTCCAGCCATCGTCAGTCAATCGGACGGACTAGACGTAGGTCTTTTTGAGTAGAGAGATGTTTTTTTCCAGCGGAAGCTCTGGCTCTGATGCCACTACAACAGACGTGGTCCGTTTTGCGACCAACTGTGGAGCCAAAACGTAGGCCCTCAGAATAGTCAGTCCAAGGAGGAGGGGTGAATGGTCGCCTCAGCCATGTTGGCTGAGACCAACTCCGCCACAAATGGACCAGGTTGTCATAGGGCATTTTTGTAAATATGCAACCTAAATCCCTATTGTTCCACGTGGCACATGCACGCAGGAACAAAACCCTAGCGGCCAATTAGAGGGGAGGAGGAGTGACGCAATAGATCTTCCATTGCGATAGTCCTCTTGTCTTCAATCCACATAAATCATATTTTCTGGACTAGGGTCGATCCCGAATGTAGCTGGTAGATTACTCTACGGCCGCGGACATCCAGGGAAACTACCCTTGAATCCCCAAAACACACTGTGAATATTTGTGGACCATTTCTGTCCTAAAAATGGTCTGTATGCTACACTACGGATATGGAGAACGAAGTAAAATTCGGGCCTAATCCTCTGTTCATAGCAGAAAACCACCAGAAACTTTACACAGCTGCTTTCTCCCTCTGAACTAACCACGGATGAGACAAGCGTCCACCACATACATCAATGTTACCTGAAACAAGACTTGTCCATAAATCACCAAGTGCTAATACTGAGTGGAACATCGTCACTGCCGGTCTCGAACTCAAGAAAATGTCGTCGAATGATCGGACACATGTAGGGGTATTCTGTTAGTGACATGACTTGTTTATGGGTACATGTAGGGATGACCCATGAAATTTGATTGTGTATGTCCTACCCGGCGATCGGAAGAATGCTCATATCTTATCTAATGTTTTGAAGAGTAACACTCCCCTATCCATTGGCCTGAGAATGTTAACACTGTACCCGTGAACAGCGAGAAATCGCAGCCTGTCGACATTGCATGCAATGCAGTGTCGACACGCTGACATTGAAACTTTTTTTGCACATTCACAAACCCCTCTTTTGAGGGGTTTATGAATGTTTTATAAGGGTTTTGCACATGGTTTGCACGGGGTCTGAGACTCCCCATGCGTTGAAAGGGAACATGCTCGGCCGCGCTACCACGGGACCTAGCAGGAGCTCGCGGAAAAACAAAATCCAAAAATCCTGAATGTAATTTGGGGTAGGTTTTGACTAAAGTTTGCATGTAAAACCTTTGGGGTTTGCGATTGACAAAGAAAAACAAAACAAAAGTTTCCGCTCATTCCAAAAAACGGGTGTTTTTGCTAGATCGCGATCGAGCGATGAGCTCTTTGTTTTTCTGCACACGCAAACACCCTAGTTTGATGTAGGGGTTTTTTCCCGCACAAAACGTACAAAACCTGAATCAACTAGGGGATTTGTGTGTCGATAAAAAAACAAAGAGCTCATCACTAGATTGCGATTCTTGCATGGGAGTAGGAATCGCGAAGGGGGTCGGCATGCCACAGCTCGCTCCGCTTGATCAGCGGTGCGGGCCCGCGCGTGGAGTTTAGCTGGTCGTCCCAGTATTTCTTCGCTGTGACCTCCGGAGTTCCGGAACACAGAGGAATTTTGTCATTGTTGACCCCGATGTCAACAGTGTATTGTGGGAAATTACTTCTTTTTTCAACACCCCCCTTCAGTCCCACAAGACACGACCCGGAATGGATGAGCGAGGATTCCGGAGTACAGTCCGGAATCCTCACTGGTTGTTTGATGCTGCTGTGAGGACATGAGATGTGAGTTGTGGCTTTGGGGAGAAGACCAGGAAAGTTGCCAGGGACAGCATAGTGGCTCTGTGAGAGAAGTTAGTTCCGATCCAGGGGATCATGCCGCGAAGTCTTCGAGGTCATGAAGCAGAGCTTGCTGAACGATGATGATTTAAACAGGCTGTGAGGAAGTTTTGCCACAGCTGATGGCTGTAGTTGGTTTGCTCGCAGGTGTGGTGGAAGTAGGAAGTAGTCAAATGGGGAGGCCGAGAGACAAGTGGGGTTGTCTGGGGTTGCGGTTGAAGGTGAAGGATGATAAGAGGGAGATGTAAGTGGATGTCTGCTTGGGGATTGTGGAGATTGTTGTTCGGGTGTAGGTGCAGGAGACAGTATGATGCCATAAACAGTTCTCATGAAAGTGCTGAGTTCTTCAGCTGTAGAGAGGGGTGAGGAGGAAGCTGTGCTGTTGTGAGCGTCAACGGTCTCTTGCTTGGTGACGGAGCTGGGCTGGGACAGTGTTCCATGGGACAATGGAGCAGTGTGTTTTGTACTGGGAGGAGACGTGGATGAGTTTGAGGGGGTTGAGATGTGAGTGTCACTTGGAGAGTGAGTGGTTTGAGGGTTGTAGTTGGATGGAAGAAGAGGAATTGCAGTGATCCCAGTTTCTGCTGCAGAGGTAGATGATTTTAGAAATGATGCTGCTGATTCTCCGTAAAATGTGGCCATGAACTGGTTGATCTCATTCAAGGTGAAGAGGGAGTCGTTGGTTGACGTGGAGAGGAGGGAGACAGATTCTGGTGTTGGTGTTGGAAACGGGGTGTGATTGATGCAGTTGGGTGATGTGGGGCGACATTGTCAAAGATGTCGGGGCCGACACTTGTTTGGCTTGGAAGAGGGCACAGCTGAGGGCTGTTGGTGGTCGCATGATTTGCAGAGGCAGTAGGAGAGGTGCAAGGCAGAAACATTCTCTGTTTCTTCCTTGTCGTAGGCAAAGAGGGCTTGCAGTTGTGCTGCATTATGTGGGTTTGCACCAGGTTGGTCATTGTGGAGAGCTGGGATGGTTGACGTTTCTGGGATGTTGGCGATATCGGCGGTCAGTGGATGGCATGATGGGTCAGATGCTGAAGTGTTTCCTGGGTTGTTGGGAGTTGAAGAGCTGGTGAGAGGGAGAGGAGGTCCGGACGGTGAGGCTGAAGCTGCTCTAATGGTTGAGGGTAAACAAGATAGAATGCTGCTGCTGGAATTCAACTGTGGCTTTTGAAGACGATGGAAAATGGTGGCACTGATGCACCCGAGGGAAAAAGGGAACACTGTGTATGACTGTGCAACTTTTGGATGGCCAAAGAGAGAGACTAGTATGCTTCTGCTGCCATTCTGCTGCAGGGGATGACTGGTAGATGGCACTGCTGTTGCTGTGGTGTCTGTTGCTGGCCGTTCGGCAGAAGTGCGCTTCGGCGGGGCATTTCAGGCAACAGGCGAGATCAGGGGGCGGATGAAGGATGTTCATTAGGCTCAGAATATTTTGCTTCGCTCTGATACCATGTCAGGAAAGTTTGAGCAGCAACGAACGCGAAGATGCGACAGATAGATAGTGCGGAAGCTGTAACGAAGATGCAGAGTGCTGTCGGAAGAGTGACGTCACAGAATGAGCATAAGGGATGAGTGCGGGAGGAGTGAAAGCGACAAAGAGCTGTCGGTTAGCAAAGGAGCACTGATGATGATGAGACGAGTCTGGGCACGCTACCTGAGGTACAAGTGCTGAGGTATTGTAGAGTATGCCGCAGCCAAGGAGGCGGGTGCAAGGAACGAAGACAGGAGGAGGCCGCAACATCAAGGAGCGGGTAGGGCAGCGGGCCGAGTCTCAGCTACCAAGAGCGGGCGAAAATGCAAGAAGAGCAAGTGATCAAAGCGAACAAGAAAGGCTGCAGCAGAAAGACGGGCAGTGTTGAAGATTTGTCCCTTTGCATGCCCAAGTGCGATGCCTGAAGGCGCCGGCAAGCCGCTTGTGAGAGAGAAATCCTAGCAGTTGGATCTAGTAGCTTGATGATTGTTCAGATCCTAAGGTAGAGGATTGCCCCTAAAATTTGACCAGTTGCTAAATCCGGTGAAANAAATGCAAGAAGAGCAAGTGATCAAAGCGAACAAGAAAGGCTGCAGCAGAAAGACGGGCAGTGTTGAAGATTTGTCCCTTTTCATGCCCAAGTGCGATGCCTGAAGGCGCCGGCAAGCCGCTTGTGAGAGAGAAATCCTAGCAGTTGGATCTAGTAGCTTGATGATTGTTCAGATCCTAAGGTAGAGGATTGCCCCTAAAATTTGACCAGTTGCTAAATCCGGTGAAAGTTGTTTCACCTAAATTGGACAAGTAACAAGGGAGATGTGAGCTTCCAAAGTTGGGATGTGCGCGGCGGCTCTGGGAGCCGGCAGCGACTCGACCTCCGGTGAATAATCAACTGGACCAAGTAACAAATGTCCATCTGGAGATTTTGCTCTGGAAAGGCTGCCGAGGCGTCCGGTGAATGATCGGCCGGATGTCAGTTGTGCAGTTTGTTGTCGAGGGACTTAGCCAAAATCGTGGCTCGGCGTCCGAAACTTAGTAGTACGTTTCGTTACTCGGGGACCATCAAAATTCTGACTGCAGGTCCAGGTTTCGACCCACATCCATCCCCATCACCAAAACCAATGATTAACTCATCGAAACAGATCCCAGAGGCGCGAGGGGTACCACCACTATGTGTGGGGACATCTGCGCCTCCGAAATGGCATTTTGATGGGTCCTTGATGTGTGAGGGCGGCTCGGCGGCTGACATGGTGCACGCCGCCGATTGAGCGGCTGGATTGGGATGCCGCGCTTTGGCTGACGTAGCGGGAGTTACAGTGATCCGAATTGCGCACGGTTTGGTGTATTGGAAGGCTCATGATTAGCCCTACAAATGTTTGGATCATGTGCATGGCCTAAAACTAATGCAGAATTGCGTTACTCCCTTTGCAAAAGTGACTGTCCCAAAACTGTCTTCCACTCCCAGAAACATAGCGTGAGGCGACCAGAAAGCTCACGCTTAGACTCAAGCCCGAACCAAAACAGAAAGCCGTGAACACCAAGTGCAGACCTTTCGGGGCACGTTGGAACTGCCTCCACCTGTGGGCCGTTTCTAACAGGCAGGAGGCAAACAAGATCATAGGGCCGCAGCCAGAATGGTGGGCCGAAGACGATGGACAGAGACAAAAGGGAGCCCCAGCCAAAGATGGCGGGCGAGAGAGCGATGGACAGAATACCGTAGCCACTAGGGCGGGCAGAGAGGAATGAACTGATTGATTGATCAGAAGCGAGATTACATGGATCGATCTAGTTACTTGAGTAGTGCGTTCTCCACCAGTCTATATCTAGCTAGGACAGCTTGTAGGAAAGGAGATGCCGAAGGTGTGCGTCTGCTGCTGTAGTTGGGTGCGGAGTCACAAAGCGGGTCCACACCGTTGCTTGAGGCTCGGCGGGTGAACTGTGGGACCAATATGGCTGATCCGTAGCCATTGTCCTTGTCCTTTTGCGGCTACCAGGCCGCATTGCTGGCGGTTGGTTGGCGCCTTTTGTTCTTGTCGGACCATTTCCCGCAAACCACCATTTATTGACCGTGTTGAAAAGTTGCCCCTCCGCATGCCCAAGTGCGGTGCCGGGAGGCACCAACGAGCCGCCAGAAAGAGGAAACTCCACTCCGGTGGATATAGCGGCTTGAGGATAATTCAGATCCTAAAATGGATGATTTCCACTTAAACTGGACAAATTTTTGAATGCGGTGGAAGTTGTTTCACCAGAATCGGACAACAATCGAGGGAGATATGGCCTTCCAAAGCTGGGGTATGTGCAGCGGCTCTGAGAGCCGGCTGCGACTCAAAATCCGGTGGATAACTGACCGGACCGAGTAACAAAAGTACCATATGGAGATTTTGCTCCGGAAGGTTTGCCGAGGCATCCGGTGGAGAATCCACCGGATCCTGTACTGCAGTTTATTAGCAAGGGACTTAGCCAAAATCCTGGCTCGGCGTCCGAAACTCAGAAGTTCGTTTTGTTACTCGGGGACTTCGTCAAAATTGTGACTGCAGGTCCGCGGACAGGTTACGAACCTCGTCACACCCCATCACCAAACTCAACGCAAAAGTGCTGGAGGTGCATGGAAACAGTACAAGGGACCCATACATCACATGCAATGGGATCTGCGCCTTGGTAAAGGCGTTTCGCACGTGAAGGAAGGCGCCACGGCGTGTGGCGGCTTCAGGCTTCTGTGGTGGGTGTGACCTGCGCTTCGGCAAGCGTAACTTGGGCTACGCTTCACTGAATTGCGCGTGGTTTGGTGCGTTGGAAATCTCATGAGTAGTCCTATAAATGTTGTGATCATGTCCATGTTAAAAAAAGGACGAAAAAAAGCGTTTTTCCTTTCGCAAACGGACTGTCTCTAAACGCTGATCTGGAGCTCTGGCACCGACGGTTGGGGCATTCGGCGCCCGCAACCGTTAAGGAGATGGCGAAGCGTGACATGGTGCGCGACCTCGTCATTGATGGTGCAGCAGACGCGGTAGCAGATGCAGCAGTGTACAAAAAGTGTGAGCCTTGCATTTTGGGCAAGGCGAGATGCAAGCCATTCAATGAGAATGAGGCTCGCGCAAAGGACCTGCTGGAGGTTGTGCACAGCGACGTGTGCGGACCATTCAAAACGCCGTCAAACAGCCGCTTGAGATACTTCGTCGCCTTCATTGACGACTGCAGTAGAAATCTCTACGTGTACTTCATGAAGCGG
Organism: Penium margaritaceum; assembly: GCA_023375785.1. Taxonomy (NCBI): domain Eukaryota; kingdom Viridiplantae; phylum Streptophyta; class Zygnematophyceae; order Desmidiales; family Peniaceae; genus Penium; species Penium margaritaceum. The sequence goes on from SZWC01000447.1 coordinate 139,281, forward strand.
AAAAGCGAGGTCCTTGACCGGCTGAAGGAGTACATTGCAGCGACGGGGAGACAGACTGGCCGGAAGATCACAGTGCTACAAAGCGACAATGACGGAGAGTACGTGGGCTACAGCGGGTGGATGAAGCAGCAGGGCATCAAGTGGGCACCCACTACGCCATACTCGGCACAGTCCAATGGAGTGGCCAAGCGGGCGAACCAGATGCTGCTCAACATGGTGCGCACCATGCTTGTGAATACGGGATTACAGCGAGGGTTCTGGACAGAGGCTGTGCATATAGCAAGCTACACCATCAACCTCACCCCAACAACGGTGCTGAAGGGTAAGGGCGGCTGGAAGACGCCGCAGGAGGTTTGGAGCGGACGCAAGCCAAACGTGCCGCACGGGAAGGTGTTCGGGTGCAAGGCGCACGCGATGGTGCAGGCGGCACAGCGACGCGACCGCAAGCTGGAACCGCGGGTGAAGCTGTGCTTGTTCCTTGGCTACAAGAGCGTACAAAAGGCATACCGGCTCTGGGACCCATGCATGCAAGAGATCATCCGCAGCCGTGACATTGAGTTCGACGAGCAGCAGAGGTTCAACAGCAGCAGCAACAAAATGAGCGTCGGGAACACTCCAAAACAGGGGGTGTGCTTCCAGCTCCTTGACTATGAGGAGGAGCCGGCGGACACGGAGGTCGATGATGCGGTGTCGGAGCGCGGTGGTGAAGCAGGTGCAGCAGCCGACGCAGAGGACTCCGATGACGATCCAGCTGGGCTGGAGATCCGACGGAACGATCCATTGGAGAAGGCACCGCAGGTGTCAAAGCGTGCACTCCCGGCAGAGTTCGCGTCGGACGTTGGAGAAAAATCCTCCGGACGCGCCGCCCGTCCGGTTGATGGTTCACTGGAGCGGGAGGGGTCCTCGGGGAGCCGTCCGGTTGATGATTCACCGGAGCGGGCAGAGTCGGAGGGATCGCAGCAAAGCGACGAGACGCCACGAGAACTACCGCGTCACAGCGGGAGACAACTGAGAGCGGGGAAGCGTTTCGACGCAGGCACCAGTCGATGGATTGGCATGACGCGGTGCATGCTGGCTGCATCAACGGAGCCGACAAACGTGCAAGAGGTGCTTGCGCGGCCTGAGGGGGAGCAGTGGGACGCCGCCATCAAGTCGGAGTTGGCGTCCATTGCTGAAATTGACACGTGGCACCTGGTTGATAGGCCGAAAGAGGCCAAGGTCATTGGCTCCAAGTGGGTCTTCAAGACCAAGTTCATGACAGAAGGTGTGGTGGACAAGTACAAGGCGCGGCTCGTGGCGAAGGGGTATGCACAGTGTAAGGACGAGCACTACGATGAGACGTTCGCCCCTGTTGCCAAGTTCACAAGTATCCGGGCGATCCTCGTGGTGGCAGCCGTGAAGGATATGGAGCTCCACCAAATGGACGTAAAGACGGCCTTCCTCAACGGCATCATCAAAAAAGAAATCTACATGGAGGTGTCGGAGGGGGTGGAGTCGCCGGAGGGCAAGGTGTGCAAGCTGCGGAAGTCCTTGTATGGGCCAAAACAATCCTCCCGATGCTGGTACAAGCAGATGGACAGCTTCATGGCACAACTCGGCTTCAAGCGTTGTGAGGCGGATCACTGCGTGTACATGCGGCGCAGCAAGAAGCTCCAAAAGATCTTCGCACTCTACATGGATGATCTAATCTTGTGCTCCTCAGGCCTGCCGGGCCTACTGCAGCTGAAAGAGAAACTGAGCAGCAGGTTCCAGATGTCGGACATGGGAGAGCTGGAGTTCTACCTCAGAGTGCGCATTACGCGGAACCGGAGGGCGCGCACGCTTGAGCTGGGGCAGGCCAAACACGTGGCTGAGGTGCTGAAGCGGTACGGCATGGAGGACTGCAAACCAGTGTGTAGCTTGTCTCCACGACGTCTGAACTGAGTGCGGCAATGGCGCCGCAAACAAAAGAAGAGTGGGAGAGTGCCCTACCAATCGGCGGTGGACATCATCATGTACGCCATGGTGGCGACTCGACCGGACCTGGCCTACGCGGTGGGCCAAGTGAGCAGGTACGTGGCCGATCCAGGGCCACTACACTGGCAAGCAGTCAAGCGCATCCTCCGCTACCTGCAGGCAACGCTGCACGCGCGCCTGAGGTTCGACGACAAGGAGCGGGCGGACCCCTTGCGTCTGGTCTGCTACACAGGTCCAGACTAGGCTAGGGATGTGGACAAGCGGAAGTCCACATCTGGCTACGTGTTCTTCCTCGCTGGTGTAGCGGTCTCGTGGTGCAGCAGGAAGCAAGACTGTGTCACAACCTCCACAGTGGAAGCTGAGTATATCGCGCTGGCCGAGGCGGTCAAGGAGGCGGTGTGGCTCCGCAGGTTGCTGGGGGAGCTGGGCGTGCCGCAGCAGGAGGCTATGGTAGTGCAGGAGGACAACACCGGCTCCATCTCGCTGACCAACAATCCAACGCAGCACAGGAGGACGAAGTACATTGACGTGCGTTACCACTACGCGCGGGACATGGTCGAGAAGGGGCAGGTGGTGCTGCAGCACTGCAGCACGCACAACATGCTTGCGGATTGCTTGACCACAGTGCAACCCACGGACCGGCACGCGATGAGCATGGCCGGACTTGGGATGACCAGCTATGATGGGCTGGAGGGCACAGCGGAAGATGAGTGAGAGCAAGCAGGAGAAAAGGGCATGGCAGGTGCAAGGGGGAGAATGTTGAAAAGTTGCCCCTCCGCATGCCCATATGCGTCGCCGGGAGGCGCCGACGAGCCGGCAGAAAGAGGAAACTCTGCTCCGGTGGATATAGTGGCTCGAGGATTGCTCTGATCCTAGAATGAATGATTTTCCCTTACAGTAGACGAGTCATTGAATCCAGTGGAAGTTGTTTCACCGGAATCGGGCAAGTATTGAGGGAGATATGGCCTTCCAAAGCTGGGGTGTGCGCAACGGCTCTGAGAGCCGGATGCGACTCGAAATCCGGTGGATAATTGACCGGACCGAGTAACAAGATTACCATCTTGCTCCGGAAGGTCTGCTGAGGCGTCCGGTGGATAATCCACCGGATCCTGTACTGTAGTTTGTTACTGAGGGACTTGGCCAAAATCCTGGCTCAGCGTCCGAAACTCAATAGTACGTTTTGTTACTCGGGGACTTCGTCAAAATTCTGACTGCAGGTCCGCGGACAGGTTGCGAACCTCGTCACACCCCATCATCAAACTCGACCCAAATATGGGAGAGGTACTTGGAAACAGTACAGGGGACCTATACATCACGTGCAATGGGATCTACGCCTTGAGAAAGGGGCTTCGTACATGAAGGAAGGCGCCACGGCGTGTGGCGGCTTCAGGCTTCTGTGGTGGGTGAGACCTGCGCTTCGACAAACGTAACTTGGGCTACGCTTGACCGAATCACGCGCGATTTTTTACGTTAGAAAGCTCATGACTAGCCCTATAAATGTTATCATTTCCATGTTAAAAAACTAAAGCAAAACACTGTTATTCCCTTCGCAAACTGACTTTCTCTAAATTCCTGCTCACGTAGCGTGAGGTGACCAAAAAGCTCACGCTTAGTCTCAGATTCGCCCAAAACAGAAGACGTGAACCACCAAGAGACGATCAGACAAATGTCGGGACCGCATCCCACGGATTCCCTGACAGATCGTTTCTGACGGTCCATTGTCGAATACGGCCCGCGAAGACTTTTGGAGAAGTCCGCACGTGGAGTTGAGTTGCTCGTCCCATATTTCTTTGCTGTAACCTTCGGAGTTCCAGGACACAGATGAATAATGTCATCGTTGACCCCAATGTCACCATTGTCTTGTGGGAAATGGCTTCTTTTTTTGAAATGTGTGTGTGCGCATGCGGATGCTGGTACGGGTGCAGGTGCGAGTGTGGGTGCGAGAACAGGAGGTTGTTCTCCCCTCTTCTTCTTCCTCTTCCTCTTTCTAGAAGGTTCCATGTAGCTCTGTGACGCAATTCTTCAGATTCACATCATTCACACTTTCACACCTCGACTTCTCAACAGGTAGACGCTGTCGCTCTTGCCGCTGCTGCCACTAAGGCTGCTACTAAAGTTTTCATTTCTTCTTCTGCTCACCTCCACTTGCCAAAGACCGTCGCTGCTTCCCTCTATTTCCTGATGCATAAAGTCGGAGGATCAGAATTACAGGAGTAACATCAGCATGAGGAGCAGGAGCAGGGGTAGGAGTAGGAGCACGAGCAGGAGCAGGAGCAGGTGCAGGAGCAGGGACAGGGACAGGAGCAGGAGCAGGAGCAGGGGTTAGGAGCGCGGACAGGAGCAGGGGCAGGAGCAGGGGCAGGAGCAGGGGTAGGACGAGGGGCAGGAGCAGGGGCAGGAGCAGGAGGTGGAATTTCTTCCTCATCGCTTTCTTCAAGCCAACCACCCTCAAGGCGGACGGAGCAGGGGCGGAGCAGGAGGAGCAAGACCATGTGCAGGGGCAGTAGTAGGAGCAAGATCAGCCATAAGAGGATCACAAACAGGAACACGAGCAGGAGCAAGAGCAAGGGCAGGATCAAGAGCAGGATCAGGAGCAGGAGCAAGTTCAGCCAGAGCAGGGGTGGTGCCACGAGTAGTGTCACGAGCCATGGAAATGAAAAAAGCCTCAGCATTCCTGTAGCGCGTCTTTATGTAGGACGGAAGATGATCTCCATGCTTGCGAGGGTAGCAGCCTCGGCAGGATAATGCTCAGGTAGGGGAGTGAACCGGGCTCTTGCCGTTGGAGGGTGCATGCTACATCCCAAGGACGAGGATCTGAGGCAACAGGGACAAAAGCAACAGCAGGAGCCTTAGGACGTATCCAGCTTTTACACATGAATATGGCATTAATCTGTGCCCAATTTGCTGTGGAGTAGTGGACCAGAGTGCCAGATACGGCAAGAATTGTAATCTGCAACATGGCCTTGGCCTCACTCAAAGCAGCAGCAGCATTGGCAGAGGCCACCGGTGCCAAAACTGCTGTGTCCTTGGCAACTTCAACGTCCATCTTAGCATTGGGCACTGGCAAGTCCACCCCCCCATGCACACCTTGGTCTGATGCCAACACTGCATTGGGAGCAGGAGCGAGAACGGGAGCAGGCGGAGGCGCAGGCGCAGGAGCAGAAAAAGATGCAGGTGCCGGAGCAGGAGCAAGAGAGAGAAGAAGGGTGGAAGTAGGAGCAGGAGCAGGAGCAGGCAAAGGCACCAGATCAGGAACAGGAGCAGGGTCACAGGCAGGAATAGAGGAAGTCTACATGCGTGAAAAAATCACCAGCGTTCTCTGCCACTTGGCGTTTAGTTGTGACATCTGCCTGCGTGACACGGGGAGCCTGCGGAGCATCTATGAGACCCTTGTGCTCCTTGCACTGCTTACCAATGCTTGCTGCTGATGCCAATGTTGCTGCTGTTGCTGATGTTCCCGCTGCTTCACGCTGCTTGCAGGACCTGGCCGCAGTTTGCAACAATGGGCCCGGTGCTCTTGGTGAGGAGCTCCTACTCGGAGAGCCACATTAAGGGTTGTACCTCCGAGCTCCTCTTCCTCCCCTCTTTTTTTTGGTACTCCTCTCTTTTCCTTGTACGCCTTGCACAGCTTACCGCGGCTTCCCGATGTTGCCATTGTTACCGCTGCTGCCGCTTCTGCTATTGTACCTGTTGTTCCCCTGGATTGCTGCTGATGCTTGCTGCTACTTTCCAGCGCTTCCACATGCTTGCCTATGCTTGCAACTGCTTGTCGTGACTTGTCGCTACTGCCTCTGTGGCCGTTGTTGCCACTGCTCGCTGCCACTTGCCGCTGCTTGCCGCTACTTGCCACCGCTCGTTGTCACTTGCCGTTGCTTGCAGACGTGGGTTTTGAAGAGAGGGACCTTGCACATCAGCACACGGACCGAGTTCCTCCCCCTGCACACAAATGCCGAATGATGAGGAGAGTGACATTGAAGCACAAACGAGGTGACTGCTTGTCCTCCGACCAACGACATCGACCTGATTCCGCATGACGATCGCCGATGTGCACACTCTCCCGTGTTAAGTGCAACCCCTCCAGTTTAGCTGCATGGTACGTGCAACGCGGCGGCTCTGTAACCTGTGAGACATCGCAAACCCACCTCTTGCAACATATCTTCTCCCTTCTTCAGAAAAGTTTTGTAGCTAATAACCGCAAACAGGTCAGGTCCAAGCTTCCCCATCATTTAGCATCTCCGCATGTGGGTGACGTCATCACCTCTAAACAAAACTACCAGTTCCGATGTGACAGGGTGCTTGTTCATGTATCGAGTTCCACAGAGGATCAAGTATGCGTGAGGCTGATGCTGATTCATGAGGAGAGCAACATCGACACACAAATGAGGGAAACGAATGTCATCCAACCAATGATCTTGACTTGACGCCGCATGACGATGACCGACCTAATTCCGAATGACTATCACCGATGTGCACATCCCTCATTCTCACGTAAAGCGCCATCCCTCCAATTCAGTTGTGCGCTATGTACAAACTACAAAACCAACAGTGTGATTGTGGTACTTCGCCAATCCCCCTTTTGCTGCAGAATGCTTCTTTCTGCCTTAGAAGGTTTGTACTTTCTCCCCAAACAGCTGTGATCTCCTTTTCAAACATGATTCTCCATCGTTTGGCATCTGCGGACACGGTCAACATCATCGACTCACAAAAAAACTGCACGCTCCGACATGGCAGGGGTGCTCGTTCACCCGGCGAGTTACACGCCTGGGTGAGGCCAATGCCGATTCATGAGGAAAGCGACATCGATGCATGAACGAGGAGAACACACATCCTTTGACCAGAGATATTGTCTTGATGCCACATGAAGATCATCGTCGTACACCACTTCCGCAAAAACGTACAGAGTTCATCCTCCAGTTCATCCGGATGATGTGTACTGGAAAACTACCACTCGCAATGCGATGCGTGGTTCGTCACAACCCGATCACTGGAAAGGATTTGTGCAGATAGCGTGCAGACATGCGAGAAAGGGTATGCCATTTTTCACTGCAAACCATGCATGCTTGGACATCCTTTGGCATCTACAATCATGGACGACGTCCAGCTTTGCTCCAATTTACCACCAGAAATGTGGCATGTATCATTTAGTATACCCGGATCTCGATCGCTGCATCCAACGGTTTTCTTTGCATATCACCGTTCCAGCGTCCGATCCACAACATTCAAATCATGTCGACCTTGGATTATTCAACACCGTAAGAACTGTGATGATGAGCTTGACGCATGATTCATGCTAGGGCTCCCCAAACTCGATGGCCAACATGAAGCAGGGTAATTGGCATGGTTGCATTCACCAAAATTCCTACTTGCGACGTCACAGGCCATCGAGCTGGGTGTGTTGCGATGCATTGGCATTTGAAAAAGGTAGATTTGCATGAATTGATTTTAGGACTGGATAGATTTGCATAAATCAGTTATCGATTGTCACAACTACTACTTGCAAAGTCACCGACCATCCGACTCTATCCATGAGTTGTATGTTGAGAGCCTTTCGCTACAATTTTGAACCTGTTTTGAATTTTCAAGCGTGTACAATTGAAAGCACTTTTCCTGTTTTTTCAACTTGTCCAGGTGTATGTGATGAGGAAGAACTTCACTGCCCTTTGAAATCTAACTTTGCAAGTGAATGTCCTATCTAGAGCAAATTTGATCTCTTTTTCAACCGTGACTTGTGAATCTCTCTAAATTCCATCACTCAACTCAACATCATCGGCTGCATCCCCCTCACACTCATCTTGTAAATCAAGGTCATCGCCACCATCTCCACCAGTGATGATGTCATCCTGGGGTGCTACAATTGGCAACATTACGCTCTTGTTGTTCTTCAGGAAATTCCACCACGCAAACACTGTGTGAACCATGTGTATTAGGCTGTCAGTGGTGTATGTAAAGCTCTGCATTTTATAGCAACGGATGAAGCGGTTGACTTGTTCGTTTGCCGATGTGTTCACACCAGCACAACAACATGAATTCTTTTTTGTAAATCTTCCCTTTTCAATGGTCACATCCAGATCTGTGAACATGAGTAATGAGCTTACCTTGAAGGTGGGAGTACATATTTGGACTGAAGCCTGTTGATCATTTGTGCTTGGAAGCATCCTTGTATCTGAAGTGGAACTCATCATAGAGGAAACGGGTTTTTGTGAGAATTCATGGCTACCGTCAAAGGGTGTATGCATAGAGTTTACATGCGTTGTCAAAGAAGACGAAAGAAGGCAACTTACCATGGGAGAACAATGTCAAGAGGGTGGTGAACATGTTTTTTGGTGACTCCCCATTGAACATGATGTGGAAGCCGTAGATTACAAGATTCTGACAGACGAATGTGAATATCCCAGAACTAGCCATCATGTTTCTTCTCAATGTGGATAGCACACGGTAGGAACATCCTCTTAAGCAATGAAGGGTAAAAATTTGCATGAATCTGTACATTTCAGTTATAAACGAGATGACACACACCCAAGTGGGATCAATATGCATTACGAGACCAGACGCTCACATACACAGTGACTTTCATTGATATGGCGCTCCCAGGTGTCCTGTAGTTTTGCCAGGATGCTTAGGAGCCCAGGGTGCATCACATTCTTTGTTTTATGCTACAATTCAGGCGTCATGATCCTCTTGTTCTTGGTGACAATGGACCTTGTATAGAAATAATTGGTAGATGTAATAATGGGCATTGCATACAGCAGCTTCTGCCAACGTTCCATGTCCATGACGTGTATGTACTCCAAGAAGCAAATGAGCTGTACATTGCCATCAGCTGCAATGATGGAGACCATGGTGTCCCATGTACCCAAAACGTTGATCAGGTGCTTGAAGTTCTCAAGAATCACCAGGAATTGCATTACAAAGAACGACTCTGTCATTCCAGTCCTCGTCGTCCACCCATCATGTGAAGTAGAATAGCACAGGTACCACATTTCTTACTGTTTGTGCTTCTCCAAGAGCTATTGAAGGGATTGGTCTATCCACCACAACATTCTGCACTAGTGCAGCAATGTCGCCAGCACCACAAACTTCCAATCTTTGCCAGAGCTCGTCTAGGTTGGCCCGGGTGAAGAAGTCATTTTGCAGTGGGTGTAGTGCAACACGTCCCAACAATTTCCTTGCCTCTGAGTCTGTTACAATTCATTTGGGCATTTTTCTCTTGCACACTTTGTGACTTCATCCCAGTTGGGTGTAAAGAATACATCCCGTGTTCAGGCCATTGCGATCTACAAGAGCAGTCCCATCACGCACCAAGATTGTTGGATATGGACCACATGCAGTGCAACAGGTTTCTAGCCCTTCCATTTTCATCAACCTTACAAACTTCTGCAATGCCTTTGAAATGGTCATGCGATGTACAAATCCTAGGTGAGTTGTCAGTTTTCTTAAGAAGATAACAGCCAATGAGATTTTAGCGAGGTACGTGCCATTGCAGACATGGGACAAGACACTGAGCATTGCAGAGTGCACAATTGTTGTGGTTTTCAAGTAGATAAATAGGGCATTTTCCTCCCCGTCTGGAAATTATGTGCAGCCGCATGTTGCCTTGTGAAATTGGACAGGTATCTGCAATCATGCAATAAGCAACAATTGAAGTTTAGAATGAGATGGGCGGACAATTTTCATGGGCATCAAGGGTTGAAATAGTTGAACAGGTATTGTGCACAAGACTAGAAACTCACTGTTGTGGCTGGATGGTTCAAGTTGTAGACTTTGAGCTCCCCTTGGCACTGCATGATCAATGAAAAAAACGGTGAAATTTTTGTAACATGCGCACAGAAGAATCCGTCTTGCCAGTAACGCAAATTATTTTGTTGTGAAACCATACCTCAATCCATTTGTTATTGTGTTCACAAGGACAGTGCATCTGAGGGGTAGGTGCCGGAAGGTGGAATCCAGGGTAGAAGGCTGTGGCCGACAATTCAACAGCAGAAGATCGTTCCTGTGGTCAACCTAGGTGGAAATTGGTGTGCACATCAAGTGTTCAGAAAGACTTGACGTCTTTCATCTCGGACACCAGCCAGTCCAGTTTCTTGTGCCCATCCTCCACACATGGGAACACACTGCCAGGTGCACATTTGACACACACATTGTAGTGGCGTGTATCCTTAGGCAGAATGGAAGCTTTGACGGTGCCCGTGTCATATGAGATGAACCATTCAAGGGCAGTGTCTACATGGATCTGCAGAATCCCCAGGTGCCTTTCGCAAGAGCCAGCACCATTGTCACATGAGCATCGGAACTATCTTTTGATGTCACCCTTGTGCAGGAGCCACCCCAAAACACAAAGATCCTTGTGCGAAGCTGACGTGTCTAGGATTGAGAAGCAAAGATTCTGGTTCCGTGATATTGTGACAGCCACGACATGTTCGGCGTCCAGACATACATTGCTAGGAGGGATCTATAGGCTGGCGTGTGCCCAATCCATGTGAACACAATTATGGTCAGTCTGAAATGGATGGCAAGTGTACGAGATGACACCAACCGAGTCCTGCCAGGCATGCACAGGTGGCGCAAACTGCAAGGGAGGTCTCGGCACTGGCAGGCAAGGAATAAGCACAAGTCCTGAGATATGGTTGAAATCTGGGAGCAAGGCGGTATGATCTACAATGTGGTGCAAAGAATGCACGGCCTCTTCATCAAGCTGATTTTGGTACTCCATGAGCCATAGGCTTCGCAGCATTGGTGGACTCCCAGGGTCGATGGTTGCCTGCCTCCCTGGCCGAAGATGTTGTTTTTCAAAGGTGTAGTTCAGTAGACCGTTGACTCGGAGTACCCCGTGGAAGACACCACTCTACATGAGTAAGAATATGATCGGCACATCATGAAGTAAATGGGAGTCCATGAGAGTCTACCCAGATTCACCGAGAAAAACATTTTACCATGGGAGGCTCATTGTTCATGCCCAAGGAATCATTGGCGCCCCCACTGCTGCCAGCCCTTTGGCTGGCAGACCGGTGCTGGGGGCTTCCAGGTGCTGACCATTGGTTTGCATCATCTTCACTGTTGCTGCCATTTCCCCCTCTGGGCCTTGCCCTCCTGCATGTTACTGTGTCACAGATTGTGCTCCTTACATACAAACTCGTCGCCTAATGAGGCGGCTCTGAATTGGCTCAGGAAAACAACGCGGACATTATTTGTGATGGATGTTCCGCTGGTAGTGGGGGCAGATGTTGATACCCTCCCTCTGTGTCCACATGTCCAGAATCAGATCGTAGTTGAACAGTCCCTTGAAGTTGTGCATGTCGAGAACAGTGACAACGCACCTGAAAGACACAAGCAAAAACAATCAATCATGATATGACAGCTACAGCTGACGGCTCAAAGGCATGGGCAGCTGGTGAGGCTGGAATGTACGGTCGGTAGTAGTCGCATGGTCCCTGCTTTGCTTTCAAAGATTCCGGGGCCATCATGCTGCCTCTTGGCAGTTGAGTGTTTCCCATTATAGTTCCTGCCGACGCATATCCACATTCTACCCCAGCCAATTGTGTTTTGAACATCGTCTTTGTCGCGGCTCCACCTGCCACAACAATGAGACAGTGGTGGAAAGTGATTCTGCTCATCACCGTACAGCTTCAAAAGTTTGGAAGCTGTGAGAGTTTACCTAAACTTCTAGCAGAGGTGGCATCGCATATTGAGGATCCTAGCATTCCTGTGGAGAAGGTCCATATCTACAAGAAACCGCCTCCGCACGTCAGGCATCGGACTTCGTGGGCGCGGTCTGAACTGCAGTTGACGGCAAGCGCGAGAGCTAGGCTGCTGGCCTTCGCGCCCATGGTTGCAAGAAATGTAGTTGTCATAAGGGAAGGGATACTGCTGATGCGTCTCCTGCCGCTGCGGCTGCTGCCGCTACTACTGTTGGTGCTGGCGCTGTCGCTGCTGACGGCAATTTCGCTGCTGATGCTGCTGATTCTGTTACAGCTGGCGCTGTCGCTGCTGCTGTCCACTGTGCTATCTGGGGGCAGCTATTGAGTTCTTTTCACAAGGAGGAAGCAGCTACAATCGCCGCTGCGCCAGCAATGACAGTTGCCTCTATGTCATCAGCGACTAGTTGTTGCTCCTTCCGCTGCATACGTCCAAGGACCCAGGAACAGGGGTGGCAAGTGGCTGGTGCTATGGGCCTCATGTCACAGTTGTTTTCTCCCTCTTGTTGGTATGCCATTGTAGGCACCATTCCCCGCTTTGCTCGTGCTGCCTCCATTGTAGTTCGATGACTGCTGAAACATCCGTGTCGACGATCCACTCGAGATAAATGTGCTTTGATTGCCAATGAGGACACATGTACCCAGTTCAACGGTCAATACAGGCATAAATGGTTGTTTTGATAGTCGAACCATTGTTGCTGATAATGTTCCTTGTCTCGGTTGCCAAAATTTGTGCAGTGCTACTATGTATTGTGCACCGAGCTCGTGTTGTCAGATGTTACAATTTTGTATGGAAGTATGCTACGTAAGCGAAAACACGCGTTTTGATGATTGATGCACGCTGAACTACTTGTTTCGATGTTTATGCAACACAAAGTACCATGTTCGATGGTCAATGTAGACACAAGTACTTGGTTTGATAATCTTAACCCTGCTGATGGACCCCGTGACTGGATATCCGCCATCCACATCCATCAGAAACATGAGCAGACCTATCTTGTGAAAGATGTTGAAACAATCACCCGTATCCGTCAGATTCTTAACAGTTGTTTTTGTGTCAAAGTGTAGTCAACGTCATTGTGGTAGACAACAGACCCCGATATTGACCAGAATAGGGCAAATCTTCAGCGTGGACAGATCAGACAATGTTGACCTGAAACAAATGCGTCGTAAATGTGATTGCATGAGCTGCCTCTGTTGTTGGTCAATCTAAGCTGAAACACCTGTTTCAATGATCAATGCACAACTAATTACTTGTTTTGATTATTGATGCAACATATATTACCATGCTGGATGGTCAATGTAGACACAATTACTCGTTTCCTTAATCGTAGCCCTGCTGGCGGACCGCGTGACTGACGATCCGCCATCCATATCTGTCGGAAACATGAGCACAGTCCTTTTTTGAAAGACATTGAAATGACAATCCCTATCCGTTGGATTCTTAATAACTGTTTCTGTTTCAAAGTGTATTCCACATCATTCTGCTACAAAATGGGCCCTGAAATTGACCAAAACACAGCAAAACTTCAGCGTGGACACATCTGACGATGCTGAACTGTCCAAAATGGGTCGTAAATGTGATCGCATTAGCTGCCTCGATCATTGGTCGATGTGATATAAAATACTCGTTTTGATGATCGATGCACACTAGATTTCTTGTTCCAACTGTCAATGCAACACAAAGTACCAGGTTTGATGCTCAATGTAGACACAAGTACTCGTTTTCATAATTGTAACCCTTCTGATGTACTGCCTTATGTCGGCTGCTAATCTTGGTCCTCCGCCTGCCTGTGTACAGCATCCAGCTCGTGTTCTCAGTTGCGGTGTTGTGTTTTACCACGGTGACATGAATTCAACAAAGGGGAGAAAATGCTCAACATTTAGAAGAATACAAAAGTGGCCTGCAGGCCGTTAGATGTGTCCATCCAACGAATATGAAGAGGATGGAAGTCAACCTCATGACTGGCAATACGTCATCCATATCAGCCTAAAAACATGAGCAAACCTCTTTTGTGAAATAATTGAAAGAATCATCCCCATCCGTCATATTCGCAATTGAGGTGTTCGTGTCAAAGTGAAGTCAACGTAATTGTGCAAGCAAACTGACCCCAAATTTGATCAAAACACGGCATGTGTACAGCTCAGACAGATTAGACGATGCTGACCTGTCCAAAAATCATCCATAATGTGATTGCATCGCATCTATCGTTTGGTCGATGAAAGCTGAAACACCCGTTTCGATGATTGATTCATACTGAATCACTTGTTTTGATTGTTGATACAACCTAGAGTACAAGGTAAGATGGTCAATGTAGACACAAGTACTAGATTCCATAATCGTTACCCTGCTGATGGACCGCCTTATGTCAGCGTCATGCTTGTAAGCATAGGCGTCATGCTTGTAAGCATAGGTGTTATGCTTGTAAGCATAGGCATTATTATTGTAAGCATAGGCATGATGGTTGTAAGCATAGACGGATCTAGTCATAAAATATCGTTTCCACGATCGTAACCATTCCATCGGCCGCCAACATTCCACTGGATTTCCCTCCCAAAGCTCGAAACTTCGGGGATCTGAACTCCCCCATGTAACCATCTTTTTTATTTAACCACTTTGGCAAATGCTATCCTTTTCCAAAATCAAGCATTAATGGACATGCATGCTTCAATATGAATGGTTTTAAATGCATACTTTAAAATGAATGCTTGAAGATGCATGCTCTTAGATGCATGCATTCAAATGCATGCTTTTGCATACACACTTTAAGATGCATGCTTATAGATATATGCTTTAAGATGCATGCTTTTAGATGAATTTTTTAAGATGCATGCTTCAAGATGCATGCTTTAGTTTCATGCTTGAAGATGTATGATTTAAGATGCATGATATAGTTTGCATTCTTTAAGATGCATGATTTTGGATGCATGCTTTCATATGCATGCTTTAACATGCATTCTTTAATATGCATGCTTCAAGATGCATGATTCAAGATGCTTAATTTCAGATGCATGCTTTAAGATGCATGATTTCAGACTCATGCTGTAGGATGCCTTCTTTAAGATGAATTCTTTAGGATGCATCCTTGAAGATGCATGCTTTGAGATGCATGCTTAAACATGAATTCTTTAAGATGCATGCTTAAAGATACATTCTTTAAGATTGTTTCTTAAATATGCATGCTTAAATGTGCATGATTTAACATGCATGCTTTTAGATGAATTTTTTGACATATATGCTTTAAAATGCATGATTTAAGATGCATTCTTTCACATGTATGCTTTAAGACCCATGCTTTATGATTAATACTTGCAGAAGCATGCTTGAGTATTCACTCTTTAGGATGCATACTTTAGGATGCATGCTTTAAGATGCATGCTTTTGGATGCATGATTAAAGATGAATTCTTTAACATGCTTTTTTTAAGATGCAAGCTTTAATATTCATGCTTATGCATGCTTTAATATGCATGCTTTAAGATGCATGATTTAAGATGCATTCTTTCAGATGCATGCTTTAAGATGCATGATTTAAGATGCATTCTTTCAGATGCATGCTTTAAGATGCATGCTTTAAGATGCAGGCCTTAAGATGCATGATTTCAGATGAATGCTTTCAGGTGCAAGCTATAACATGCATGCTTTAATATGCATGATTTAAGATGTATGCTTTACAATGAATTCTTTAAAATGCATTCTTTCAACATGCATGTTAAAAAATCTGTGCTACAAGATGCATGCTTGAAGATGCATTCTTTGAGATGCATACTTTAGGATGCACTTATTTAAGGATGCATGTTTTAAGATGCATGCTTCAAGATGCAAGCAATAACATGCATGATTCTATATGCATGCTTTTGAATTAACTCTTAAAGATTCATGCGTTTGGATGCATGCTCTAATATGTATGATTCTAAGATGCATGCTTTATTAAGAATGCTTTAAGATGCAAGAATTAATGTGCATGCTTTTGGATGCATGTTTTAATGTGCATGCTTCAATATGCAGGATTTCAGATGCATGCTTCAAGATTCTAGATTTAAGATGAATGATTCAATATGCATGCTTTGATATGCATGGTTTAAGATGCATGCTTTGAGATGCATGCCTTACAATGCATTCTTGATGATGCCTGATTTGACATGCATGCTTTAAGATGCATGCTTTAGGTGCATGTTTTAAGATGCATGCTTGAAGATTCATGCTTTTGGAAGTATGATTTAAGATGCATTCTTGAATGTGCCTGATTTAAGTTGCTTGCTTCAATATGCATGCTTTGGTGTGCATGCATTAATATGAATCCATTTATATGCATGATTTAAGATGCATGCTTTAATATTCATTCTTTAACATGCATTATTTCATGTGCATGCTTAAAGATGTGTGATCTAAGATGAATTCTTTCAGATGCATGCTTTAAGGTGCTTGCTTAGATGTGTATGCTTTAATATGCATTCTTTAAGATGCATGCTTAAATGAGCATGCTTTAAAATGCATGCTTTAGGATGCATGCTTTAGGATGCAATATTTAAGATGCATGCTTTAAGGTGCATGCTTCAAGATGCGCTCCTACATTCTGAAAGATGCATGCTATATGATGCATGCTTAAAGATGCATGCCTTTTGATGCATTCATAAACATGCATGCTTTCAGATGCATGCCTTAGGGTGCATGTTCTAACATGTATGATTGTAAGATGCATGCTTTCATAAGAATGCCTTAAAGGAAAGATTTGATATGCATGCTTTAAGGTACATGCTTCAATATGCATGCTTTAAGATGCATGCTTAGAAAAACCAAGCTTTAGGATGCATGCTATAAGATGCATGTTTTGATATGCATAGATTAAGATTCATGCTTTAACATGCATGCTTTACATCGGAAATATTTGGTCTCTGACTCCGATTCTTGTTCCAAGGACCCTCAAATAATCCGAGAGGAGGCCTAGGACATCTCCTGTACGAGAGATTGTAGTGACGTAAGGTCACTTGCTTCCGGGTAGCACAGAAGTCATTGCCCTATTTTTATCCTCTTCTGTTGTATGTATGGAGGGTGTTCATTCCCACCAAAGCTTAACCCAAAACAGCCTCTTCATCATGCGCGTATTTGGTTCCAGGGCTTTGCCGCCGTGTCTTCACTCTGCTCTTCTTCCACCTATTTTTCCTTAGCCATCCTCTCTCCTTCACTTGCTTTCATTTCGTCACTTTCACCCCTCCACTCAGCACTTTCAGCCAACTACTTGACCCATCACTCTACTCTTTGCTCAAGCATTCTCTCGGTGGTGGCCTGTCTACTTCTTCACTCTGCCACAGCTCTGTCTAACTCCTTGCATCATCTCACGTCTCTCGTACCGTAGCCATCATTCTCCCGTGCTCCCGCTTGCCACATTGCTTCTAACTACTTCTACTGTCACTCGCCTAGCTACCTCCATTATTCTGAGATGGTATCAGAGCTTCAGGCAACATCGCCTGGTGTTCCCTGACCACGTCATCGTGTCCCCGTCCTCATCACCGCCTCCCCCTGTTGAAACTTCCTCCGCCATCAACAACTGTCTCTGCTTCATCAGCAGCTGACTTCAGCAACTTTGTCTCATCCGTTTCTCAAGCCTTGGTGGCCCACATCATTGTGACCAGACCCTGCATCCAATCACACACCCGAGGAAAACGTCCAATGCTTCTCTGCTGCTGACAGCTGAAAGAGCTCTCGAGCCGCGTTCTGCCGCCAGCTTTGTTGAAGCTTCTACTGCTTCTGCTTCTATTTTCGCTGCATCTGTACCACTTGCATTACCCTTCACTAACTATTATCTCTGCAAGATTTCATAGCCCTGCTCCTCCTCTATCCCTCTCAGCTACTCTTGAAACCACGAGGCACGGTTACCTACCTTTTGCCTTCTCTACCCTTCGCAGCGCTCTCCCCGCCCTTCATTACTTCAACTGCAAATCATGCCTCCTTCTGTTTTATCCGCTCCATCATCCTCAACCTCCATCAACATCTTCCTCATTAGCTCTCATCATCCTCTCAAGCTGCTCTATCACGTCGCATCTCTTCTCGTTGAAAGCAGCAGCAGATCGCCGTTTGTTATCAGGAAATCAGAAACTACCACTCTTTGTCATCTTCCTACTCGTCGTTCTCAAGCCAACTGGGGAACAAGCCATCGCTCTCCTAAAAGCAGCAAGCATCTCTGATCTTCTTAAACCATCCTTGCTACAACAAAAATCATCTTGCTGTCAGGATATCCAACACAACCAGTCTTCCTGCTCCTCGATCGCGAGCTAACTGGGGGCATAAGCCTTCACTCTCCAGACATCAAAGGAACTCACTGCATTCACATTCCTCTCCCACATCGCTCTCTTCCATTGTATCTGTTCTGTCTTCTTCACCAGCCGCCGCCATCTTCTTCTTCAGCATCAGCTCCTTCTCCCTGCCTTGTCGCCATCATCATCTTTCTGCAGCTCCTCCATCAACCTCAAACAGCCTCATCAGCTTCATGTGCTTCCTCATCTTCATCTTCATTCATCATCATCTGTTGCAGCACATGTGGTTTTTCCCCTGCACCAACTTCATCATCAATCTGTTGCTTTCCATCATCACCCTCATCATCTTCCCTTGGTGCAAGGATCCGCCCAGTCAAAACCGCCAATCTCGGGTTTACTTGTACCCACGCCAAATCTCCTCTGCAGCACACGTGGATTACCCCTGTGCCCAGATTTCATCATCAGGTCTCATCCTCTGCAATCATCAAAACACCTGTGGCCAGCACATGGACCTGCACATGCCAGCTGGAAATCTTGCGGTGGCATGTATCCACCCCGGCAGCAGATTTCATGTAGCACGTTGTTTCTTTCCTTCCCCTTGCTGCATCTCTACTCCTCTACTCTTCAGCGAATGAGGTCCTGTCCCTGCATCCAATCCATCAATACTCTACAATCATCTGCCTTCATCATCTTTCATTTGGCACAAGGATCCACCTGGACAAACCGCCAATCTCGTGGTGACCAGTGCCCACGCCGTCCCCTCATCTGCACATGCGGCTCGCCTCTGCACCCAGATTAGATCATTTGTCATTCTCCTCCACGTTTATCAGCATCGTGGCCAGCACAAGGACGTGCACGAGCGATCTGCCAATCTCACAGAGACCTGCATCCACACCGGCAACACTTTTTCTCACGGCATGTTGGCCCCTGCCTTGCCTCTGCCTCACCTCCTCTCCTGTATCGATCAGCGGACGTGGTTTCGCCCAAACCGCCACTCCTCCTGTCCAAGACTCAGATAACTCCACATCATTCACTCACAGGCACAAAAGACAAGACTGTGGCAGGGTCTCTTTTGTGAGTAGCATTGTGGCAGCGCTCTCCACCATCCTTCATGCAACAACATTATGTCTGATTGATGAAGCCATTGCCTCCTGCAAAGCACAGCGCCTGGACGTAATGACGGTTATTGCCATAAAACGCCCACTTCCAACTAATCAGCCTCTCATCAACCACGCTACCTGCATCCACGGGCCGATAAACGTATCCTCCTTTCCTCGACACTCCCTCACCCGGTGTAAGGAACTGTCACTCACAGCAAGTAGAGACACCAATATCTTGCAGTGGTCATAAGAATTCTGTAACCTCTTCCAACTGTAATAGATCAAATGCGTCCCAATCTCGTACATCCTTCAACATTACCCTCTCTACAAAGGAGGAGGACTCTTCCCTGCAAAATTTCACTCCACGCTGGTACCCTCTGTAGAGGAAGAAATTCAGGCTGCACTTCTCAGCATAGCTCCACCCATCTTTCATCCTCTTATCCAGAAACAAAGAAGCACACTCAGCAAAATGTGGCAAGGATTTCTGCAAGCATGCCTCTGTCCTGTCCCGCCACCAGCCTATGAACTACCAAGACTGCAGCACTGTCGTGTTATCTCATCTACTTGGATTTGGTTGGTTCGAGACTGTTATAAGGATACCTCTCAGGGCCCACACAAATAAGAATCAAGTACCCTGGCAGGCTCTAGGTGGGATCAAAATCCTCAAGAATCGAGTTAGATTCAGGGAGGTGTCGGAAATACTTGGTCTCTGACTCCCATTCTTGTTCCAAGGATCCTCGGATAATCCGAGAGGAGGTCCAGTATACATCCGCGTGAGAGATTAAAATAACGGTCGTACAGAACCGTAACTGACCACCTGAGTGACATTGGGTCACTTGCGTCCGGCTAGCATAGAAGTCGTTGCCCTGTTTTTGTCCTGTTCTGTTGTATGTTTGGAGGATGTTCATTCCCTCCCAAGCTTAACCCAGAAAAGTCTCTTCATCCTGTTTGCATTTGGTTTCACGGCTTCAACACCCTGTCTCCGCTCTGCTTTCCTCCTGCCTATTCTTCCTCCGCCATCCGCTCTCTCCTTTGCTTCACTTGGTTTCGTCACTTGCGTGCCTCTACTCAGTACTTTGAAACCACTACTTGACCCATCACTCCTCCACTCTTTGCTCAGGCATTCGCTCACTGGTGGCCTGTCTACCTCTTTGCTCTGCTACAGCTCCACAGCTCTTCATTTGGATTCTTTGTCTAGCTCCTTGCATCATCTCACGTATCTCTTGCTTCAGCCATCATTCTCCCATGCTCCCACTTGCACCATTGCTTCTGCCTGCTTCTACTGTCACTCACCCAGCTCCCTCTATTATTCTGACACTTTAAGATGCATTCTTTCAGATGCATGCTTTAAGATGCATGCTTTAAGATGCATGCACGAAGATGCATGCTTTCAGGCACATGCTTTCAGATACATGAATTTGAATTTTAACATACATGCTTCAATATGAATTCATAAAGGTTTGTCCTTAACGATGCATGCTTTAGGATGCATTCTTTAAGGATTAATGCTTTACAATGCATGCTTTAGGATGCAATAAATTATATGGATGCTTTCAATGCATGTTTTTGGATGCATTCTTAATGATGCATGCTTTTGGATGCATGCCTTAAGATGCATACTCTAAGATTCATGATTCTAATATGCATGCTTTAATCAGCATTCTTTAAGATGGGAGAGTGAATATGCATGCTTTTGGGTGCATGCTTTAAGGTGCATTCTTCAACATGCATTCTTGAAGATGCATGCTTTAAGATGCATGCTCTAACATGAATGCTTTAAAATGCAGGCTTGAAGATGCATGTTTTAAAATGCAGTCCTTAAGATGCATGCTTCAAGATGCATGATTTAATATGGTTTAGGGTTTAGAATCAATGCTTGAAGATGCATGCTTCAACATGCATGCTTTTGGATTCATAATTTAAGATGCATGCTTTAACATGCATGCTTTTATATGCATGCTTTAATATGCATCCTTTAAGATGCATAAATTGAAATGCATGATTTCATATGCATGCTAAAAAAATCACGATTTAAAATGCATGCTTTAAGATGCATGCTTTTAGCTTCATGATTTAAACTTCATGCTTTGATATTAATTCTCTATGGTGCATTGTTTAAGATGCATTCTTTCAGATCCAATTTTTAAGATTCATGTTTCAATACACATGCTCGAAGATGAATGATGTAAGATTCATGCTTTCAGATGAATGCTTTGAGGTGCATGCTTCAACATATTTTCTTAAAGATGCATTCTTAAAGATTCATGCTTTAGGACGCATTCTTTAAGGATACATGCTTTCAGATGCATACTTTGATATGCATGCTTTAGGATGCTTGATTTAATAGGCATTATTTCAGATCCATACTTTGAAATGCATGCTTTAGGATGCATTCTTGAAGATGCATGCTCTAAGATGCATGCTTTAAGATTCATGCTGTCAGATGCATGCTTTAAGGTGCATGTTTACATATGCATGACGCTTTTTTTGCATTTTTTAAGATACATGCTTCAAGATGCATGTTTTTTTTTCATTCTTTAGGATGCATTCTTTGAGATGTAAGCTTCGAATTGCATGCTTGAAGATGCATTCTTTGATATGCATGGTTTAATTGCATGGTTTCAGATGCGTGCTTTGATATGCATGCTTTAAGATGCATACTTTAAGATGCATGATTAAACATCATGTTTGAAGATGCATTCTCTAAGACGTATTGTTTAAGATGCATGCTTTCATGAATGATGTCCTTGCAAGCTCTGATCCACCAAGTTTCTACACCTGCTTAGGCAAAAGATACTTCCAAGGGAGGTGTGTGCTTTGAGTCGCCACGACACCAAGGGAGCACAATTATTGCAGAATTCAGGTTGCGGAAACTGAGAAAGGTTGAACACCATTAATATTAAGTAATCTTGGTTAGAGTAAATCAGATTCGTATAGCATGTGATCTGATCTTTCCATTGCATCCAAGAAAATCCAAAACGGAACAGTAGAGCCTCTGCTATGGCTGTTGAAGTAACCCATGGTGGAGCCGCCCACCATGCCCACAAACAAGAGTGATGGGACACGCTTCGATGGTGGCCTGTTAAAGCGCCCTTCCTGGCCCTCCAATGTGATAGGGAGGCACGCCCTTGTCCAGGAGACCTCCCATTTCTCTTCCTTTCTGGCCCACGTCTCTTTGGAGCCCATTAGAGTTGAACTTGGACCACCAATGGTGGAATTATCCCGTCACCAATGACAGATACCCAGATTCTACCTGCCTACCACACAACTTTTGGATGGGGCTAACTTCCTGAATTCTCAACCAAATCAAGCAATTTAAACCTTGAAATTGCATGGTAGAATCTAGTGAGTCCAAATCAGCAATGAAATGAGACATCCAGCTACTCTCTAGTAGTTGAACCAGGAAAAATGGCAAACGGCATCCATGACTGGAGTACCCATTTTTTACAATCTCCTCCATGCACCTTCCATGACGATACCTCATTCTCACTCTTGCTCTTCTGCTCCTGCACCTTTAAACCCTTCAGTGCTTGTCAACCCGAGCCCTACAAGGCTGATGATGTGCCAATCCTGGAGCTGCGCCTTGGTCAAGCAATCCGCAAGCATGTGCTTTGTGCTGCAATGCTGCAGCACGATCTGTCCCTTCTCCACCATACCGCGCGCGTAGTGGTACCGCATGTTGATGTGCTTCGTCCTCCTGTGCTGCATCGGGTTATTCGTCAGCAAGATAGAGCCAATGTTGTCCTCCTGAACCACCGAGGCTCCTGCCGTGACACGCCCAGCTCCCCCAGCAATCTGCGGAGCCACACCGCAACGGCCACCATGAGGTGGCAACACAGTCATGCTTCCTGCTGCACCACAAGACTGCTGCACCATGCACCATGCACCATAGACCATGCATCATAGTATGTTTTCTGTGATGCAAGACCTAGATTAGACCATGAATTGTGTGACTTTTAGGTCTAAAGTAGGTTCTTCAACCTCTGGCTTAGTTTAGTCGACTTTGACAATCGCAGGTGTCGTCGTTCCTTTTTTTGTGAACATAGGGTGAGTTCGCCCTCGCATCCTGTTGAGCGCTGGTGAGTGCTGATAGCTGGTTGATGGGTGAAACTCAACTAGCGAGTCTCACCCGTAACAAGGGGTTCTCTTGTTCCTCGTGCAATTGTAGCAAAAACATGAGTTTCTCCTATGGTTTTGGAGATATACTTCTCCACACTTCAAGCACCATTTTCCTCACTCAATTTGTAATGGCATTTTCACTTAACAAAAAGAAGGATGGAACACAAAATGGATTCCGTTAATGTAAGGACTCTAACCATTATGAACTGACATTCAAGTCCTTTTCTAATCAGGTGATATCTATCGTCCATGTCTGGCTAGCGGAAAGAAGTCGTTGCTTTAGATGTTTTTCCTATTTTATTCCTATATCAAGGATGTAAATTCCCTCTATTTCAACCCATAACAGTTCTTCTCATCTGTTCACCTTCAGTTTCATGGTCTTCATTGTCATGTCTCTTTCTTAGTTACTCTTTGCCAAATCATCCGCTTCCCTTTCTCATAGATAGTTGCTCTGTCACTTCTGTCCTCCACTCAGCTCTCCGCAATTCAGTACATTATCAACTCGTGGTCTGAGAATCCCCTCTACATGCCTCTTCCTACCTCAAAATCACACACTTTTCCTTGTATCTAATTTCCACTACGCTCATTTCTTACGAAATCCCATCTTATCTATCTGTCTATTCTCGTCACCTCCGCACATTCTACTAGTCCTAACTGTTTCTTCTCTTGCTTGTATAGCACATCTTCTTCTCCTGATATGATAACAGAGCCTCAGGCAACATGGAATAGTACCTCTCATCTAGGTCATCAAATCTCTTGCCATCATAGCTGTCTCCTGCGATCATCACTTCCTTCAACTCATCCTGCCGCCTCTTCTGTCACCCATGTCATCTCCACCATCTTCGCCTGTATCTCCGCAGCTGTGATCTAAACTGCTGGAATTCAATCCACCCTGTACCTAGTAAAACGCACACGGTGATTCTTGCCCTTGTTTTGTCCATTAATTCTCCCGCTCCATCGGGAGCGGGAGAATTGTCTGCCTCCCTCAGTCCTACTTGACGTCAACAATAATATTTCACATTGTTTCACAAGATCTGACAATGTTATACTCCATGATTGAGCTCAGTGTCCAGAAAAAATGCATGTGGCAACATCTAACCTCATTCGTTGATTAAATCCTGTTTCAGCATGCAAGTCCCTCTCTGTCATCACCTCACTTGAATCTTCCTGCATCCTTCAACTCCGTCTACTTCCTCCATCTTCCACCTGCATTATCGCCCACTTATCATCTTTCTTGTAGATGTCAAACTCTCTGCTTCTCTTCCACCATAATCAGTTCTCCTTATGATATCGTGACAAGGTCACCCTCCCATTGATGTCTTCACATCTCGCAGTGAATTTCACAACTCATCCTCCTTACGCCACCACAGTTCTCCAATCTTCTTCATCCATACGAGCATCATCCTTTGTCTCTCCTCTCTTCCTGTTTATCGCATCATCCTTGAGTCACACTCTCATACCGCACCTCCTCCTCCGAGAACCTTGTCTCCATCTTCTCCTGTTGTAGGCACATCAGCCTTATCCACTTCCATCCTCTGATTCATCAGCATCATCAGCTCCATCATCCTCATCATCATCATCTATCACGTATTTTTTCCCCTACAATCAATCATCATTTATCGTCATCATCAGCTCAAAATCAGGATCTGCATGTGTCAACTTCCCGCTTGGTAGTGACCTAGGCCCAAGCCCTCCCTTTCAGTAAGCGCATGTGCCTCGTCCCTGCATCCATGGCATCATCATCAAAATGAATAAATCAAAAATAAAAAGATAACCATCAGCATCATCATCCAAATCTTGCACTCAAGAGCTACATGTGTAAACATCCCTCATCGCAGTGACTTACATCCAAGAAGGCAGTAGATTTCTCGTAGTGCGTTGGACATTGTCTCTTCCTTGCCAAATTTTACTCTCCTAAAAGCAGCTCGTGTTCGTGGTTCATCCCTGCGCCTACTCCATCTGTCATCATTCTCAATCAGCAATCAATTATCACCTTGGTATTTGGATCCACACGTGTTACCGCACTCCTTGCAGTGACCTGAAACCATACCATCCTCTTCAAAACATTATCAGTCTTTGCGTCATCACAATCTGGTGGAAGAAGTCAATTCTTCAAGATATCCCGTGCTAAGGCGTCTTACAAGACCCATCTCTCTGATTTTCAGGCTCGAGAAAATGGTTAGAACAAGCTGTCACTCCTCTGTACCAGATCTGAAGAATCGCCTTGCCTCTCACACTCTCTTGCAGAAACAGAGGATCGGCTGCAATAGAGCATCCTTTTTTAATGGCATTGTGCAGCGCCCTCCACCTGTACTTCACAATCACTTCTCATCTCACTCATTTCTGACCTGTCCTCCATCATCCACAGCCATCGCTAACCCATGGACAGGCTACCCTGTCCTTGGTAGAGAGGGCCACAAACTTCAGAGCTGGTCACAAACTCACCTTATTGTTACCAGTACCACCTTCATCAGCCAATATCGTATCTCTGACTTTCTCCTTTGTGTTGTGTGACACAAATCATACGTACCTATTTTTGGCAATATGGCACCCCAGAAGCAGGCCAGTACCGGAAGGGTAGAGGCTAGTGCCTCTGCCCAACTATTGGCCTCCCCGTTGGCAATTCCTGTGGGTCCACCCTGATGGATATGATGGCCATAAACAAACAAAAAAAATGTTGCTTAAAAGAACATCTGGTACTACAATTGCATGCAGGATATTTCACAGAGATTCCAACACAAGTCATGCAACTCAGTTTGGATTCCGTTTGAGTGAGATGTGGATTTCCAAGTTTTGGAAAACATGGGTTGGGTTCAAGGGACGACCTGAGCACGCTCAGCACAAGGCAGCAAAAATTATTGACCAGGAGAGTGCAGAGCGGCCTTCAAAAAGCAAAGGCAGCAGAAGGACATTCAGGAGGCTCCAAAAAAGGAGTTTCTCAAGTTTACTGACTGTGCACATTGTAGAGGATGTTACTTCCCTGGATGATAACATGACTGCCGATCATCCCGCTAGGCTAGGAGAGTGTGCTAGGGGGTCACTGTTGACAGTTTAGCATCGTGCTCCCTCAGATAAATGAGGCATAAAAGGACTTGTTCAAAAGCTGAGATTATTTATTTTCTCTTTCAAGTACCAGTTCAGACATTCACGTTCTCCGCAATCCTGCATTCCCTTCAGTAATTTCTGTCTGTGCAACCTATAGCTCCCTTCCACCAAAAGTTGGTCCTGCCTAGGTTGCTCTTGCTGAGAAACCTAGGCAGCCCGATCACCTCCCCGATTGAGGCCCTCGTTTCTATCAGTGGTATCAGAGTCAAAACAAGGATCTGCCTCATCCTTGAGGCATTACTTGTACCCTGCTCTGTGAGAGAGTCGTATGTGGACTAAAGATTGCACTACCACGACAACATCCTCTTGTATGGTGGCCATTGTCAACATCGTCAAGTTCAAAGGAAAAAACATCTTTAACTGGAGTAACAAAGATGAAGATAATGCACATAGAATGGGATGTCTGGAGCCTCGTGGACGATAAAGAACCAGATGAATCCTCTGTCTCTCATGGTGAGGCCTGAACCTACCACAAGAAGCGTGACCACATCCCTGCCACCATCTACATCTACCTCAACAAACAACAACAACTCCTTGTACGTGGCATCCTCACACCAAAGGAGGTTTGGAAAAAGCTTAAGTCCAGTTAGCATCCAAGTAAATTATCATGAAAATATAGCTGTGTTGTCAGTTTTACACCATGAAGATGGATGAGTCCGGATCCATGAATGACTACATCAATATGGTGCAGTCCCTCTCTGACCAGCTTATTGCGATTGAGGACCCTGTTAAAAAACATATGCTCATGCTCACCATCTTCTCATCCTTCCTAGCAGCTACATTCCTCAATTTTTTGGCCTGGACCAATATGACGAGAAGTTGTATCTCAACGATGTAGAGGAGAGCCTGCTCCTTTAGGAGGATCGCAGCAAGGGAGATGAAGGGAAAATTGGACTGGGCGTTGCTCTCATCACTAACTTTGGTCATGAGAATGGTAGTATACCAACCAGGGACAATGGTGGATGAGGGAAGAAGAAGGAGAACTGCCACTGTGGAAGAAGCCGGGCCATAGAGTGCATGAATGGTGGAAGAAGATGGCGGACCTTGTAGCTAGAGCTAGAATGGAAAATGAGTCTGATGCTTCCACGAACGCACCAGATTGGGATAGTGGATTAGTGTCCACCATGTGAGTCCTGCAAGCCTTCAAAAATATCTCCTTGTTCAACATCATTGACTCCAGATCCACGTGGCACATGACGTGCTGCCATGATAGGTTCATTATCTACACCACCATTGAACCTCGTCAGGTGTACATGGGGTACATGCATGTTCAGATTGCGGTTGGGAAGGATGAGATTGTATTTTGTGTTTCTATTGAGGCCAAGCACGTGGAACGTTGTGTGATGGGGGTACTCTATGTTCCGGAGCCGGCGGCTAATGTTCTCTGTATTTCCTCTCTCATTTTTTGAAGTATATGCAGGTTCACTTTGAGAATGGTGGCTACACCAGCTCTGGTTGGGCAGCCTGTGTTCTTACAAAATTGGACAAGGAAGACGGTTTTTACCATCTCTACATGGTGTTGAAAAAGGAAGCCGAGTGGCTATCTGCCTAGCTTTAGCAGCAACGGAAGAAAAATACAATTTTTGGTATGTGGCATTGCCGGCTTGGTCAATTCAAACATGGCACCATCATCTCCGTGCAATACATGAACCGCAGCCTAGATCTCAAGGGGGTGTTGTAACCTGGTGCATTGGCTTGTAAGAGTTGCATTGAAGGGAAACAAGTCTGCTCTCCTTTCATGGAAAAGGGGTCATCTCATCTTCTTGCACTCGTTCACTTTAATGTGTGCGGTCCCATGCCATCACAATTCTTTCCCGGTAAGTTGTACTTTGTTGCATTCATTAATGACAAGTCACAGAAGATGTGGGATTCCTTCTTAGTTGGAAAGAATGAGTGTTTTGATGCTTTTGAGGTGTGGATTGCTACTGCACAGACTGAGAGTGGCAG
The DNA here is from genome assembly GCA_023375785.1 of Penium margaritaceum. Classification (NCBI taxonomy): domain Eukaryota; kingdom Viridiplantae; phylum Streptophyta; class Zygnematophyceae; order Desmidiales; family Peniaceae; genus Penium; species Penium margaritaceum. The sequence goes on from SZWC01000447.1 coordinate 167,454, forward strand.
GCGGTTGACGATACTTTACACCAGTGGTGGAGGAGAGTACCTCTCCAACAATTTCCACAAATTACTCAAGCGCGATGGGATCAAGCACGAGGTCATCCCACCTGAAGCACCATACATGAATAGCAATGTTGAACATGCAAACTACACTCTTGTGGAGCATGTTTACATCATGCTCCAAGACGTAGACGTCCTGCCAACATTCCGTGCAGAAGTCGTCAGTTGCAACAGCAACTGGTGTTTGCCGTTCCACCTTATGCCTATTCACCCACACGTGGTGGTGTTTTCTCTCCAGGTTATTGTCAGCTCGCCTGCTTGCTTTTGTACTTGCTCGTCTCCTTCAACTGCAACTAACGTAAGCAACATCGGTTGACCTCACTCCTCAAGTGTCGGCGACATCTTCAACCGTGACCGAGTCCACCAGTGGAGATGACATAGTTGGTAACGGTGACAGCAGGATGATTTTTTATAGAGCGCTGATGACATATGGCGGCGGCGACAACAGAGACGTGATGACGGTGGAGACGTGATGAATTTGTTACGTGGCACTCGGTACTGTTGCCTGAAGCTTTGATATTATATCAAAAGAAGTAGATGCTTGGTACGAGCGAGCGCTGAATCAAGCCGAGGTAGCGGGAAAGCATGAGAGTGTGATGAGAGTGAATAAGCAAGGGTGAGAATTAAGACTTAGCCAGAAATGGAGCGAGAGAAGACAAAAGAAATAAAGTGGGCCGCTATTCAGAAGAGTAGAAGAAGGCATGCCGAGAGAATTTAGAAGGAGTGGATATGCTGATGTAAGAGAAGCTAAGCGGGGGAGTTAGAGTGACGGAGCTAAGTGATACGAGAGAGTGGCACAATGAAGCAAAGTGAAGGAGCTGAGTGACTAAGTAATGATATGCAAGAGAGAACTGAGATTGGATGACAAAGAGAAAGAAGGAGAGGGATAGCAGAAACATGGCCACGAGGACCAAAGAACCAAAGTCGAACAAGATAAGTGAGATTGTTCTGGGTTAATCTTGGGAGAATGAAAATCACTGGTGTATACAGGCAGAACAGGAAACAATAGTTAGAGTAATGGCTTCCTTCTGATAGCTAGACGCTGGTGATGACATCATTAGGGGGAAACTTGAGTGTCGGTCAAACGATCAGGAGGCCAAAGAGCCGTTTTTCAAGGTGGCTCAGGTCTCAACGTCAACCGTTCTTGAGATCTTGGATTTATCTGAGGAGCAGAAGAATGGGAATGGTTCTTACTTATTTCCAACAGTTGGCAGACTTCCTCACCAAGTTTCTTGCACCACACTGATGGCGGCAATGCGGACTTGTGTGATTCTTTTCACAAAGTGGGAGATTGGTGGATATGCGGGTGCCAGGAATTGAAAAAAATGGACTACTTGCTAAAATCATTTGGTAACACAATTGCACAGAGGTCATTTCATAAGTGAAAAAACTGGGCTACTGTGGAGTGTGTTTGAGTGAGATATGGATTTTCAAAGTTTGGAGATCATGGGTCGGGTTCAAGCAATTACCTGAGCACATCCAGCACACAATGTGGCAATAATCATTGACCAGGAAGGTACAGAGCGGCCTTCAAGGAGAAAAGGCAGCTGAAAGACCTTCGGAAGAATCCAATGTAGGAGTTTTCCAAGATCATTGATGACGCACATCGTGGAGGAGATTCTTCCCACGTCTGAAAGTGTGACTGCCTCTCATCCGAATAGGTTGGGAGATTGTGCTAGGTGGTCAAGTTCGTTCTCCTTTAGCCAAATGAGGCACATAAAGGCTTGTTACACAGCTAGGATTATGTTTTTTCTTACTCAATAGTAGATTCAGACATTTTCATTCTCTAAATTCCTACATTCATTTTTGAAACTTTTCTCGGTGCAACCTACACTCACTCTCATAAACAGTTGGCCCTGCCTAGATGGCTCTCGGTGAGCCTGATGACCTCTCTGAGGGCTGCCCTAGTTTCCATTACACCCCCTTTCATGTACTGCTGCACTCAGTCGCCGACTGCACACTCTTCTCGTCTGCCGTTTTCTCGTCCACGCAAGAATCTCTCTAATGGTCCGCCAACTTTGCCCGGCCACCTTGCATTGTGCCATGTTGTCAACCTGTTAGTCAAGCAATTGCTGCATTGAATCTGTCAGCACCTGCAGATCAACACCATCACAAATCTGCCCGGCAAGCATGCCCACTGTCCGCTGGGTGTTGACCACCGCAACCTAATGCTCAGATCCAGTCGACATCTGATGCTCCACGGAATGCCACTGATGATGGCCAGGCCCATGTCCATCTCCCAGTGCAGCATCATTCACCACTCTGTGCACCACGCAATAAGACTCCTGCTCTGCCTGCCGCTGCACAATCTGTGGCAGAAACTCTCCAGGTTCCCGCTGCTCTAGCCAGTCAGCCCGTTGCTCGCCAGGCCCCTGTTCAGCCTACCCTTCAGCCTTGGCCGCCACCCGCTACGTAACGCAACCAGTCTCCTTCTCACCCTACCCCTGCCAAACCCGCCCCCGAACCTCAGCCAGTAGTTTGTGTTTCATCCCGCATGCCTCCCGTTGGTGAGCCCTAGCCACCCGCTTGCTTCTTGGCGGTCAGCCTTGCCAGCTGATGTTCTCTTCTTCAACTCACATGCCAAAGAATTGTTCTTATGGCTAAATTGGGATCCGGAGTATGACGACAATGTTGACCTAGGTGCCTCAAAAAACAGTATAAAATTGTGGACAATGGTGCTACGTTGTAGCAATGGTCAGGCACATCGATCTGGGAGTAGGGGGGTGGGGACCCCACCCCCCTATCAATTGTTCAGTAGGTTGTGCAGTTCGCACCAAGTCCATAAACTTGTCTTTTTAGCCATTTACAACCACTTTTCAGTCACTATGTATCCACCATGATGTTGTAGACAAGCAGTTTTGGCAAAGTGCTGCAATGTGTTTTTGCACCATTTTGGCCATAGCACCTAAGAATTGAGCATTGCACCTCAGCTTTGAACATTTCACTTAAGCATTGAAAAGTGCACCTAAGAATTGAACACTGCACCTAAGCATTAGACATTGTGCCTCAGCATTGAACATTGCACCAAAGCATTGAACATTGCATTTAAGCATTGAGTATTTCCATTCATCACTGGTGCTAACAACATGGTAAACAGTTGATTGCAAACATTTTGATAGAGAGAACTCGTCAAAAAGGTGATGGCACTAGGAAATGGGACATGACCTTAGCATTTTGCAACTGTGGTAGACATGCTATTTCTTGCAACGGCCTAGAAGATTTTGGCTGCTTCGAGCAGCGGTAACGCAAGTCACTAATGGTTTTTGTGAATGCTTGGCTCCATGGCTAGATCTAGCTGTTGTTTTAGGTGATGTTGGGCTTTCACTTGGGCTTCCCTTATTCTCAGATCCAGCACCTCCCTCCCTCACCACCAACTTCATCGCAACCTTTCTAAGTAAGCATTCATGAAGAGGAACTTGGGCTTGTTGGATATTTCTATTGCATAAAAGAAAAGGGGCATGTGACAGGCCTGGGCATCTCCCATGCTGTTTGTGCCTCTGCCTCCACCAGCTCATCATCAAACGTGGACTCTTCTCCTCCTCCTCCTGTCCCTCATCAACCCTGCTTCCATTACTTTCACCCTCACCTTCCTTTACCTCATCCCCCTTTCCAATGTCTCTATCCTGCACACTTGCATCTCCTTCCTCTGCTTCCACAGCCCTAATCAGCTGTTTTGCTGCACGCCTACCATTGCAGCCATAGTGTTTGCAAAGCCTCACGTTGCACCTCACAAGCAACTTGAGTGTCACCACAAGTAGGCGGTTCCTCCTGGAAGTATGCACATGAGTGCATACTTCCAGGAGTAAGATCATGAGTAAAATCATGAGTGGATAACGCCTTTTCACATTCACAAGAAGAGCAAGGCTTAACAGGATTTTGAGGAAAAGGTCGCGGAGAACAGGAAGGTAGGCAGTAACATTTTTCAGAAAAATGAAAGGAGCAGAGCGAGTGTGAGCAGAACCAGGTAGAAGCAGAGTGATGCGTGGAAGCTCAGAAGTGCGATGACTGAACTAAGAGACCTGAGAGGAACCAAGGATTTAGCAAGAAACAAGGATGGGAATACTGCAGGAAGCGAGATAGAGTATTGAGATAGAAAAGAGTGCAGTGAGAAAATACTGGAGGCAGGAGTGCACTCTTGATACGTCAAGAGGAGCTGAGGTGGAGGAGCGAGAGTGATGGAGTGAAGAGGTGCAAGTGTAAGAGCTGAGGTTGGATGGCAAAGGAGGGGTGAGCGAGAAGCAAGTAGAGCGGAGACACGGCGGCAAAGCTGCGGAACCGAAGGCAAACAGGATGGATAGAACTGTTCTGGTTTAATCTGGGAGGGAATGAACATCCTCCGTACTTAAAAAAAACAGGAAAAAACTAGTTGACGATGGCTTCTACGCTATCCGGCCGCGTCTAGAATGTGTCTGCAGTTGTTTGGGGCAGCTTGGATCTCATGCAACGGTCGTGTACAGGAGAACCGTTACCGCTATGGTTTCTCTGAAGGGATCAACCTTTTTGCAAAACCTGGATTCAGTTTATCCAGGAGGTGAGGTGTCACCTTGTCGGAGTCGTTTATGTCTGACAGCCCCCGTGACTTCGACAATGTGTGAAAGAGATGAATCCTTTTGCTTTTGGCTGTGTTTGCACATCATGAGTACTTGTGTGATGAATCACAGTGCTCTTTCTTGCAGTACCTGAGCTATGTGTATCCCACAAGTAGTACGGCTCCAGGAGGAAGAGGAGGTGGTGTAGTTGGTGTAGGCAAAGGGCAGAGACATGCCTATAAGAGGTTACTCCACATTCTGTACAAGTCACAAGGATGTGAATGGATGTATGGGAGGGTTGGAGATGTGACACAAGGTCTTTCTGATCTCTTCTTCTATCCTTGGGCTTGTTGTAGTGGTGGTGCTGCTTGGAAGGGGTTGGAGTGCCCCAGTGATGGATTTTCCTTGGATGTAGATGGGCGTGAACATGGAAAGGAATTCCCTCGACCACTGGAATGGGTTGGTACATCCTCTGCCATGAGCATTGAATGAGAGTCTTTTCAGGGTAACCAGGAAATTTTTAGGGAAGGTGAAGAAGTTGAGGGGTCCAACGGCTCCTACAACATAGTTGCTGAAGATCTCTTGGTATGGCCAGGGAGGATGCTTGGCAAGAGGATTTCCCATTGCAGGCATGATGGGAGTTGGAGGGCGCTGCAGCTACGCCACTACACTTAGAGAGAGATTTTTTTACAGCTGACTCTCTGGGTCTGCTTGAAGGAGGGAAGAAAATGAGGGAGGAGGTCTCAGGATTTTGCCCCAGAGGAGTGACAGCATATGCCCCCATTGACTCAAGGAGTGAGCAGGAAGACGGTTGGTGTCTGATTCCCTGAGGCTCCTCCTTTGAAGTTCCTTTTCTTGCACTTGAATGGAAGTCCGTGCAGATCGCTGGACTTGGAGAGAGGAAGAAGATGAGTTGGCGTGGGTCTTTGCAGGATTACCAGTCAAACCTGGACGAATCCAAATGCCAGAAGGAGTAGAGGAGTATGAAGATGGCAGAGCTAATAATGACAGTGCTGGACGCAGGGGCGGATCGCATGTGCCGCTGGGAGGATGGCTTGGGCGTAGGTCACTGCTCGATTAGCGATTTGACCGGGCGGAACCTACTGCCAAACAAAAGATGATGAGAGCGTATGATGGCGTAAAATTGATGAACTGGATGTAGTGGCGAAACCACGTGCACTGATTGATGGAGGGTAGAGATGTGGCAAGGGGAAGGCAGGAGCCAACGCGCTCAAGGAATCTGCTACTGGCGTGGGCAGAGGCCATTGCGAGAGGGATAGCTGGCACGTGCGATCCTTGTGCTGGCCACAGATGCTTGATCAAAGCAGAGGATAATAGCTGGCAACGATCTCTAGACACAGGGGTGAGCCACGTGCTCTGCGGATGAATTTGGCATGGGCACAGGTCACCACAAGCTTGGCGGTTTGACCGGATGGATCCTTGTACCAAGCTGATGATGATGAAGATGGCAGAAGATTGTGGAAGCAGCAGATTGATGAAGGAATGGGCGCAGGGGCAAAACCATGTGCGCTACAGAGGATAACGATGATGCAAAAGGTGAGGATAACAATGATGAAAGATGAGAAAGATGATAAAGCGGGTGATGAAGTTGAGGATGTTGATGATGAGAGAAGATGGTAGTGGCCGTTCAAGAGGAAGATGGAGGAGATGTGATGAATAGGAGAGACGACAGGTGCTGAAGGGAGTTCCTCTAAGGTCAGGAGAGTGACGGCTTGTTTCCCAGTTGGCTCAAGACCGACGGGCAGGAAGACTGGTGGTTTCCAATTTTCTGACTCCAAGAGGAGTCCTGCTGCGGTGAGGGTGGTCTGAGAGAAGCAGAGACGTTTGCTCAGGGTAGGAGAGTGATGGCTTGTTTCTCAATAGGCTCGACACCGGTGAGCAGGAAGACGGGTGGTGTCTGATGTCCCGACAACGAACGGAGCTGTGCTGCTGCTAAGGATGAGGAAAAGGCGGCGTGAGAAGGTGGCTTGAGAGGAGAATGTTGAATGAATAAGAGGCAGGCGGCAGACGATGAGGATGATGAAGATGGAGCATATGAAGCAGGAAGGGACTGTTGTGGCAGCTGGAGATGAGCAGGAGAGGGATGGCGCTGCGGGAGGCGGAAGCGGTGAAGAGAATGTGACCATGCCATGCGGTGACTGAAGTCGTCAGGAGTAGTCAAGAAGGGAACAGGATCTCCAGATGAGAGAGACTTTGGAAGAGGGCAATGCAGACGAATAAAGGAGAAGGAGCGGTAGGAAGATTTGATGAAGGCAGCGACAGAGTGTTGTTTGAGAGCTACTTTGAGTTTGTTGACAATGGGGTCGTACCAAATACTGCCACGGGCTTGTAGTTGGACGCAGAGCTTTGTCACAGCACTCAGAGCCGCCAACGCTTGAGGAGCAGGCAAGGCAGTGCTGCTGACATCAGCTGCAGGTGAAGCTGAGGAGGTGCAGGTGAGGGACAGAGGAAGAGCTGACCAAAGAGGCAGTGAAGAAATGTTTGCCTGGTATTCTGATACCATGTCAGAATAATGAAAGGAGCAGAGCGAGTGTCAGCAGAACTAGGTAGAAGCAGGGTGATGCGCGGAAGCTCAAAAGAGCGATGAATGGACTAAGAGACTTGAGAATAACCGAGGAGTGTTTTGGCACCAGTGGATGTGGAGACACCCTCAAGAATTCCTAGCTCTCACTGGTTCACGCTACCAATGTTTGGGACAGCCAATGGACACCAATGGTGAAGAGTGTGGAGCAGAAGGATCACGGATGTGAGTGGGCAGAACACGTCGCATTCAGTAGAACTGAATTGAAACACGTTTTTGTTTATTAGCATAGTGACATTATATCAGATCCTTGTAGATTGTGATCTAAGCTTTCCAATGCATCCAAGAACGTCCAAATTGGAGCAGTAGAGCTCCTGCTACGGCCGTCAAAGTAACCCTTGGTGGAGCCGTCCACCTTGCCTTGCTCGCTAGGCAACGGGAGGCGCTTCGACGATGACTCGTCGGATGTCCTTTCCTTGCCCAGAAGTCAAGGTTAGGTTCACCCTGGTCAAGGAGAGTCTTCTGGTTGCTTCCTTTATGGTCCTGGTACATTAAGGGGTCGTTGGAGACGAACTCGGATCACTGGTGGTGGATTATCCCGCCATCCATGGCGGGTCCCAAATTCCACCCCCCCCAACACCCAAATTTTGGGCTAGGCTAACTTTCTGAATACTCACTCAAATCGAGCGATTCAAAGCTCGATCCTGCATTAAAAACTCCAAGGAATCCTAAAATGAAGTCAGATCAGGTGTTCAACCAGTTCTAAGTGGTCGAACCGAGGAGCACGATCAACGGCACTTATGGCAAGGGACACACCATGTTAACAATCTCCCCCTTGCACCGCAGCCTTGATGCCCTGTCCTTGGAACCTGTAACATTTTAATCCTCATGGCGTAGACCAAGCTCCATGCAGCTCATGTCGTGCCTGTCCTTGGGCTGTGCCTTGGTCATGACGTCGGCGAGCATGCGATTAGTGCCAAAATGCACAATAGCCGCATCTCCCTTCACCACCAAGTCCCGCGCGTAGTGATGCCGGATCTCAATGTGCTTGGTCTTCCTGTACTGCACCGGGTTCTGGGTAAAGCTGAGGGAACTCATGTTGTTGACATTGAGTACCGTCGGCTTCCTTTGCAGCATGCCGATCACCTTTAGCAGCCGCCGCAGCCACACCGCCTCCTTTGCGGCTTCCACGAACGCGATGTATTCCACTTTGGTACTGGACTGTGTCACATAGTCCTGCTTCCTGCTTGCCCATGAAACTGCTGCACCACCAAGGACAAACACGTACCCGACATTGATTTTCTTTCATCCACATCACCATCCCAGTCGGCATCGGAGTAGCCGACCAACATGAGGGAGTCGTCACGCGCTCCCCCTCCAAACACAAGCCGCGACTGTTTTGTCGCCTTGAGGTAGCACAGGATCCGCTTCACCGCTTGTCAATGTAGTTGCCCAGGGTCAGCAGCATTGCGGCTCACTTGACCTTCGGTGAAGGATAGGTTGGGTCGCGTCGCCACCATGGCGTACATGATGATCTCCACTGCGGACTGGTATGGCACACCTGCCATCTCCTGCTTCTCCTTATCCGTGCTCGGCCCCATGCTCAAGCTCAACTCACATATGGTGGTGAGGGGTGTGCCAATGGGGTTGCACTCCTCCATGTTGTAGCGGCGGAGCACCTCTTGCACGTACTTTGCCTTTCCCATCTCCAGTGTGTGTGCCTTGCGGTCCCTCTTGATGGCGACACCGAGGTAGTACTCAAGCTCGCCCATGTTGGTCATTTTGAATTGACCGCCCAGCTGCCGCTTCACGTTCACAAACTCCTCCATGTCCGACGACACGAGGATGATGTCATCCACGTAAAGGACCACGATCTGGTACAACCCCGGCTGCTTCCACATGTACACGCTCTGATCTGCTTGCAGCGCTTGAAGCCAAGCTCGGCCATGAAGCCGTCCATTTTTTGGTACCACATGAGTGGCGCTTGTTTTAGCCCGTAAAGCGCCTTGAAAAGCGAGCACACCTTCCCCGGCTATGTGTCCACCCCCTCCGGAACTTCCATGAGGACCTCCTTGTCCAGGTCACCGTTGAGGAATGCAGTTTTCACATCCATTTGGTGGACTTCATAGTCATGCGCCGCGGCCACCGAGAGGATGGAGCTTATAGAGGCAAAATTTTCCACCGGTGCAAAGGTCTCATCGTAGTGTTCACGCTTCCGCTGGGCGTACCCCTTTGCAACCAGCCACACCTTGTACCGCTCCACCTTCCCCTCCGTGGTCAAATTCTTCTTGAAGTTCCACTTGGAGCCGATAATATTCACGCCCTCCGGCCTGTCAATCAGCTGCCAAGTGCTGTTCTCTTCATGAGAGGCAAGCTTATGTTTTATAGCTCCCTCCCACTCAGCCCCATCCTTCTGCTGCAATGTTTCCTTGACGGTCTTGGGCTCCTCCTGCATAAATAGCGCTCAAGCGAACGCAGTCCAGATGCCCTCTGTAGCACCATACGGTTTTGGCGGCGTCCTTGTGTGTCCGCTTCTTTGGGACTGCTGTTGTTGAGGCTGCTGCTGCTGCTGCCACTACTGCTACTGCTGTTGACCTCTCTCGGCGCCATTCACACTGCTGGCTTGCTCCCCCTCTCTCAGGGACCGTGGAGATGCGGGCTCACTCCCCGCCTTCTCATTCAGCTCCACTACTGTCGGCGCTTCAGACTCATTGTCCGAATCAGCTGAATGCAAATCAGCTGCTCCCCCATCCCCCAGATGGTTCTTGCCAGTTGGAGCCACTCGGACGTCACCCTCTTTTGCGTCTTCCAGCGTGTCCCCCTTGAGTAGTGGCAGTCACTCCCCCCGCTTGGAGAGACCCGCGTCCTAGTCCGTCCAACGGCTGTCCTCATCGAACGTGATGTCGTGACTCTTCACAATCTGCTGCCTCTGTGGGTCGAAGAGCCGGTACGCCTTGCTCTCGCTTGAGTACCCGACAAAGATGCACCGGCAAGTCCGCGGGTCCAGCTTGCCCCGCCCCTCCCGTGCCTGCACAACAGCATGTGCAACGCAGCCAAATGTGTGGAGGTGAGCCAAAGTTGGCTTCCTCTCGCTGTACACTTCTTGTGGCGTCTTCCACACCTTGGACTCCATATCTTTTAATGGCTTATTCGGCGTCAGGTTCATGAAGTACGCCGCTGTCCGTACCAACTTGCCCCAGTATCGCTGTGCGAGGCCGGCATCGCTCAACATCGACCGGACCATGTTGAGGATTGTGCGGTTTGCCCTCTTGGCAACGTCATTCTACTACAGAGAATGTGGTGTAGTTTTCTGCCACGCGATCCCCTTGCTCTTCATCCATACTGAGAAGTCCTCGTACTCACCGTCATTTTCGTTCCGGAACGCCTTCACCTTCAATCCTCTTTGCCGCTCCACTGTCGCCACAAACTCCTGCATGAATGACAGGAGATCACTCTTCCTCTTGATCATGTAAAGGTAGAACTTGCGGCTATGATCGTCGATGAAGGTCACAAAGTAGCGAGTGTCCCCGATGGAGCTCTCAAATGGCCCACACACAATAGTGTGAACGACCTCCAGCTTCGCCGATACATGCATCCCTTTGCCATCAAACGGTTGCCGTGTCACCTTGCCGACCACACACAACTTGCACACGAGATTCTTGGCTGCTTTGATTTGTTTGGCATCGAGGTCCTACACCACCTCTTTTTTAGCCATCTCCTTTACTGTTGCAGGTGTAACGTGGCGGAGGCGACGGTGCCATAGGTCCAGGTTTCCTTCATCCTTTGTCATGAGGTGGACGGCGTCAGTCCTCGTCGCATCGGCAAGAACCTTGGTACGAAGAAGGTACACGTCCTCCTCTCTCTTGCCACGTATAATCACCTCGCCATCCCCCTCCTTCCGGATGATGGCCTCTTTCTTGTTGAGAATACCTCGAGCCCCTTGTTGGTAAGGCGGCTCACTGACAGCAGGTTTGCTCCAAAGTTGGGCATGTGGAGTACGTCGTAGATGGTGCACGGAATACCTTTCCCGTTCAACACCGACTCGATGCAAACATTGTCTTCGCCCGCGGCCAACTTTGTTTTGCCGTTGGCCACTTTCATGCGCCGCTCGGTGGCACCGTAGGTGACGAATGCCGCTCGGTTGCATTATGTGTGGCCGTCTGATCAAGAGTCGATCACCATGACATCCGGATCTATCAAATCGGTAGAGTCTCTGGCCATCATGGCTTGGGTGTCCTTCTTCCCGCCCTTCCCGGGCTGGTCCGACTTCTTGTTGGGGCAGTCGCGTGTGTAGTGGCTTTGTTTGCCACAGTTGTAGCACTCTCCCTTGTTGTCACCTTTCTTGGTGTCCTGCTTGGCACCCTTCCCCTTCTTGCCTCCTCCTCCACCTTGAGGGCAGACAGCAAAAGTGGAACTTGACGTTGCCCTGCTCTCTCTCCCACCACGCTGCATCCATTCATTGCGGACGTACTCAGCCACCTTTGGGTACTTCAGCTCATCGGTGGACCAGCCGCCTACGACGGTAATCATGGGACTCCAACTTTCCAGCAAGGCCAGGAGGAGGATCATGGCTTGCAGCTGAGGCTCGACCTTCCATCCGGTGGCTACGCACTCGGCAGTAAGAGACTCAATCTGCTACAGGATCTCCATGATGTCGTCACCTTCATTGGTTCGGAGGGTGACGAGTCTCTTGAAGAAGAAGAGCTGATTATCAATGTTGGTGGACTGGTAAATGGTGCAGAGCTTCTTCCAGGTCTTTGCAGCCTCCGTGCATCATTGAATCAGTGCGCACTGTGGTGGAGCTAGTGCTAACACCAACAATGCAAGCACCTTCTTGTTGCGCTTCTTGTACTTGTCCACTTCCTCCGGCGTTGCGGTACCCGGAGGGGTAATCTCTTTACCGTTGAAAAGCTCAAGCAGGACCTTGTCATCAAGATAGACCTCAAACTGCCACCTCCACAGAGGGAAGTTTTCCCGTCAAACTTGGAGATGGCGCCGATGCTCTCTTGCTTGGTCGTTGCCATGGCACGCGGCGGTAGCGTGAAAGTTGTAGAGCTAGAGTCCTTCTAGGCACGTGGGCCCATAACCCTTTTTTGGCACCAGTGGGTGTGGAGACACCCTCAAGGATTTTTAGATGGCACTGGTTCATGCTACCAATGTTTGGGGCAGCCAATGGACACCAATGGTGAAGAGTGTGGAGCACAAGGATCACGGATGTGAGTGGCCAGAACACGTCACATTCAGTAGAACTGAATCGAACAAGGTTTGCATTCCTTGTGTGCTGATTAAAAAAACAGGAATAAAATCACAAATATATCCTTCATGAATGTAAAAGGAATTAGAGCATGCGAGTAACGATGTCGAGTAGGTCAAACAAAACTTTGGTGAAGAGAAACATGAATATTCTCAAAACAAAAAGGTTAAAGTCGTACCAAATAATGCAAGATCTCTTTAGAAGGCCTCTTCACAAAGTAGCATGTCATTTCATATCTTGAATTGAACCTTATCGTGAGGCTAAAAGTTGACCAATGGTTGCCTCCACATGGTTGACCTTTGCATTGCATGCATCCATTTGTATTGGCGTTTTATGCTACGTTTAAATGCAGCACATACTACGACATGTTCCATTACAACAGGATGTTGTAGGTAAGGTTTCAGTGTCATACTTGATTTTTTCAACATTTCAAAAGTGACCAAAAACCAGGTGGTGACTATGTGATACCTAAAATGTTCAGTCTCAGCAGCCCCGTGTTGTGCATGCAGCCTACAATGCCATGATACCATAACAATGTAGCTTGTTGTGGCATTGTTGTTATTGGACCCCTTCAACAAGAAAACGGGATAATATTATAGTGGCATTGTATATCTAATGGCAAGGTCTCATAGGTCCCTTGAGGATACTCTGCACAAAACAGTTCTGCATTTGCTACTTTGCCTACAATGGTTCCCCTGCCATCTTCATGGCAAACAAAAAATTGTGGGTTGATATCCTGCTGCATGTTCATTGATATGTTTTTCTCTAAGCTGCAATCTGCAAGGTCTTCCTATGGAGGACCACACGCGCTTGGAATTGGTATCATGCGAGTAAATGCATGTTCTTTTTTTGCTGGACACTTCACATGACAGTTGATTGGGGAACTGACAATGTGTGGAATAATAGAAACCATGGTATGGCCTTGGGATGCGGCATCATGTGCCAAAAAAATGTGTGTAGTGAGAAAATTGGTTTCAAGCACTTAAGGCAAAATCTGTCTCCCTAAAAAAAGATCCATTTTTTTGTTAAAAAATGTCTTTTACATCTTGAAGACAGCAAATGTTGGGGCATGCTTCATGTGGGTGGCAGCAATGATCATGGTATGGCGTCAAGATGCTATGACCGTCTAGGAAGCCAAAATCACCAATTAGGAACATTCCATGTTGAACGGAGAACATGTGCCATGATACATCTATTAAAATCTAGGCATCATGAGCCAACCCCTCCCATATCACTACAATTTAAATGAGATAAATCATTTTGTTCAAGCCATGATAAGAATTCAGAGACTCCCACCTGACAAAGGAGTGCATAAGGTGCGTATGACCATGGAGAAAAAGGGATGTGTGTACTGGCGATTTGTGTGTGGCAGCTACAAAAGCAAGGCAAGTAGCCAAGGCGGCAGACCCTTCTTGAAGAAAGGGTCTTGCAAAGAGACAAAATGCACCAACCACTTAACTGCATGGTGAGTAGAGTGATGGGATGCCAGGCTTGAAAATGTTTCATGCACCCTAAAGCATTGAACCTAAGGACAATGCACAACATCCATACCAGAACGCTTTCCTTGATGCTAAGGTAAATCCATCTATTTGTGTGTAATTTGTTGATGATGACTCACTCTGTGGGCACGTCCATAGGAGCCATGTTGTGAAGCTCGTGATTCTGTTGTCAGTGCCTCTCACTCATTGTGCCAAGCACGAGCGAACAAATGGATGGTCAACATCAGCCATCTTGCCATCCAACACATGATTTGGTCTTTGATTTACACCAAAAATTAGCAAAGAGGAATTCCTAGGATGGATTGGATTTGGATTCTGTGCCATCCCAAGGCTTGATTGTTTCGGTGATGATTATGTGCATAGCACCAACGCACAGTTGAGTGACAAGAGGTATGCACCAGAAAAGGGATTTTTTTCTAGACAGCATGTATTATACATCTTTACATGCATTTGTTTACATTCTGAGAAGTGATGTGTTTTGTTCCAATACATTGCTTTGAAGAGCGTCCATGGCGAGAACTCCATTTCTGCTTGCTGATGTACAACTCTACAGCAATAGACATTTGCACGTGTGATTAAACCGACGGAAGTTTTCATTCATCGAGTAATTATCAGAATGATATAGTTTTTTTCTCTAATGATCATGAGTGAATGTGCATGAAATCAGTTCTAACTCATCATCTTTCTCATTGTATTCTTCTGTTTTATGAGTTCATAGCAACAGGAATTTGATTTTGATGGAAAACATGATAGACAGTAGATGATATGTAGGAGAGACTCGTTACATGACCTACATCTGATGTTGTAAAACCTGACATTGACATTATGTGGAGAACGATGGAATTTCCATGTTTCAGTACCAAACTAGCCGTATGACTGAAATTTTGATGTGTTATACGTGCATTTTTGTCCGTGTTGGGACCTGCCAGAAGTTATGCCCAGCGGAACATAGGTGGTTCACAACGATGAGGTGCAGGACAACAGAAAATCCAGAGAATTAGGAAAAATGGATAACTTATGTTTAGCAGTAAGTCTGCTTCGATGACAATTGTCGAGTGCGTTGAGCATATATGCATAATGACAAGAATCAGAATGAAGCATATGTTGGGTCCTCGGTGCTCGAGCCGAGCAACGCGTCCGAGGCCGCATCGTAAGTGGCTGCTTTGAGAAGCTTCACCAAGAAGTCTGGGGGCTTCAAGAATATCAAGGCACGGTTTTATAAGATTCAAGCATTGTCAAGAAGTCAAACGAATAGTACAAAAGCATCGATATGGTTCGTGAAGCTTTTGTTGACCCTTTTGGAAAGTGGTCGAAGTAGTCATAACCTTCTGGATTGGAACACCGGAGGTCGGGCCAGGCCGCCAAAATGCCCTCGGCCGATAAACGTAAAACGCTTGAGCTCAACGTGCAGTGGGCCACGAGTGTAATGAAAAAGATACCCACTCGCAGGATTTAGGGACTCGCAAACGTCAGAAAAGTAACAACCCCCCCCCCCCCCCCCCTTCCCCCTTTTATACGTGATTTCCTGGGGCGTTAGATGACATAGGCCGGTGACGGCGATAACAGCCTTCAATCAGATGATCAACGTCTCGAAGGTTATCGTAGGACTCCCAGCTATTGTGCGGGGCATCATAGTCATGCCACTTGACTAGATAATTGGTTTTTTTCCCACGACTTCAATGCCTGAGGATGTCTTATCACATACTCCGTATCCCTGTTCACTTGAATAGGAGATGGGAGTGTGACATCTCTGCCAGGGAAGTTCAAGCTGTGGTTCCGATACTGCTTGATTTTGCTGATGTGGAAGATATGATGAGTTACCATGCTCGAATTTTCATGTTGTCCGAGCTGAGGAGGACGCAATCACCATCGCTGAACACGTCATTGCTGCGATGTTGGTCGGCCGCTTGCTTCATAGCTGTTTGTTTCTTTGTGAGATTCTATCAAGTTTCCTCCCAGACGATTGAGAAATCCTTGCGGTGGACATTGATCGCAGGGATGTTGCTCTGGCTCTGTAGTCCTGCCGGTGTGGTGTGGGAGAACGTTTACTGTAGACAACTTCAACCGGTATTTTAACCATTGCGGTGGAAGTGGCAGAGATGTATGCGAGTTTGGCGGTCGGCAGTTTGGCTGCCCAATCAGTGCCATGCGGCTCGCATAAAGTGCACAGAAGCTGCTTGAGCATATGATTGGTCCACTCCATTTTCCCGTTGGTTTGACAAAGGAACTTCGTTGACAGCTGGATTCGACTGTCTTAACCCGTCATCAGGTCATACCAAAAAGGGCTAATGAAGCGGCCGTATCTGTCACTAATGATAGTACGTGGCACGATGTGCTGCCGTACGATCTAGTTTAAAGACAGACGTGTCGGCGTCATCTTGATGAAGTGTAACATTTTAGAAAATCTTTCCACCACCACGAGGATGACATCATATCCTTTGAGAGTGACGGGAAATCCCATCATGCAGTCCATGCGGATGTTGAACCACCGATTTTTTAGAATAGGAAGTGGTTGAAGTAATTCTGGTTGCCTTGTGCGATGAGATCTTTGCTGCTGACAGTTGTCACACGAAAGGTGACACTTCGGCCTGCATATTGTCCCACCAGTATTTCTTCGCCAGCTTCTTAAATGTATTATCCTCACTGAAGTGTCCACCTGGACAGGTGTCATGGAATTCCTCCAATAGCATCCTCTGTAGCTCCTCGTTCAGGAGAACGACGACTTGGCGAGTGAGTCACCGTTGCCACTAGGGGTCGTTAAACCAGAACTTGGTTTTTTCATACCCGCTGAAATTCTCATAACCCTTCACGAACAGCCTCACGAGGTACGGGACTCGTTTGGCGGGTATTGTGCTGACCTCGGCCATTGGTTTTGGTCGCCAGCTTAGAGAATCCGCCGGATTAGTTTTTTGCGTTCAGTATTCTATGTCTGAGTTGAGTTTGGACTCGAGGAACTCCATCTGTAAGGTTTGTCCACGGCTCAGATTTGACTGGGTCTTGAGATGCACAAACGCATGGTGGTCAGTGTGGATGAAACATTGTCGGCATTCCAGGTAGCACCATCATGTCTTGAACGCATGCACAAGTGCGAGCAATTCTTTTTCATGCACCGCGCAGTTGAGTTCCGGCCTGCGTTGTTTTCTTCACATGTACGAGACCCGTGTTTCTCCACCGCCATTGTCTTGGAGGAGAACAGCTTCAATTGCTCAATCAGATGCGTCAATGGCCATGATTTAGTCCACCGTTTGGATCTGCCAATTTTCAGGCTGGCACCATAGTCAAGTTGTTTCTAAGGGTGAACACCAGGTCAGACCCGCGGTTCCCTGCTTGGAACCGGAACTGAGGATCGGTTCCACGCAGCTGAACCGGAACCGCAGATTTGGGTCAGGAACCGTGGATCCTTTCGAACCGCGGATATTGCCTGATCTAGACCTAGTAGAGGAAACTGCAAGCTTTACTGTTCAAGGCAAGAATCAACTGTTCCTCAACAATCTCCAAAAATGTACTCGTGGTAACTCTTGTCCAACTTTGCTTGTCACATCACTCCTATTGCGTACTCCTCACGGGGACCTCTAGTTGCGTTATTGTCCTGTCCCACTGATTAGTTAAGTACTCTAAATTTCCAAGACTGAAGCAAAGCTTCTATTAAATTCTATTATTAGTTTCTGTGAATTGAAGTCCTACCGAGAGTATCTACTGGACATTGTTGTACGCAGATGCAATGTGTTATTGCAGTACATCTTTGCCTGTTCTGTGTTGCTTTTTAATTCTGTTCAACCACAGATACACACACAGACGCACATACTTCCATAGACTTAGTCTACTCCTGGTAGATTCAATTGCCCAAATTTATTGCACACTACTTTGATATTTTTTGTGATGCTATGCTCCATGTTGTACACTTGCTGCTACCCACAAAACATCTATTACTACAATCAGATGGGTACACTACAGCTGTCATTTGTTATAACTGAATTACACATCAGAAATTAATAGAATTGTGGCAAGGGAACAAAAAATACAGGAAAAACAGTTGACTGATGTCAAAATTCTAAGACATCATCATCCATGTCTTCTAGATCTCCTACATCATCTCTGACATCTGCATCATCATCATCACCATTGACGTAGAGGCTAAGGCCCTCCAAAGCCTTTGCAGTGTCTCCTACAAACCCCTGGTCCTTGGCTGTTCTCCTGAGTGCATTGATCCTTGCCTCGTTTGCTACAAACTCCTCAGCCACCCAACCATGACTGCTGACAGGGAACTCAAGCAAAGATGCTTCGTTGATCCAGGTCTTTATTATCAGAAGATTATCCACAGTAAGGTGGGCCAGTGATTGCCGTGAGTTGGTGATCATGTGCCTGCCCAAGGCAGACAGGCGCTCGAAAGGAGTTGAGGTTCCAGGAACAGCAAGTATGTCTTGTCCTACAAGGTACAACGATGGAATTATTCTCTCCAGCTTGCTGTAGTGCTTTAGAATATGGATTTTTGAACCTTTCTTTGGCAGCTTTGCCCATCCAATTCTTCTTCTACTCCACTTAGCGGTTCCTTAACTGTTTCTGCTACCTTCGGTGTCTCAAACATGCCCTGCATAGGGTCAGCAAAAGCTGCTTCAAGCAACGCTTCATCCTTGGCACCCTGCTGCTTTGGCCGTGGCCGTATCTGCCTCCCACCCTCCAAAGTAGCTGGGGAGGATGCTGCAGTTATTGCTGAATCCTGGCTGGCCTGATTGTTTCTTGCTCAAGGTGTATCTGCTCCTGCTGATGATGAAGCTGCCTTTACTGCTCTCATATCCTCCACCCGTGCTTAGTACGGCCACAGAAGTTCTAGCACCTTCGCGTGCAGTGCAGTATCATTGGGTACACATCAGCTTGTGTGTGTGCTTATGGCAGTGAAGGCAAAAGCGGGGATCTGCTGCGGTTTCCAGGATGTGTCACTCGCTCAAAAGCTTTGCGTAATTATTGAGTTTGGCAATGGCCATTTTGAGGCCATGCTTGATTTCCACTAGCAGGGGTTCCATTTCATCAAGATTCTCCGCCACGCCTCTCCGCTTGCTATTTGTCTCAAGCGGTCACTTCGTTCACCTGCCAGCCATGCAGCCTCTTGAAAATGCGCTTTCATAAAGGAATCACAAGATTCAGAGAGGGATACTTGCTCCCATTGATGTAATTTGTGTAGGCCTTGAAGGGCCGCAAGATGACAGAGATGAGATAAAGACGAGTCCACTGACCATACCTACACAATAAGGAAACTTCCATGAAGTTGTCTAGAGAGGTAGTCATATTCATTTCACTTAAAAAGCTATGTATATGATAATTGTGCCTTGGGAAATTAATGTAATTATTTAGCTAGGGAAAAATAAAAGATATGATATTCCGGTCTTGATGTATACTAGACGTATGTATGTCTTCATACTTTCTGATTGGCTACCTTTGTAAAGTAGGTGTTTATTTTCAGAACTATATGATACAAAATAAAAGAAGCTTCATAACGAGCGTCCGTCCGTAATTGTTGCAGAATTTCTTCGTTGGAGGCATCTCCCCCCCTCCAGAAGCGACGAGTGTATTGAGGTTTTGTAGCTGGATTGTGTATTGCACAACCATTACTTGAATACACTAAGTGTACTATACACTTTGTGTATTTTTCACATATACATCGGATACACACATCATACACACTCTCCTACTACACTTTACCTGTTTGGGGGGGGGGGGCAACATGGGAGCCGGAGATCTCTCCCCCCCCCCCCCCAAAGGGCAAAGTGTATTGGGGGAGTGTCTATGGTAAGTGTATCTGACGGACACGTGAAAAATACACAAAGTGTTTTTTGAGAAGATGTCAAAAAGTACTTGTTGACCGTTGATCTATGATAATCGATGATCGACGATCTACGATTCGATCTTCTATACATAAATGACGATCGACAATCGAAAAACATCGACTTGTCGATGAAATCCATACGTGCGGAAACCATATTGCACATTGGTAACCACATAGTCGGGACCCCATCTCTTTTGTAGCGCGCCCAGTGCAGGGCTGTCCGGTTCTTATTGGACCTCGAATTCACGTCCGCTCCGCTCTCGAGCAAGAACGTCACGACGTTGAGGCTTCCACAGCTTGCGGCGTAGTCCAGAGCAGCAAATCCGTCGAGGTTGCCCTTTGCATTCACGTCCGCTCCGTGCTCAATGAGGAGCGCCGCCACGTTGGCAAACCCCGCCGCGGCCGCTTGCATGAGAGGATTCCGCGTCTTGTCCTGGCGGCCATCCACATCGGCGCCCACCGACAAAAGGTATTCCACCACAGCCCTGTGTGCCCTCCTGGCCGCCGCGGACAACCATGTTGGGCGTGTCCAACCTCTTGTAGTCGCTATCCATGAATTCAATCAAGTGGAAATGCTATTCAATATGTCCGTGTTTAGGTGATTTCCCCAACAACACGTCCATCTGTGCGATCAACCAGTTGGCTCCAGTACTCGTTCACCACCCCAATAGACAAGCAAAAATCACTCCCACGATTTTTCAGGTCCACAGCTGACCCAATAAATGAGGTACTCTCTGGTAATTCGCAACCAAAGTGTATGCTTTTTGGAGCAGGAGTAGGGAAAGGACCTCGTGTTTGCTGTCGGAGACAACAAATGCCAGTGGTGGCTACAGAGTAGAAATAGTTCTGTGGAGCCTCCTTGTTGCCTAGATAAGTTGGGAGGCGAGGGTGGGCCAGGGGCGGGGGGAGGGGGAGGGGGGGGGGGGGGG
>SZWC01000447.1:208686-234803 GCA_023375785.1 Penium margaritaceum
GTGTGTGTGTGTGTGTGTGTGTGTGTGTGTGTGTGTGTGTGTGTGTGTGTGTGTGTGTGTGTGTGTGTGTTTGTACGTGCAGCAGGCCAGGGCCCCGGATGCCGTTGAGCGGGGTTGGGTTCGTGGAGGGATTTTCCTCAAGTTGAACTTTGCGTGCAGCCTCACTCCTGCCACTACGAAAGAAAATTTTATTTCTTTTATGTACACTGTAACATTTTTCTACATAACAGATTCTTTAGGTCATTTCATACCTCCTGCAAGCCGTCGAATGTCTGCCATGTTCCTGTGATTTTGACATTCATCTTCTCTTTTTCTTTCCAAGCCAAGTGCTTGTAATCCTCGCATAAGTATGATTACCCTTTTTCAATGCATCACATAGATGCTAAAAAAATTCCACTCCTTGATAGATACGTGTGCCATTTCCTGCCTCATGTGCTGTACGTGAGCAAATGGATAACATGTATGTGGCATGGAGAGTTAATGAAGGTGCATCCAGATGATTCCAATTGGCTCCACGTTGCATTTCAAGTCCAATTTGGATGGGGGAAACGGATTGACAGAGGACAGACCTTGCAAAGCTGGTTGTGTGAAGGAGAAAAAAAAACAATGAAAACAAAAACTAAACATGGTATTCCATGAGAAATTTGTTGCTGACTATCAACACCCATACCACCTTAATTGTTTTTGTTGAGGTCGATGGTCAAGGAGACCATGTCAGATGTGAAGTGCTGAGAGGATGCAATCTCTCCCTTGCCAAAGACCCTCTGGATATTCGGCACATGATGGTGGTCACCACCACAGAAATTGCCTACCATACCCTCATCAAAGACCTAGCCCATGGCCGCTTTCCTTCTCTTTTCTCTGCCATTGAACATTACCATCACAAAAATTAGCACCAATGACCTTATCCTATCCATAGACTATCACAACCTTGTTTTCCAGGTTAATGTGCAAGAAACAGCTGGTTATCTCAACCCTGTCCCTCACCCGTCGCTAGTTTTGCCAGGGATATTAAATCAGAATCCCCAGCCTCGCCTTTTCTTTTCCGAGGCTCCAGAAGCCACCAGCTTTTTAAGGCTCTTGTGCCGTTCCCAGCTTCTAGCTTTGTTCAAGGCCGTCTCTCCATTCAAGCATGTTGCGTTTACCTTGGCACCATGTTCAACTAGGGCACAATGAGAGTGCAACTAGGTTCCAACTAGGCATGACTAGGGCGCAACTAGGGGACAACTAGGGCTTAACTGGGACGCAGCTGGGGCGCAACTAGGAAGCAACTGGGGAGAAACTGGGGTGCAACTGGGACGCGTCTCGGGCGTAACTGGGGTGCAACTAGGGCATAACCAGGCCACAACCAGGGTAAAACCAGGGCTCAACCAGGGTGCAACTAGGGCACAACCAGGACATGAATAGGGTTTCAGTAGGGTGTAACTAGGGCACAAGTAGGGCACAGTGAGGGAACAAACAGGATGCAACAAGGGCGGAAATAGGGCACAACTATGGTGCAACTAGGACATAACTAGGGAAAAACTTGGGCGCGACTAAGAAGTAGCTAGAGCACAACTAGGGTGCACCAAGGGCATAATTGTGGCACAACTATGACAGAACTAGGATGCAACTAGAATGCAACTAGGGTGCATCTAGGTTGCAATGACAGAGAAACTAGGGCGCAACCAAGGCGCAACCAAGGCGCAGCTTGGGCACCACTAGGGTGCAACTAGGGCCCAATGGAGGTACAACTAGGACGCAAGTATGATGCAAATGGGGCGCAACTAGGTCGCAACCACGGTAAATCCAGGGTGCAATTAGGGTGCAACAAGGGTGAAACTAGGGCCTAACCAAGGTGCAACTAGGGTGCAACTAGGGCATAACTAGGGTGCAAATAGGGCACAACTAGGCAGTAAATCTGGCGTAGCTAGGCTCCAATTAGGGAGTAACTAGGGTGCAACTTAGGCACAACTCCTGTGTAACTAGGGTGCAGCAAGGGTACAACTAGGACTCAAGGTGGCTGTAACTAGGGTGCAACTTGCAGGCAACTTGGGTGCAACTAGGGTGCAACTAGAACAAGACTAGGGCGCAACTAGGGCAGAACTAAAGTACAACAAGGGCACAAGTAGGGCACAGAAAGGGC
This sequence comes from Penium margaritaceum, assembly GCA_023375785.1. Classification (NCBI taxonomy): domain Eukaryota; kingdom Viridiplantae; phylum Streptophyta; class Zygnematophyceae; order Desmidiales; family Peniaceae; genus Penium; species Penium margaritaceum. Next base: position 210,812 of record SZWC01000447.1, read on the forward strand.
GCAACTAGGGTGCAACTAGGCTGAAACTGGGGTGCAACTAGGATACTACTGGGTTGTAACCTGGGCAGAAGTAGGGTGCAACTAGGGCGTACCTAGGGCGCAACTAGGGAGAAACTAGGGCACAAATATAGTCCAACTAGGTGCAAATAAAAATAATTTCAGAAGCTAAAAGGAATTTTTGGAGGATCAATGCAAAACATACAATTAAATTCTTACATTGTGGAAAAATCCTACATTTATATTTTAACTTACAAAACATTCTTGTGGAAATCCCACACTTTCCTTTTGGCCTTCTGTAAAACCTTCATAAATACACAACGTTACTCATGAACGTATTTATGAATGTGCATTGTTTCCCACACACACAAAAAACCATGTTGGTACACCTCCACTATTGAAAAAAAATGACATGGAAAGTACAAAGTAGACTTCTTTGAAATACAAAGGAAGTTTTCTTATGCTTTTGTAGTTCATGAGGAAATAATGCGGTTCTTTGATTGTCTCTATGATTTTGACAGTTATGGAAGTCTTCTCCTGAAGTCCATCTTGAGTTCCACATGAAAGGCTAAGCTATCAACGTCTACTGCGACGGGTCCAATGGTACGGCTGTTGCGGTGGCTCTTACTTCTTCTACCGATTTTGTGTCTCTGCGGCTCAGAAACAAAGGTCTTGCCACTCTGATACCATGAGAAGCTCTTTGGAAGCTTGCTAGCCTTGTTGCTGCAGACGTGGTGACACTGTCTAGTCAGCTGATGCACTGGCAAGCCAGCAGGTGCAAGAAACAGCAAGGGTCAGGCTAGGGAAACGTGCAAAGTCTCATAAGCCTGAATAGCTCAGTAATGCAGGGAGAAGTGACAACTGAAAGCAAAAAGCATGAATATCCGCCGCGGCGCACGGTGGGTGAAGTACACGAAAGTGTCAGTTTGTCCTAAAACTGGCCCAAAAGCACTGTTTTGGCCATATCTCTGTGCACAGTTATCCAAACACTACACCGCCTGAAGCTAGAGATACACAATCTTGAGCTAGAAGCTAGGAGTAATAACATGGACAAGTCCAGCATCAATCGGTGGACACACAATGTAAAACATACCAATCAGGCTCAAGAGCCAATCCACCAAAAAAACTCTAACGACTGTGAAAGCACAGCAGAGCACCCCAGCAAACATCTGGTATTCTGTGGCAGCTTTCTGCTAGCTGCTAGTGGGTGGAGCAGCCACATGTCAGTGCCTCAGCGCCAGCTGGTTCTGCATCAGGGATCTGCAAAAGGATGGACATGACCGAGTTCTCATATGAAGCTATACGGATGTACAGGGATAACTCACGTCACAACACGGAAATCCACCAAGTCAGCAGTCTCTGTTCGACCCACCAATCACATTCCTGCTTTATCCGATGCCATTTGAGCAATTTATCATGTTGGCTGGTGGATGCCAAATCAGCCCAGCACAAAACAGCCATCCTGAACCACCTAGAATCCAACACCGCGTACACAAAAAAAATGTTCCGAGGGACAAGTGAACTTCCATTGGCTTCTAACAGGAGTGTCATTGTGCAGGAAATTACATGCAGGCACTGGATGAGATAAAGCACTGCAAACTGTCCAGTCTGTGTCCTTAAACGTAGATATTTGCGCCACGTATGGTTAGAATTACATCATCCGTTCAATCACACTCATAAACAGACTTAAGCCATCAGCATCTATTTGCAGAAACGGTCATGTCTAGTTCCGCTAATGTAGATATGGAGTTGATGGATGGCTATGATCAATTCAGTTCTTTTTTTTAGCACGTTGATAGCCATTGTTTGCACATGACATTGTCCATGGGTGGCAAGAGATGGTTTTATCCTGACAAGAGAAATGTTTGAGGTGGCAAATGGGGAGTTGTGCAAAAGGAAACTATAGAATTGATTGTCATATGTCATAACCTTGCTAGAAGAATCTGGCGACATCTAGCCATCTTTGTTGGCATCGGAACAATATCTGCCCATGACAATCCTCGACCGTTATCAAACAAGAGATAGAAATCATGGAAACAGTCACAAGGGTGTCAAACAGTGCTCAGGTGTCGTAAGGATGCGGTTCCGAGCAACGGCACTTCTAAGGAAAATGCCACTTTTTGATTTTCCTACTGAGGACATATGGTAAAAGATTGGAAAAGTATGGGCAAGTCATTGTAATGTGAGACTGGTTGGACGTGGGATACTAATTGCGTGAAGTACTGGATATGGCACATGTATGGTTCTGATAGCCAGGCATGAGCCCATAATCCCAGGGCTTGTGGATATGGTGTATTCATCAAGAATAATGCATATATGCCCAATGGTGGACAAATCATGCACTCACTTTCTAGTGTGATCTTCTAGTGCGCTCCGAAACCATGCACCAAGACCATGCACTAAAACGTTAGTGAACTTGAACAGTGTCGATAGTAAACGTTTCTTCCCCCCCCCTCTCTCTCTCTCTCTCTCTCTCTATCTCTCCCTCTTTCTCCCTCTCTCTCTCTCTCTCTCTATCTCTCTCTCTCTCTCTCTCTCTCTCTCTCTCTCGCTCTCTCTCTCTCTCTCTCTCTCTCTCTCTCTCGCTCTCTCTCTCTCTCTCTCTCTCTCTCTCTCTCGCTCTCTCTCTCTCTCTCTCTCTCTCTCTCTCTCGCTCTCTCTCTCTCTCTCTCTCTCTCTCTCTCTCGCTCTCTCTCTCTCTCTCTCTCTCTCTCTCTCTCGCTCTCTCTCTCTCTCTCTCTCTCTCTCTCTCTCGCTCTCTCTCTCTCTCTCTCTCTCTCTCTCTCTCGCTCTCTCTCTCTCTCTCTCTCTCTCTCTCTCTCTCTCTCTCTCTCTCTCTCTCTCTCTCTCTCTCTCTCTCTCTCTCTCTCTCTCTCTCTCTCTCTCTCTCTCTCCCCTTATTTCTCTACGACTTGAAATTCACATATATGGAGAAAGAGAACACTTATATTCTAGATTTGTTTGTCATTTTTAGGATTTTGTTTCTGCTTATCGAGTTTTCTCTAGTACAATGTGTACGAGTTCATTCGTAACCTATTACTGTCCAAATGCCTTCAAGTTACCGTTATTGTAAACGTATATAAAGTTCACGTTGAGCTGTCCTGATTATGAGTTTCTTGTAGCGCTCGATAACCTGTCGACGGTGTTCAAAGATGACGACCGGCAATTCAGCCGTGTAAGAGTGTCGACGAAACGATGTCCCTGCGGCGTTTTGTCGGTAGCCAAGCTTAGACCGTTCCATCTACCCCCCCCCCACCCCCCCCCCCAATACGAGGAATAGTGTATATGGGCTAGTGCGCTCGATTTGCCTGGCAAAGTGCACTTATCGCACACTGAGTGCGCAATTCTTCGCATCTGAAATCTATCCTGGTTTGCGACGTTCCTTTGCGAAAAATACACAGGGTTTGAATCAAAAGACGTTCTTATGTTCTTTCAAAAATTTGCATTTAAGGTGATTGTTGTCGTTCGTGGCAGTTAATCAGGAAGAACGCCAGTCTCTCTCGCAATACACGCTGGAAATTCTATTCCTAGGAGAACGGTCCTGTTTTGTTGTTTTCCGCCTGTTTCCTTTTGAACAGTAATTTAAGTCGATATGCGTCATTTTTGTCGTTTCTTAGATTCCACCTTCACCTCGAGACGTCTGTATCGAGTAACGACGGAGAAGAGTCGTTAGCCAAATTTCGAATATTCAGTTCATTTTCTCTCTATAACTATTTTCGATGACGGGAAAGCTGAACATATCTTTTGTTACAATTGAAGATAGAAGATCGAAACAAGTAGAGACAACTTAGTGTCGCAGTTTTATTGCAACACGAAGTTGGTGCAACTCCAGTGGTCGCCCATTCGATTCGGGCGAAAACCTTGTAGGTATGGACGACCCACGTGCAATTCAAAGTCGCAAGTGAGAACGGCACTCAATCTTGACCATACAGATCGTGGCTGTTTTCGAGAATTGAGGGTCCTATTGTGTAACCACCCTTTTGCGATTGAACCACCCTTATATTATCAAGAAAGCGCGATAATTTAGCATTCTATAAGTCGGACAAAGTTCATTGTCAAGGATATCAAAATCTACATTGCTGTATAGGTTTTCGGGAACTGAAGTCCATGACATCTGGTTTGGCACGCGTTATGAGTCGGTTTTGTTATGGCCGGATCTGACAAAGTTTATGTTTTCATTGTATCTTCCCGCTGCCAGCAAGTACTGATTTCCGTAGTTACCCAAAACCTCTATCTTTTTATGTTTGAAATGAGTCTCTGCCTACCCATTCATTTCTCTCTTGTATTGAATGTCCTATATAGCGTAAGTCATACTCAAAAAGTGAAGAAAACACGTCCGCATATTTCCTTCGTTGCATCAACCGACGGTGGTGGCTAATCGATTCATTGTTTCTGAACACCAAGGTTCGCGTCCGAAAACGTATAGAGTCGGAGTAGCAAACGGAAGCAATTGTCATCTCTTGGCGAAACCAATTCAGTTGTGTCTTCCTAAGGCGTCCATACACTCAGTGCGTGATAAGTGCACTTCACCACTCATTTGGAGTGCACTTGTCACATGCACTGCCCTCGTACACTGGGGGGCTTCTCTAGAATGCCTTTCGAGGACTCGAGTGACGAAACAGGCGGAATACTTCTGATTAGATTTATCATAAATGGTCGTCGTTAAGTAGCCGGTTGTCAAGTTCGCAAAGCTATGCAAAGGGAAAAGCGCACGAAACAGATAGCGGAAGCGAGCAATGAAAGAGTGGTACTATTTTGACGTTTAATACAGATGTGACATAGACAAAGCGTTTGTACATCTCTACGTCCAAAGAAGAATTTGACCAGTGGGGTGCTAAATAATCCGTGTAAAAGACGTTCAAAATGCACCAAGTATGACTTTTAGTTCTTAAGGTACGATTTTAGGTGTAATTGCTGAATATGATACTGGGATTGGCCCGAAAGAAAAATAGAAATACATAATGTAATATGAAATATGGAGATAGGTTTTAACCTAAATGTTTTACGAATTGTATAGTAAAACACAATGATAAGAAGGGAAGTTTGTGGCCACATAGGACAAGAATTGATGTAGGCTAAGACACATGAGACAAATTAGCGCACAGAGTGCGCTCTTAGTGTACTTTTGTGTGGTGAATGAGCGCACTCACCACATACACTAGACCCACGCACTGAGGTACCTCTTAAGGAGTCATTGTTTTGGCCATATAAGACAAAAGTCAGATTTTTTTTCGGACACATGAGACAAAGTCACTCACTGAGTGCGCTCATAGTGTACTTTTGTACGGTGATAGAGCGCACTTCCGACATACACTAGCCCCACGCACTGAAGTCCCTCCTAAGAAGAGAAACCGTTGGCCATGTAGGAAAAAAGGAAAGGTATTTTAGGACATATAAGACAAATGAGCGCACTGAGTGCGCTTTTGGTGTTCTTTTGTATGGTGACTGAGCGCACTCACCACATGCATTAGCCCCACGCACTGAGGTACCTCTTAAGGATTGATCCTTTTGGCCATATAAGACAAAACTCAGATTTTTCTAGGACACATGAGACAAATTTACACACTGAGTGCGCTCATAATGTACTTTGGTATGGTGAAGAGTGCACTTCCCACATACACTAGCCCCACGCACTCACAACCCTCCTTAGAAAAGAAATTGGCAGCCATGAAAGACGAAAGTACACTCCTGTCATGCACAATAAAAGGAGTGTAGGGACAAGTGCAAAGAATTTCCTTTAATGAGAGCACACTCAATGCACACACTAAAAAACCAGTGTATGAAATGGCCTTGATTAAGCATACCTCGAATAATGTGGGTACAGGGTTAATCCTCCAATCTATGTTTCTTCCGGCCAGATTGCAAGATGAGGGCATTGCACATACCCAGTTTTGGAAACAAATCAGCCCATTCCCCCACCATCGAGCCAAAAGAAGCCCAACTGCCCAAGTGATGCCGCTACTGCCAGACTAGTAACAAAGAGAAAAAAAAGGGCATGTCGAGGCTCCATGTCATGCTACTTCGACGTATGACGTGGACCTTATCCACAAGAATCACGAACCCCTAAATGAAATGGGTTTTCATACTTGTGGGGGAAGGTTAATGCAAGGTTTTTGGGGAGTTCAAAACTCCCCATGTGTTGAAATGGAATCTTCCAAGCCCCGTTGTCACGGGACCCGGCAGTAGACCCGGTAAAATCAAAATCCCAACCCCCCTGTGTTTATCACGAAAGTGACGAGATCAAGCGAATGCACCTTTTCCGACATGTTTTCGTTAAGGAACAAATATGGTAGGTGTGGGTTTGTCATGGCGGCCATGGAAGCCTCGAGAAAAAGCACAAGTCCTTAGAGTCGATGAAGAAACCCTCGTGCTGGTGAGTCTCGCTTGTTGAGACCCACTGAGTGGGCCGGCGAGCGAGGCTCGCCGGCACGCAATCATGGAGCGAGGGCAAATTTCCCTCGTACTCCGCAAAAGGGCCGGCTCGCCCGCGCCCTTCCCTGCACACTCATTCACAACCCAGTTTTCAATTCTTTCTAGGAGTAGTCTAGGTTTCTGTTGCGATTGTGCAAGTTTGACCCAGGAAGACGGCAGAGCAAAAACATATGCCAGTAATCTCAAGAAGTCATTTTTTCTGAAGAATGAAACAAATCTCTCTACCTCTGCGACTAGAGCTTCTCCCCAATCAGCCTTAGCAACATTCTTCAAAACCAGGTCCAAGGAATGTGCCACGCAATCGGTGAATAACACAGACAGATATTCATTCTTCAGCTCCAAGTGTGCCTTCTTGTTGGTGGAGGCGTTGTCCGTGATGATCATCACCACCTTGTCAGAACCAACCTCAGAAATGGCACCGTCGATGATTGCTGCCACGTGGTTGGCATCACGGACAACACCACTTGCATCTCTCCAGAAAGCATTGGCCACACCCTCGATATTCACTGCCATGGCCGAGTAAATCTGCCTGACTTGGATGTCAGGCCACTCATCCACTCCTATGCTCACTCCAAAAATCTCCCATCCGCTGCAAAGTGGGGCCTCCATCTCCTTCAGATAAACATCCAGTGCTGGAAGGATGGTTTCTGTGACACTGTCTCTGCTGGGAAGCCTGAAGGCCGGGGTTGCTCGCCGTGTGTCTTCCAAAAGCTCAAAGTCACATCTGCCACACCTGCCTCCAGTCAAAGTCACTTGAGGTGAGGCAGCCACTTGAGCACATGTGGGATGCTTACCCCTCCCAGCCATGGCGGCCCAGTCGGACAGAGTAAAGTTCTACCAGTGAAGTGCATGGTAAGTATTTGCAAGCATGTGGGCTCCTTGGAGGGCCCAACAGTGGATGCGCCATGTGGAGGCTTGTCAAACTGGTCTTTTGTGAGATCTCAAACCCTTCCAACAAGTCACAAACATCATCTATTCCATGAAGTGCATGCAGGCTCGTGATTGGCCACAGTGTGGCCGCAAAAGAAGCACACAAGGCTCACACACATCGCACATGCACCACCCACGCTGAATGCATGAATGACCTGTGATATCTCCGATGTAGGACAAATTCTTGGCTGTTAGCCAAGCAGTGCTGCCAGATATCACATGTAATGCATCTCACCAATGAATGGAACCCTCAAGGACAAACCATCCAGCATGGAGAAGTGCATCTTGCTTTGGAGCCTCGCTAGGAACAGCAGGATTTGAGCCCTCCCCACAAGAAAAATAAAGTCCAGGTACGGGTTTCTCCAGTCCCTTAGGACTGTAAGGGTGAACACTGACCTCGGCAAAAGAAGAGGGGTCAATTCAAGTCGACGTCCAAGTCAACTTGGAACGACTTGGCGACTTTGAATTGACCCCCCCAAGTCGGAAGTCGAAGGCAATGTGGATGCTGATGGCCATGGCAGGGGCTGACTGAAAATAACGTGGAGGGTCCTCCTTGATCCACTTTGATGTGGTTTGAACACAAATGAAGATAAAGAGTGAGGTAAATCTTGACCCTTTCAATACATTGAATGTCAGACGACAATGACCACCGGAAACAAAACAAAAAATCTACACAAGAGTCATTTTTTTTAAAGCTGAGTACAATGTGGATGGTTCACAGGGATAAGGTGCAGAGTTGAAGATGATTCAAAGAACAAAGAAAATTGGATACTTTGTACTAAGTAGTAAGTATACTTTGATGAAAAATGCCGGATATGTCCAGGGCATATACACAATAGCTAGAATCAAAATGAGGCTTATGTTCTGTCTTGGGTGCTCGGACGGAGAAACCCGTGCAATGTCACATCGTGAGTAGTCGCTTAAGAAAACGCTGCCAAGAAGTTGGGGGGTTTTGAAAAAATCAAGGCATGGTTTTATGAAATTCTTACCCGTTGAGAAGTCAACCAAATATTATTGTTATGGGTCATGATACTTCTATCGGTCCTTCTGGAATGTGGTCAAAAGTGTTGGAGCCTTTGGAAGCAGAACACTGCAGGTGGCCAGAATGCTCTCGGCCAAACGGCGCAATCCTGAAAACAACACGTAGTGGGTCATGAATGTAAGGACAAAAATGTTCACTAAGGAAGTTTAGAGACTCGTATACGTCTTGGACATAACATATCCCCCCCTTTCATCCGTGACATCCCAGCGTGTTGGGAGAAGTATCTCAATGACACTGTTAGTACCCATCAATCACATAATCGATGTATAAGAGGTTATCAAAGTGCTCCTAGCTGTTGTTTGCGGCCTCGTAGCCATGCCACTTGACTAGATACTTGTTCATTTTCCATGGCATGCATGTCCGAGGATGTGTCCAATCACATACTCCGTAACATTGTGTACTTGGATTGGGGACAGAGTAGGGTCCCGGTCCTACTCGAGCTTGCTGACATGCAAGAATAGGTGGATCGCCATACTATCCAGTAGGCAACCGGAGTTTACATTCACTCGATTGCAAACAGGCCCAACCATCAAAGTTTAAGCTTTTCTATGTGTTTGATGTTTTTAGAGCTTTTAGATACATAATTGTCAGCATAGAACATGTTTTCTTTGTGATCTCGATCTATTACTCGCTTCATAGCTGCTTGTGTCTTTGCAAGGATCTGGGGGTTTTCATTCCCAGATTCTTGAGAAGTCTTGGCAGTGTATGTCAACCGCAAGAACATTGCTCTAGCTTTGTATTCCATCTGGTGTGGTGGGAACTTTGCTGTAAAGCACATCAAACAGAATTTCACCTACGCAATGGAGGTTACAGAGCTGTATGCGACTTCAGCAGTCAGTAGTTTTGCTACAAAATGAGTTTTGTGCAAGTCACATAAATTTTGGGGGGGCCTTTTCTAGCTTCTGATTGGTGCGCTCGGGTTGACATCGGTTTGAGGATGAAACGCCATCTAATGTTGGATCCAACAACCACAAGGCGTCATCAGTACATGCCAAAAATAGGTAGTGAATTGTCCATCACTGTCATTGATAATGGCACGTGGCATGCCATGTAGCCGTATGATCTGGTTGAGAAAGGGTCACGCTGCTCCTTCTGTAGTGACAGTGGTTGTTGTTGGCATGAAGTGGAACATTTGAAAAATCAGTTCACCACCACAAAGATGGCCTATTAGCCCTCCAGAATGACAGGTAGTCGTGTCGTGAAGTCCATACTCATGTAGATCCACAGATCCATCGGAATGAGGAGTGGTTGGAGTAGTCCTATTTGCCTCTTGGGACAATAATTTTTTCTGCTAACATGTGTCAGGCAATCTACAGAATGTCGCCATGTCGGTTTGCATCCACTCCCACTTGAAATACTTCACTAGATGCTTCACCACACCTTGTAACACTCCTCAAGCCACACAAACCAAACATCAGCCCTCCAAACAAGCTCATCCTGTGCCACCTCCTTTAAGTCATTCCAAACTTCTTGTAAACTGAGTGGCGCCCGACGTGACGATCACACGCCGAGCCCTTGGGATAAACCTCCCGCCCTCAGCCCCTGGTGTGTTTGCCTAATCCCTGAGATTTCGCACGGCCCTCTCCTAGCAGCAAAACCGCTGCTAGTGACCAAGGTTCCGGCCGTGCGACTCTCCCGACGGCGTTTACACCAAGGTGCGCTGCGAAAGCCTTGTAAGATCAAATGGACGCGTGTGAGATAATACTTGGAACACAAAGAGAGTTGGGTAAGGAATGAATTCTTTAGACTAGATAGATCAGCACAAGGTAATGTACAGAGTCTCTGGGTAAGATTGGCATGCCTAGAACAACCCCTAGGCTTCCTTATGTACCAACCCCTATGAGCCAGCCGATAGCCCCTCAGCGCTCTGAAGTCCTCTGCTGAGATGAAATCATTCAAATAACACATACATCATGTTATACATGTCACGAGCTTTCTAACGCACCAAAGAACACCTCAATCCATAGAGAGAACGGCTAAGTTTTGGCCGTTTGATTACTCCACGCGTGACTGCCGCTGGCAGCACCGCCAGTGGGGGTCACGGCCCCCCGAAGCGGCCAACCTTGCAAATACAGGTCCAGCCGCCATCCGGAATTACCCATGGACCCCAATAAACCTTGCCTCATTGGCTAAGCATCCATCCAGGAGCGCTTTGGCTGCAGTGGGTGAGAAGGCCGCTCCGCCGTGCTCAAGGTCGAACCGGTATTCCTCCTGTTTTCTGGAGGTGCGCCTCCCACCTTTGCATGGCCGTATCTTTCTCATCCCTGCACCAAATGACCCGGTTCTTGGGTCGATTTCACACTTTTTTTCATGTAAATTACCATAGAAGCATTGAAATATGCATCTAATATCAGCATAATGACGTAATCACCACCTCAACCGGCGGCCCCCATAACATCACCCCCCATCCGAGGACGCACCGTCCCGGTGCGCTCCTGGTACGCTCGGAGGACCGTGTTGACAGCACCGCCCTTGCAGCAGGTGCTGCCACCCGTTACCACACCGACGGTGTCCGAGAATCTTCACCACCACGTACTCCTCTTCACCATCTACCAAGACCGGTAGAGAAGGAGCCTGTCCCCGTGCCGCGAACTCCGTATCCGACTCCTTGTAGGCTTTGAGAAGAAAAGCATGGAACACACGATGGATCATAGTGGTCTGGCAGCTCCAACTCGTAGCTCGACGCGGACCGCTTCTCCTTGACCGGAAAAGGGCCCATCCACCTAGGCTTGAGCTTGTCGCTGTCCACCCCTGCCAACTACAGGTTTCGCGAGCTCAGTAGCACCTTTTGTCCCACCAAATTCCTCGGATGTCCGGTGCTTGTCCGCTTGCCGCTTCATTTCCTACTGTGCCTTGTGAAGTGCATCGCGTACGCCACGCCACACCTCTTTGAAGTCACTTGTAAACTGCTGCACTGCGGGTAGGTTCGATCCCATTGCCATGTCTGAGGGACATGCAGGCTGCACCCTATACACTACCTCAAAGGGAGACCGCCCCGTAGAGGCATGTATTGCTGAGTTGTAGGCAAACTCAGCCACTGGGAGCTTGTATTCCCATCCCTCACCATCCGACTCCAAGATCCCCGGTAGCAGCTGCTCCATGGTCTGATTGGTACGCTCAGTTTGGCCATTTGTTTGGGGATGGTAGACCAATGAAAGAGCCACACGGGTGCCCAGATTCTTGAAGAATTCCTCCCAAAACTGGGAGGTGAAGCGTGGGTCACGGTCCGAGATCATGCACTTTGACACTCCATGAAGTTTGATGATGAGTTGTAAGAGGAGTTGAGACAACTCTGATGCCGTGACCTTCTCTGCACATGGAATAAAGTGTGCCATCTTACTGAACCGGTCCACCATCACCAGCACCACGGTGTTGCATGTTGTGCCACGTGGAAGACCCCCAATAAAGTCCAGTGAGATGTCCGTCCACGGGCGCTCTGGCATCGGTAGCGGCTGCAGCTCTCCTAGCGCCCGTGCCCTCCGTGACTTGATCCTTTAGCACATGTCACAGCTGCTCACATCCTCCTTGCAATCTGCTCCCATCGTTGTCCACCAATATTCGCGCGCAAGCGTCTTGAAGGTCCTGTCGTGGCCAAAATAACCATTGTAGTGTGAGTCGTACGCCTCCTCCAACAACGCCTGTCGCAATGACGCACTCCGAGCCACCACAATCTGGTTTCCCTTCTCACGCCGCCAATACTAGCCATCCCACTTGCACCCCTTCACCCGTACTCTCGGCAAAGTCCTCGTCCTCCGCATACCCATGCGCAAACAGGCTGCGAATGATTGGGGATCCCGCCAGACCGTGATTGCATGCACCCCCAATTACGGGCGACGCGAAAGCGGATCTGCTAGGTTGATCGTCCATGGTTTGTACTAGATCTCGTAGTCTAAATTGTCCTCCAACAGCTCCATCCACCGTGCTTGACGACAATGCAGGTTTGGCTGCGTCTTGAGGTACTTGAGCGCATACTGGTCCGTGTGCACCGCACACCGCCGTACCTCAAGGTAGCACCTCTACTGCTTAAAGGCCTGAACCATCACAAGCATCTCCTTCTCGTGGATCGGGTAGTTGAGCTCAGCCCCTTTCAGCTTCAAGGAGTAGTACGCAATGGGCTGCAACCCCTTCCGTTGGTCCTGCATCAGCACCCCGCCGATCGCATAGTCATTTGCGTCCGTCGCCAACACGTACTCCTTGCTCATGTCCGGATGCACCAACACCGGGGCTTAACACATGGCAGCCTTCATTGCACCGAAGGCTTGTCCCTCCTTTGCACCCCACTCCCATTGGCACCCCTTTTTGAGCAAGTGTGTCAAGGGTGCTCCCATCGCCGCAACCCCCGGATAAACCTCCGGTAGTAGTTTGTAAAACCCAGGAAGCCCTTGATGTCACGCATGCACGCCGGCTCTAGCCACTCCTTCACTGCTTCCACCTTTTTTAGGTCCATGCGGATCTCCCTCCTGCTGACAATGTGCCCGAAGAACTCCACCTCCTGTTTGGCAAATTCACATTTACTAAGTTTGGCAAACAGCCGCTCCTTTCTCAGCACTTCCATCACCGTCCGCAGGTGCTCTTGGTGCTCCTCCATCGTCCATGAGTAGAAAAAGATGTCGTCGAGGAAGATGACCACGAACTGGTCCAAGTAGGGGTGGAACACCCGATTCATCAGTGCCATGAATGTAGGAGGAGCATTCCGTAGCCCAAAAGGCATCACGAGATACTCAAAATGTCCATAGCACGTCCGAAATGCGGTCTTTCCACATCCTCCTCCACAATGCGGATTTGGTGGTACCCCGACCTCAAGTCCAGTTTGCTAAAGACGCATGCGCCTTGTAGTTGGCTGAATAACTCCTCGGCTCGTGGCAGCGGGTAGAAGTTCTTCATCGTGATGTTGTTGAGCGCTCGCTAGTCCACGTACATCTATAGCTCTCCTGACTTCTTCTTGGAGAATAGCACCAGTGCCGTGTATGGAGACACCGACGATCGAATGAAGTCCTGGTCTACCAACTCCCCCAACTGCTTCTTGAGTTGCGCAAGCTCCACATCGCTCATGGATTTGTACGACCGCACCATTGGTGATGAACCTGGCACCACCTCGATCTTGTGGTCGATGTCGCGCCGCGGTGGCAGCCCCTTTTGCAAATCCTCCGGAAAAACGTCCCCGAACTCCTTGAGCACCTCCCCAACACCGGGAGGCAACTCTAGAGCTCCTATGCCTTCTACCGGTTGCCCCTCCACTTATTTAACCGCTTCAATCTACTGCTTTGCTATTTTTTGTAGACGCACCCATGCCATGTACACCTGGCCACCCTTGCGCTCGCACCGCTTCAACTGTTGCAAGTTGATGATGCGTAGTTACTTCCCCGCTTCCGCCACATCCGACTCATTCTCCTCGCCCCGCCACAATGGCAAAGTATTTCACGACCACCCGGTCGCACCTCCAATCTACCTCCAGATTCTACGTGTGCAAATAATCTCGATCGATCAAGCAATCCTAATCATCCATAGGGCAAGTGTAAAACTCCATGTCGCACACCAACTCACCCATATGGACCTTGTGCTTGACATGAGGCCTGCCACACTCCACCACTTCGGACACCTGCCGAGCCTTGACTGACGTTCCCGGTTGCCGTGCGAGATCCAACCTCATCGCCAACCTAACGTTGAAGAAGCTTTGGCTCGCGTTGCCATTCAACAGCCTGCGTAGCTTCCTCCGACCCTTGAAACTCCCCTCCGGAATCTCAGGAGCCAGCTCCAGGATGATCCCTGGAAACTGGCAGGTCTCACCTTCATTCCATAGTAACACTTGAGGCAGCTCTTCAATTGGCAAAAGGCTTTCGGGGCTGGTGCTGTCCCTTGAAGATGAAAGACTCACAACAGTAGGTCGTCCCCTCCTCATTCCTGCTGCCCGTTTCCTTATTATGCCTTACGCTTGGAGTAGTCCCGCTTGTGATAACCCTCCTCACCACAAGTCCAGCACCTGCCTCTCGGTCCTTGCTGACCGCTCGCGCCCGGTAGCCCGGCTTGGATTGCATCCACCTCCATAGGCACAGCCTGACTCGGCTACTCCACACGTGGTTGTGTTGCATAGCTGGTCCGACGCGCATTGTAGCTTACCGCATTGATGTGTTCCGCCGCCGAGACCAACTCGGCAAAGATCCCCAACTTGAGGACCATGAGTTCACGTTGGACGTGAGGCTTCAGGCCGTCATGGTAGCAATCGTATGCATCTCCGTTCGAAAGGTCATCAATATGCGCCACCAAAGCCATGAAACGTGTAGTGTAGTCCTGGACCAATCCGCCTTGCTTGGCGTGCTTGATCTTGTCACGTGCAACCTGGCTGCCATTGAGGAAGTCGAAACGTGCTAGGAACAATGTCTCGAAATGCTCCCACGTCTCTGGTTTCTCCGTCAACGCCTGCACACTGAGCTGCACTTCACGCCCAAGCGGTAGACTCAGCAATGGCTGAAGTCGTTGCCCGACCCCTAGCCCATCCGGCAACCTCACAGCGTTCCACTGGCACAATGCCAACCACCCACTCCAGCTCCATTCCCCGGAGCAGTGTAGGTGCATACTCTAGTCTCATGGCTTCTTCTCCCATGCGAACGCCCAACGCCGTGAAGTACGAGTTCACCGTGAAGAGCCACTCATGCGCACTACCCTTGCTGATGTAGAATTGGCTCCTTCGGCTTGGGCCGCCAGAAGGCAGGTGCGGATGCTAATGCAACACCCCCAATGCACTGCTCCCTTGGCCGACGTACCTCTCCTCAACCTCCGCACGCAGCTGCTGGTTCTCTTGGCGCAACTCATCAAGAGCACGCCGGATCTCCTCCATGAGGTAGTCCTGGTCATATTAATCGGCTTCCATGCTTCCGCTTGTGACGAAACAATTCCGGGCCAATGCAGTTGTGGCAGATCTGCTGCCTCTCTTGGGTCCTCACAAAGCCATGCGAAGGTCCACATGGCTCTAATACCAAATGTGAATCGAGGGGCGCCCGGTGTGACGGTCACACGCCGAGCCCTTGGGATAAACCTTCCACCCTCGACTGTCTGGTGTGTTTGGCCAATCCCTGAGATGCCGTACGACCCTCTCCTAGCAGCAAGAATGCTGCTAGTTTTCGAGGTTCCCGCGACACGACTCTCCCGACGGCGTTTGCACCAAGGTGCGCTGCGGAAGACTTATAGGATCGAATGGACGTGTGCAAGGTAATACTTGAAACACAAGAAGAGTTGGGCAAGGAATGAATCCTTTAGACTTCATAGATCAGTACAAGGCAATGTACAGAGTCTCTGGGTAAGATCGACATGTCTAGAACAACCCCTAGACGTCCTTATGTACCAGCCCCCTAGTACCAGCCCCTCGGCACTTTGAAGCCCTCTGCTAAGGTACAATCATTCAAATAACACATACATCATGTTGTACGCGTCACGAGCTTTATAACACACCAAAGAACGCCTTAATCCATGGAGAAACAGCTAAGTTATGGCCGTTTGAGTGCTTCACTCGTGATTGCCGTTGGCAGCACCATGCCAGCGAGGGTCATGGTCGCCCGAAGCGCCCTTCCTTGCAAATACAGCTCCAGCCGCCATCCTGAAGCGCCCATGGACCCCAATGAACCTTCCCTCATTGGCTAAGCGTCCATCCAGGGGTGCTTCGGCTGCAGAGGGCTAGAAAGCCGCTCTGCCGTGCTCAAGGTCGAACTGGTACGTCTCCTCGTTTCTGGAGGTGCACCTCCCACGTTTGCACGACCGTATCTTTCTTGCCCCTGCACCGAAAGACCCGGTTCTTGGGTCGATTTCACACGGTTTTTCATGTAAAATACAATGGGAGCATTAAAACATGCATCTTATATCACCATGATGACATAATCACCGCCTTGACCGGCGTCTCCCATAACACTTCTTGATCCAACATGGACGCGCCCCTCCGCCACCCGATGCCGCTCACCTTGGCAACCTGGCACAAGGACTTGTACCCGGTCTTCAGCCAGGTGGAGCACTTCTTCTATGTGTAGTTCATGGGTAGGATTTCCTGCTACGTGTGGTCCTCATTCAAGAGCGTGTGAAAATGCTTCAACATAGAGTCTCACGCTCTGGTATGCCAGTAATTCTTACGACGTGTTTCCTTGGGTACGTCGAGGACGCACTGTAGGAGGAGTTCCATATGACACAGGTCAGTCCAGCAACGACCAGATTCGGTGTATGGCTGCTTCCCGACATTCGAATGGTAGCCTTGCACCTGACGAGTAGATACCACTAGTTGGGCATGTTGAGCGCAGCTAGGTAGGTGTGGCGTTTGCCCCGCACTGGTGGCTGAGAGGCAGTGGAAAGCGTGCTTTGGGATGCAGCCTTTGATAGGGCATCATCACTTGGGCCGGGCAGTGGTGCACTTGCCATAATGGGTAAGAGCGAACACGAGGCGTTGAACGATGAAGTGCGGGGATGGCCAACAGACCAGGAAGCCATCGTAGGGTAGGGTTTCGAGCGAGAGAAAGCAACGGGGTGGGTTGGGTGATGGTGGCATGACAGGGTCGGGTGGCCTTTGTACAAGGAAGATGCATGCTGTGTAGGGAGCAGACACAATTCAGTAGTGGGAAGCCAATGGGCGCTCGGATGAATGATGGGTTAGGTCATGTCGGATCCATTTATCTGACCACCACTTCCATCAAAGTCATTTGATTGACGGTCTGATTAAGTCCAAAAATCGACGGTTCCAATGGTCGTAAGTCGACGTCGTTAGTCGGAGAGTCACACCTACGTCGACTTGGGTCGGACAGCCCAAAGTTTGTAGTAATAACACTTTTAACCCGCGTGAAGCGCGTATGGAGACCCTTGAAAACACTTTCACGTGCATTTCCCGGTGCAAGGGGGTGCGTGGAATGCCACATATGCGTGGAAAATTCCACTCAGGTTTGCTCATGCGTTCCCACGTGCGGCCTGTGTGTGTGAACACCGGCCTGGCCGTCAAAGCGTGTGACGCGCCGGCCTGACAAACTTAATAGCGCCACGGCTTCGGAGACCCACACGAGGAGACCAGAGCAAGCGCCCAGCAGGCCTTGCCGCACGGAAGACTTCAGATGTTTTCACTTTTAGGGGGTGATTTAGCACTTTAATTGTGATTTTGTTTCTTGAGTTGACTGGCGGAACGCGGCGCAATGAAGGGGTTGGCGAGAACTCACGTATGCTAGCGAGTTCGCCAATTATAGTTTGCACAATCAGTCGAAGAATCAATTCTTACCACTGATTTCTAATGATTGTACCCCTAGTTTAGCCTACATGTTGTCGCTCCCAACGTTTCGGTAACGTCCTACATGCGGAAGTGGAAAGAATAAGAGGAAATGCTTGGAATTAGGACGTTAATTTAGAAACCTAGACGAAAACTAGTTTCCAGCACCAATGAGGACATCGGTAGGGGTCTCGTATTTTTGCGCATCTATAATTCTGGAGAAATTTCGATGCGTCCCTAAGTTCCTAGCCGTTAGAGGTTCGTGGTGACGCATTGAGATGCTCACATGATGCTAGCCTCGAGATGAACTCGCGGTTCGCTACAGTACTGCGATGTTTCTATGTACATCGAGAAAGTATGAATTGATACCTTCCACAATCTATCTACGTGCAAGCTTAGAACCATGGTAGTAAATTCGCGAGAAATGTCCTACATCGCTCGCCATCGCGATAATAGGCGAGATTCCCCCATTCTGACTTTCGTTTGCGTTGCTTGGGCACTTCGCAAAACGGAGGCATGATTTAAAAAAAATTGACGGATGCAACAAAATGGCTCTAGTTAAGGGAAGCCGTCAAGCATCCTTACATTTACAATCGGGCACCCAATTTCATGTGGAAATAAGCTTTTTAAAAACTTCATCGCAAAGCAAGATGGTGAAAACACGGTTCTCTGTGATGTAGTGATTTTTTAATATCACGGAGCAAGCCACGGAGTCACACAATGCGAAAATCGGCAATATCACGGGCGTCGCTGAAGATTGAGTTGCGAATCACTGCCGGCGGAGCGAATCTACTTGAGGCCAGCGATTCAAAGACGTCAGGTGAAAGTGGGACATTGCAGTGTTTTTTAGCGAGATGCTGGCCCCTCAATGCATCGACACGGTCCCTTAAGCGCTGGTGCGCGGCCGCTTCCGCCGGCGCGACGCGGAGTGACGGCAATCAATGTCGACAGCCGCCCGAAAAATCAGGTCGGAAGTTCATCGATTTCGGAGGTCGAGAAGCGCGAGAATGACAACTCACTGGTCCCGCTGATTCGAGCCGGATCCCTCGTGCTCGCAGAATTACTAAAGAATCAGTTTTCAACCGCGAAATCGATCGAACCCTACAATCAAAATCAACATCGAACCGTCGGTTCACCCCCTTAAAAGAGATCTGCCACTGACCGGGCTCGAAGAGCGACTAGTGGACAAGTATCTAGCACACAACCCACCAACTCACGCTCGTTTCCGTTGCTACCGCTATCGCTCCTCGTAAGCTACGAGTTGCAGGCATTGTGCTTCCGCCGTGAAGAAGTCGAGGGGCCTTCGTAGCCACCTTCAACCCCTTTGCGGCGTTGGCAGCAGGCGCCATGGGTACGTGCTTCTGAACGTCAGTCGTGGCTGCGGGGCGGGTAGCCTGTGCGGGAAGAAGAAACATCGATGCCTCGTCCTGTACTGCTTATGACAAGGAAGTTAAACCATGCCCTCGTGCACTCCATCCCTGGCTGCTGTCATTTGCTAAAAACAGAGGACGGAGCACATGGGAACATAGAGGTGAGTGGGATGATTGGTGGTCCACCAATGGTGGGGGTCGGGGCTCAGCGGGAGCATCACTGGAGTGCAGCTCGGCATGCGCGCTTCATTGACACTCCCAGCTCATATTTCAAAACAGCGCATGTTGCAATGTTACAGGTTGCCGGGCTGTGCATCCCTCTATTCCGTCCCTTCTCGTGGACACTCCTTGCAGGGACGCTCAACCCCTCTCTGTAGCAGTTGGTGATCTGGGCCTGATGAGCTGAGCGATCGCGTGTTCTGTTTCTCTTCTTTTCCAGCAGGTCCGTGTCTCATCGAAGCAGCGGACGATGGTGACGTCGAAGCGGTGAAACGCATTCTAAGGAGCGAGGATGCGGGCGGGAGCGTGCACGCCAGAGGTGGGGGAACGGGAGGATCCACAGCGCTCATGGCTGCAGCCCATGCGGGCCATGCGGACGTGGTGAAGGCTCTGCTTGATGGCTCGGATGCAAACCTGCGGGCGAGAGACAGCACCAACGGATGGACTGCGCTTGCGATGGCAGCAGCGGAGGGCCACGAGGCTGTGGTGGAGGCTCTTCTCGGCACACATGACGTGGTGGTGGACTGCATGAACAGGGATGGGGAGACTCCGCTCATGCTTGCTTCTGAACGAGGGCGCGATGGCGTCGTGGAGCTGCTGCTTGCCGCACATGCGGATGGGAATGAAGCCAGCCGAGCTGATGGGCTGACTTGTCTCATGAAGGCCGCCAAAAATGGACACAGCCGTGCGGCCAACATTTTGTTAGCCAACGGCATGGTGCACATGAATTCCAGAAGGCAAAAGGGAGCATGGACAGACGATTTCAGGTCCAACGCGGAGTTGTATGGCGGGGGTGGCGAGACTGCCCTCATGTTGGCCGCTGCTGGGAACCACATAGGCGTTGTGGAAGCGCTCCTTGAATGTGACGCGGATGTCAACATCAAGACAAACGGCGGCACGTTGGATGCCCTTCAGCTTGCGATCATGAAGGGACATCTTGCAGTGGCAAAGATGCTTGTCGAGATGGGAGGTGCTGACGGCCATGGTGCGCTCATGTGGGGGATTCAAAACAACAACTACTCCTTCGTTCGTTCCTTGGTCGCTAGTGGGACAGACCTGGGAGGGCTGGATGGAGATGACCCTGGCGCTTCTCCTCTTGTTGTGGCAGCAGTGGGTGGCGCACATGAGATCGCATCCCTCCTGGTTTCCAAGGGAGCTGATATTCAGAGTTCTTTCGTGTGGGTCGCAGAGGCTGGACACTGTGATGCTCTGAAGCTGCTGCATGAAGAAGGTGCAGAACTTGATGTCCCTTGCAGATTTGGAGACGGTGATGTGGCCCTGTCTGCGGCTGCCCGGACAGGCCGGACGGATGTGGTGCGCTATCTCCTGGATGCGGGTGCCAGTGTTGACGGCCACGTCTACTGCCCTAGGACTCCCCTCATGCTTGCGGCTTGGGCGGGGAGGACTGACGTGGTGATGCTCCTCACCAAGCACGGGGCTGACGTCAATGCCCGAGACGCCCTAGATGGTCTCACTGTTCTGATGTACGCTGCAGCTTCCGGTGATCTTGGAATGGTGCGGTTTCTTCTTGAGAATGGTGCAGATGTGAACGCCACTTGCCATGCCCATGAGACGGTCCTTGGGAAGGCTAGAGCTGGCGCTTTTGTGAATGTAGCCGACAAGGAGAAGTTGGAGAGCATGCTGGTAGGAGCTGGAGGATCTCTCTTTGCAGGTGGCTGCCATGATCATATCGGAAGAGTGCCAAGTGAGGGAGGGAGGACGTGGAGTCATGCTATACAATTCAAGCTAAAGAGGTTGATGAGTTGCTTCGACTAGTGGACAAAAACATTGTTCAGTTTATGCTCGCTGTTGTTCAGACATTTCAATGGAACTGTGCTCAGTACATTCTGTGGAAGGATTGCCGCAAGTCTGACAGTCCTCCAATGCCTTGAGGAATGGGTCTGTGCAAGTGAAACTGAACAAACAAAGACAGCACAGGAATGAAAGGTGGAACCAGGAAACTCCAGACGGTACTCGAACATGTGGATCTTCTGCACAGAAGAAGAATGCTTTAACGTAGTTGCGTAATGTTCCATGAACCACGAAGGTACTTCAATCCTGTGCCTCTGGTGGGGTGTGCAGAGTGATTTTCTTTCTTAGTTGAAAAGATCGTTTTCAGCAAACAGATGCTTAGGTTTCATTGTCATACGGACTATCTTTCTACATGTGGCAATATCATCATGGAGTCTGCCTTGTGCACAGTCTGTTTACATCAATTACCAACAGTCAATGTGTCCCCTCCAAGCACATGCAGCTTGCACGAAGCATTCACACAGCACCAGATATGCAACATGCTCATCCTCCATTGCCAAAGAACCTAAGCGCAATCCTTCTTTCCTCTGTTGCGGATGGAAAAGTGGCCGTGCTCTTGACAGAGACACCACAAACTCGACGTTTGGAAGGAAAAAATCCTTTAGCATGAGCCTTTGAGAAGCTTCGTTTCCATCACCACTGCTGGATACGAAGCTTCAGGAAGGTTGGATCCCAATGGCTGCCTGATGGTTGCTTGGATACTGGCCACCAAGGTGTAAGAGGCTGGATCACAGAAGTTTGGTTTGGTAACTAATGGTGCAACTGCTGACAGAGATGATTCGTTCCGCTAGAAAGGTGATGCAATGGATGAGGAGCACTGGAATTATGTGGCAAGGACATGAGTTGGTGTAATACTGCTCCCGAGTATGCTATGTGTGGTATCCGGATGAGAGAGAGATTTATTTTTTAAAAAGCGACAAAAAACATTTCAATTGAATTCGAGGGTAGTGCCCGCTGAACACATATCTCCTATCACTTTGTTTCATCTCAGCAGCCATCAACAAAATGGTCAGGAGAGAGGTCGGAGAGGTCTTGGAGGTGCACGGCCACACACAAAAGGAGACCAAGGGCGGAGAAGATGACAAAAGGGTAAATGGAGAGGACATGATGGTTGTGGCTATCAATCGTGAAATGGAAAATGGTGAATAGTATGAGTACCCCAGAGGGAGGAGTGTGTAATGAGAATCAAGTGGAGAATATTTTATTGCTAGATCGCATTGGTATGTAGGACTTGCGTGAATTAGTTCAAAACATCAAGGTATGGAAATTCACTCACGTCAAAATAGTTTAACAGAAGAAATGTTTCAAGGAGCACTCACAAGAGTTCCTCTGTCGGTGATGTGTTTATCACCATGACTGTGCTTCAAAATTGAACGCCAAGAAGGCAGGCCCTTATCATCTAGTGGTTAAAGGAGTCAACCTCCGGAGTCAAGGGCCCGGGCTTGAATTCCGAGATGGGAAGTTCTGCCCTGCCTGGAAGGTGGTAAAAAACAGGTGCTAGGAAGTTGGTTTATCTTCTGGAGTCTCTCTACTTGCCTAAAGGATAGAGGAAGTTCCAGGGAAGGCTTTGAGCCTTATAGAAGGAGTTTCTGTAAGATGGTTCTAGACACCTCTCCAGGTACTAGAAGCAAGCTTGGAGTTCCAGGAAGAGGAAGAAGCTTATGGAGGTGGCAAAAGATTCCTTGCTTGGCAGGGAAAGAGCTCCTTCTGAGATTTTTTATGCCAAACCAGTTCCGATATTTCTGCCCAGTCTCTTATCATCCTTGGAGTCAGTTGCTCCCAGAGTTCTTGTTCTTCAAAATGAATTGGTAGTGTGAAACAGCCACAGCTAAGGATCCTCCAGGATGCGCACTCAGCCTCAGACCAACAAAGGGTTGTGGGCCCATGCCTCTAAGGGGTCCCACGCCAACCTGCGTTCACTCTTCAAACTGTTAGACATGGCATCACGTGAGCAAGACAGCAGACGGTGATACTTTAGTTTGATGGGACAGGTTTTGTTTCGTGGAGATGGCAGTTTGAGGTCTTCCTCAACAACAAGGTACCGCTTGAGCTTGTCAAGGGTGAAAAAACTGCTCCACCACATATTACAATGGCTGAGTTGAAGGAGGCATACAAGACACGAAATAAAATGGTGTTGGTACTTCTTGTTTCAATGTTATGTCCTCCACAGTTTGGGCACATCCAAGGATGCACCTTGGCCGCAGTTGCATGGTCAAAACTCTGCTCTATCTACCATTTTTCAAACCTTGCGAACCAAATCTTCATCTTCAAGCGGCTCGTCACCCCCCAAGCCAAAAAAGGTGACAAAATCACGGACATCATGCAACACATTGAGTCCCTTGCAATGAAACGTGTGGCCAATGGGTAGGAGGCCGACCGTCGACTGCGAGCTGTGATCCTCCTCCTGGCCTTACAAAGGTATAGTTAATCGTCCACATTATAAACACGCCACATTTAGTGTATTAGGTATGTAAATTTGGCCAATTGCCATGAAGTTGTCTTAAGAGTTAGTCATCTTGTGTTCACATTGAAAACAACGTACACAATACCTGTTCGCTCAAAATTGCATGTATTACTTTAACGACAAATCTACATATATATATATATATATTTGTACATGTTTATATGACATTATGGGTGAAACGTACAATGGACGTACATATGTCTTGAAACATTTCAAATGGTCTTGTTTGGAAATTGGATGTTTACTTTCTGATCATGTGACCTCAAAGGGAAATTAATTTTTTGTCGAGCGCAGTCTTGCAATCACTCATTTTTGTTTTTATCCATGAAAAACTGCGGAACTCGTCCCCCTCCTCAAAACCGTCAATTGTATTGGAGCAGTGTAGCTGGTGCGTGTGTTGCATAGCAAGTATTTTTGTACACTATTGTATTATGTTCACCAGTGTAGTTTTCTACATGTCCACAAGATACAACTTAGCTTTTTGGGGGAGGGGGCATTTT
>SZWC01000447.1:253793-275920 GCA_023375785.1 Penium margaritaceum
CACACGCAACAAACGGGGGGGGGAGGCCCAGAGTCCAGAGGCCAGAGGCCAGAGTCCGGTGACTAGAGTCTAGAGTCTAAGTACTAGAGCCTAGAGGCTAGAGCCTAGAGTCTACGAACACGGCCAAGGGCCCAAGGCCGAGGGTTGGAGCCAGGGACGCAGGAGCAGGCGGCCGAGGACCGAGCGGAAGGCCGGAGGACGGAAGCCAGGGGCCGGAAGCCGAGCGAAGGGCCAGCAGGACAGACGGCGGAGGAGGGCGGGGAACCGGCCGCGACCAAGGCAGGGACAGAGAGGACGGGGGCAGGGAACGAACCTGCAGAGCACCAACAAGACACGGAGTCAGCAGAGAGGAAGAGAGAGAGAAAAAAAAGAAGAAGCAGGGCGAGAGAGAAAAACAGGAAGATGCAAGACGGGAGGGTGCAAGACAAAGCAAAGAAAACGGGGGGAGGCGGGGAGGGAAAGGAGGAGGAACGACAAGGAGCCCCGAGAGGGGCACACCTGGCGGGGAGAGGGAGCGCACGGCCAGAACGGGCCGAGACCACCCAGAGGACGGGGGGCGTCCACGAGGGCGAACAGCACCCGCGACAACGGTGACGGGGCCAGGCGGCAACAGCGGAAGCGGCGGTGGCGGCGGCGGCAGAGCGGACGACAGCCGCCGGCGGGAAACGCGAAGACGGGGGCGGAAGCACGGAAGCAGAAGCGGAAGCCGGAGGAGGGGAGCCCACAGGGCCTTTTAGCGGCTTGATGCCATGTTAACTAGGGCAGGGTGAGGGGGAGGGAGAGAGGATGGAGGAGAGAGGAGGAGGTGAGAGGCGGGTGGAGACGGGAGTTAGCCGCGGGGCCAACTTTCCCTCTCGAGAGCTGTGAGGGGGGAGGCTCTCGAGAGTTGTGAGGGGGGAGCGAGGAGTTCAAGACTTAGCGTGAGAGAGGATCGAGGCGAGAGTCGCGAATACTTTTTGGAAAGAATGAGCACAACGGGGGAGCGAGAGTGACCCCTATCGGGTCACCCTCGCTCCCCAGATTGCGGTTCGCCCTAGAGTGTGGCGAACCACATAAGGGGTGCATAGGGCATCAGTGCGCACAATGTCTTGTGCGACCCAGACGGGGTGACGCAACGAGGCCTACGTCTCGTAAGAAGTCAGCACGACCTCGCATGACAGACAAGAAGTGAGAATAAACTAGGCTAGCTAACTCAAGTAGTCACAGAAGCGTTTACTACTTTAACAGGCCACCATTACATTTGTGGAGTCTTGGGGGTGGGGGGGGGGGGGGGGGGGGGGACTTCATGTCGGGGTGCCGTTTTTATCCGTCCTGAAGCGAATAGTGCGCATAAGCAAGCTCTTGCTTCTTTACTTTTAAGAGAATACACTCAAGTATTTTTTCCGCTGTCTAACAGCATCACTTACCGATATACACACCGAATACACTTGGCACTATTTGGGGGGGTGGGGACATCCCCCCCTCCCGCCTCATGCTCAAGTCAAAGTGTATTGTGGGATTGCATTTGGAGATGTATATGGAGGGGGGTCAACTTAGTGCACAAGTGTACATACACACTTAAGTATTTCTTTGAACTTATGCACGATATGCTTTCCAATACACTCCCCCAATACACTTGCTCTTTTGAGGGGGGAAGGGGGGAGGACTTCCTGTGGGAGTGGCGTTTGGTATCTCGCGTCGTGCGCAAGCGAATTTTGCGAGTAAACAAGTTCTTAGAATTTTGGTCTTATCCAAATCATCAGAAAAAAGCAATCGACGCTCTGCATTGACTTTAAATAAATTAGAAAGGAAAACACATATGTATGCTTTTGGAATTCTATCCGATACAGTTGCAGATACACATACCAAATACATTTATGCTATTTAAGGGGGGAGTGGGGGGAGAGGTCGCCCTCTCCCCCCCGAAGACTAATTGTATTGGGGGCGAGTATTGGGAAATGTATCTGAAGGGGTCAGAAATAGTAAACAAGTGGAAATATACACTTGTGTACGATTTTGATCGAGCTTACGATACAAATCCCCGATGTACTCCCCCAATACATTCGATATGGTTGGGGGGGGGGGGGGGGGGAGGGGGTGAGACAGGAAAATACGTATGTGTACAGGTTCCAGAATCTCTACGATACACTACCTGATACATTGTCCAAATACATTTGGTGTTGGAGGCAGGGGGGGTGGGGGGGGCACATGAATTGACTTCGAGCGAATCACGTTAATGGCAGAAGAAAACTTAAAGGAAAGTGACTGCATGTCCTTTTCACCTGCGATCGGCGATCCCTATTCTGTTATTGCGTTTTTTCACTTGCTGTGTCTCACTGATAAACCCCAACTGAAATTAGTGATATAGCAAGTGGTTGCATTTTAGTAAACTTCTAGGAAGTGAACATAATAGAAGTGTGGTATAAATAGGAAATCAAGTGTATGAAATGGGGGTGATTAACCATACCTCGGGGGACGGGGGGCTTGGTCTCCGGCTGACCCTCCCCCAAAATGTTGGATTGTATCTGGGAAGTATATCTGTTCGGTGGATCCATTTTATGTGCTTAAAGAAAAAAAATGCCCTAATGTACTAGGTGATTATGGCTTGTACAAACTCGAAAGCCGTTGATATAAGAGTATCGATGATCACGAGCTAACAAACGAAGTCTGTAAATGGGGACGGTGGATGATCTTCACATTGTGACCACTGACGTTTGATGATAGACGGTTTTGAGAGAGTTTTGTGATAGTGAAGCGAGTCGACGTCAAACTGGTCACCACGTCATCCCCCCCCCCCTCCCCAAATCGTAGTGTATTGGAGATGTAGAGAGGGACGTGCATCGTACAACATAAAAAAAAATCACTAGTGTATTTTTGTGCATAGTTTAAATGGGGGGTCCGAGAATCCCCCTGAAGATAGAGGAAACCTGCTGGGCCCCGCCGCCGCGGGGTCCAGCAGGAGTCCGGCAA
Source organism: Penium margaritaceum (assembly GCA_023375785.1). Taxonomy (NCBI): domain Eukaryota; kingdom Viridiplantae; phylum Streptophyta; class Zygnematophyceae; order Desmidiales; family Peniaceae; genus Penium; species Penium margaritaceum. Next base: position 256,743 of record SZWC01000447.1, read on the forward strand.
GCAAAAAACCAAAACCCAAACTCCCCGGATGTGACTTCGGGAGGGTTCTGGTTGCTTTGAGTTTTGGGTCAAGAAATAAGCATTGTAATGCCTTACAGTTGTAACACAATTAATGTATATGTATGAACGTATGCCTTGTATTGAGAACTGTAAGTGGAGTATAAAATAATTAACCATGGATTTTATTATGTATTTCAAATTGTTATGGCAAACCTTCAACGAAGTTTTGTGTTTTCAAGCATTCAAATACATTTGTATGTCTGTGAACAGACGTTGGAAATCAAGTTGTCATAACTTTCACGAAGGTACCATGAAACGTCTAAACGCATGCTTCTAGTATGTACACTTTATGACGAGTGTATACTTTAGGGTTTTAGTGACCCTGCCAGACAGTTGAAGACCCGTAATCGCAGCCCTTTGTTGTTGGCCCTCCAACAAGCTGAAGTACCCAACGGTTGCTGAGTGCGTTTGTAATGAGTGGATGCCACACAGTGAAAGGGAGGATGCTGTATTGTCAAAATAAACCTATGCTTTCTGTCCTCAAGATGGAGACCAAGGCAACATGTGGAAGGGCGCCAAGCAGGGGAAAACGAAGGGTGACAAGAAGGGGTAGTGCTACAAGGTCATTTTTTCTCTTTTGGCCATGTATTTGATGATCCTTTAAAAACTGGCGGCGACTCGGTGTCATCATCCATTTTGGCCATAAAGTGCCTCTCGTCCTCAAATTTGGCCATAGTAGACAGCGGTCCCCAGCTTTCCTTACTGTTATAGCCGTATTCGAGCGCGAGCCGGCTCCTTCTTTCAAACATGGCCATGAATGCAGCCGATGGGAAAAGGATCGCGAGGTCGAGCAACATTGACGAACGTAGCCCCTTAAACAGTTTTCGATATCCTAAAGCCCTTCCTAGTGTCCAGAGATCAAAAGATGTGCATAATAGGTGAAAATTGAACCTTAGAGAGTACTTGAATAGATGTAAATGTTAAATAACTACATAAACTATTAAAAGTCTTGTTAAACTTCTAGGTGTATCTCCACCATCTTAAAATCTCAAAATGTTCATGGAAAAAGGAATGTGACTAGGAATCAGTGAAAAAAAAAATTCAAAAGTTTCATTTTAAAAGCGTTTATATTAAATGATTCACTCTTCCAAAATCTTACAAGAAAATAATATATTTCCTTGGATCAGGTTTTATACCTTATCCGTGCTTGGATATATATGAAAACATGAATTGACGTTACGATGAAAGTTTCACGACTGAAATCATGCAAAATACATAATATGGTATCCAAAAGTTCTACAGTAAGATGAAATATTAAGATATAGTTTCACTCGTTTAGGAAACGCCATGGCTTTTGTAGAGGGTCATTGCATTTTATGAACAACACGGCCACGACTTTTCTGAAATATGTGAAACCAGATCTTAGTATTTTATTTTCATTTAGAATTTCGAGGAACATTTTCATTCATTTTACATGATTTCTAGTCATAAAGGATTTATCATAATACCATTCAATAAAATCTTCCATGTTTCAGCACGGGTGAACATTCATCTGAAGGAAATTTTTTGTCTTTCCATAAGATTTCTGCAGATTGTATCATTTAATGTATACGTTTAAGGAATAGATATTTTCCAACTCATTTATTTTCAGTGACGACTAATCACATTCCTACATACATAGAAATTTTTTTAATATTGAGATTATGAAGCGACATGTAAAATTCAATTCAATTTGCATTCGTTTATATGAATATTCAACATTTTCTGCTGTTCAAGCATGCTCAAAGGTTAAATTTCACCCACCATGCACATATTTTGATCTCTTGACAGTAGGAAGGGCTTTAAGAGATCAAAAAATGTTTAAGGGGCTATGTTAGTCAATGTTTCTTGCCCTCACAATCCTTTCCCTGTCGGCCGCGTTCATGGCCATATTTGAAAGAAGGAGCCGGCTTGCGCTCGAATATGACTATAACAGTAAGGCAAGGTTTGGACCGCTTTCTACTATGGCCAAATTTGAAAACGAGAGACACTTTATGGCCAAAATGGATGACGACAATGAGTCGCGGCCAGTTTTTGAAGGATCACCGAAAACATGGGCAAACGAGAAAAATGACCGTGCTACAAACATTGTAAGGGGGACCACTATGCACGCAATTACTCCAAGAAGATAGACCGGCCGCAACGAGTTGGCAAGGAGTATGAACAGGTCCTCATGGCAAGAGATTCTATGGACTTGAAGAATCTGGAATTTTTTGTCCTTAAATGGCACCACACGCAATGCAAGAGGGCAGCCTTTGTCACCTATGGTGCCTCTGAGAGATGCATGTCAGAGGTGGTCACCTGTGAAGGGAGCATCTGCATTGAGGCAATGGTGGACAGGAGAGCTGTCACAAGCACAGTCTACAATGTGTCCCACATGCCCAATTTTTGGGCAGACCAGTTTTCCGTCAGCCATCTCACTGACAAGAGACTGGAGGTGCTTTCCACAAAGAAGCAAGCCGTCATCCGCAAGGAGGAAAATGGTGAGGCGATTGCCCAAGCCAAGAGCAAGGACAACTTAGACTTTTTGCGTGCCAAGATCCTCGGCAGTCGTTTGGGGTCCGACATCGTCCACCTTGCAATAAAGGATGAAGAGGACCCAGACCTGTGGCACCATCCCCTCTGCAACATTTATTCATCAATGGTGAGGGAGATGGAAAAGCAGGAGGTGGTGCAGGGTATACAAGTCATGGGCCTCGACGTAGCCAAGGATTCTCTGTGTGAGTCGTGCGTTATGGGTAAAACAATACAGAAATCATTTGTAAATAAGGGAACGCATGCATTAAGAAAACTGGTAGTTTTTTACAAAGATGTATGTGGATTGCATGAGAGCTCTATTGGTGGAGCATGCTTGTTCTTCACCTTCATTGACGACCACAGCCGGAAGTTCTACCTTTACTCCATAAAAGGGATGAACGAGGTCTCCCATGTATGTAAAAGGTTTCTGTGGCTTGGGACCAGCCAACAGGGCTGAAAAATAAGGCATTTTTGAGCAACAATGGTGGTGAATTTGAGGTCTGCATTTATTGGCTGACGAGCAAGGGGCTTGACTGGAAGAAAAGAACCCCACACCCTACGCAGCTGAATGGCGTTGCATAGAGGGCAAACCAGACCATGCTTAACATGGTACTATCAATGGTACGTGATGCCAGCCTCGCACAATACTGTTGGGCTGAGGCAGCATGCACAACGGCATTCATCATGAATCTCATACGAAGAAAGCCACTGAAGGACAAGGAGAGAAAGTTTTGGAAGAAGTCACAAGAGGTGTGGAGCGGGAGGAAGCCAAACGTGGGTCATTTCCACATGTTTGGTTGTGTTGTGCATGTAGTGATGCAGGCACACAAGGGGCGGAGTAAGCTGGACCCATGGACCCATTGGTGTATCTTCCTTGGGTATGAGAGCGGAAGCAAGGTATACCATCATTTTGACCCAAGGAGGCAGCAGATTATGAGGGATCCTGATGCCACGTTTGACGGGGCCAGCCGTTCGACAGACGATGATGTAGGTCTGTTGAAGGATGGGAGACTGCGTGGAAGCATGCCTTTCAAATGGGCAATGTGGGTCCATAACCTTTTCCCAAGTGGCTAGAGGCAGCGGAATGGAAAGCAAGGCCAGCACAATGAAATTTTTCGCTCCTAGTATTTCAACTAGGAGGAAATATCACCCTCAGAATCATAGTTCCACAGTGAGCAGCTCATAGGAATGAATTTCTTGCAACTGTCTCACTAGCACCTGGTCAATTGTGTGCAGGGAGCTGATCCCTAGGGCTTGAACCGACCAATGCCTCTTTAGTATGTGCATTTTGTGGAAACTTATGTCAGGATCATAGAGGAAAGAAGTGTAATGAATCATATGCAAGGGATATGTACTTGTAGTCTTAGGTCCAGCCCTGATTTCTACGTGCAGTGGGTCCTCAAGGAGGATCTCATCTAGGGTAGTCCTGGAGTGCCTCATGAGCCCACCTATATGGCACATCTGGTGACCACCAAGTCACACTATCTTCAAACAAACACCTGAGAAGCTTTTGAAGAACCTTCTTGGAAGCTTCTGGGCCCTGGCATAATGAAATGGAACATTCATTGTTTAGACCCAAATCTCCCTCCCCGATGTATCAGGTCTGGCCTGAACTCATTGAAAACACAATACTAAGTCACCATCATGATTAACTCGCACAAGGGCCTCAATTTGGAGGTGTCTTTCTGGATTCTTGCCTATTCAGTTTACAAGCCCAAAAAACTTTTCTACAATGCTCCCAAGGGAAGAATCGATAATTGGCAGTGTATGCTTGGCATATCTGAACAAGATAAGAGAGTTAGCAGTGCCTGCTTGGTATTTCCTCTCCCCTCCTGTACACCAATGGTGGAAAAGGGACATCAAAAATCAAAACTATGCCTCTGTTAACTACTAAAAGAGTTCTGATACCATGAGATTTTAACCACACACATGACACAACTTGTTTCAAGTTGTTGAAGGAAAGAATATAATAAACCTGGAAATCCATGTCGAATTAGCAAAAAATATACAAGTATGCAAGTAAGAGGAGAGCTTTCTCTTGTGGGAAAGGCTAAGGGTATGGTCACCGTGTACCCAAAATCAGGATATGCATCCTGATTAAAAAACTCCCAAACAACCTGGAAAGGTGCAACATGTGGCAAGACATAGATAAGTCCCGGGGAAACGTTGATTTGGACAAGTGAGAGGTCATGAGTTTGATCCTGATCCCATGCACATCTCGGTTGTGTAGGAAGCTTCCAAAAAGAAATTCTGTACCTTCTTGGAAGCTACATGGTTGGTCTACGACCTTGGCAGTAGGACCTTGCTTATGTATCAAGCCCACAGCGCACGTCTATTGGTGATGTGGCTGGGTCAAGCCATTGCTCAGGTGTGTGCTTTTGAGTTCTAGGACTGGAAATACATCTGTAGAAAGGCTCGTCTTACATGGAGATCAATCAACCCTTACTTAATTCTCTCTTGTGTATTGACGAATTAAGTTCCTCTTCAGATGTAATATCAATGTGTTAGTAGTCTTGAAGATGAAGTGTATTCTCATTAAGTTTGAAGAGTATAACACATGCATGTAAAGGAAGAAGGTTTCAAAACCTTTGTGAGATTTTTGGTTTTGTCGATTCTCTGCCAGACTTGGCTAGCTCAATAGGTAAGAAAGAGTTATGGGCCCACAACTCTGGTCAGAGAAGTTTCACGCATGCAACTGCTAAGTCATAAGCAGTGAGAGCACCTTCACTTTCACCTAACTTCTCTGTTTGAAGGTCAACATCAGTAAGAGGAGAATGCAGCAATTCTACACCTTTCCATCTTGAGAGCTGAAATCAGTTTCGATCAGCCTGATTCAGCCTACATCTACTTGAAACAACCAATATGAACAGGGCTATTGAAAAATTGCCCCTCCGCATGCCCAAGTGTGGCACCGGGAGGTGGCAACGAGCTGCCAGAGAGAGGGAAATCCTCGTAGTTGGATCTAGAGGTTTAAGAATTGCTCCAAACTAAAAAATTATTTTTGTACCTCAAACTTGACGAGTTTCTAAACCGGTGGAAGTTGTTTCACTATAATTGGACAAGTAACAAGGGAGATATAAGCTTTCAAATTCGGGTGTACACGACGGCTCTGGGAGCCGGCCGCAACTCGACTCTTGGTTAAAAATCTACCGGAACGAGTAACAAAAATACATTTGGTCTGTTTGCCCCCGAGGACTGCCGAGTCTCTTCGGCGAATGATCCACCGGATGTTTGTAGTACAAGTTGTTAGTGAGGCACTAAGCCAAAATCCTGGCTCAGAGTCCGAAACTCAGTAGTACAGTTTATTACTTGGGGACTTCGTCGAAATTCTGACTGCAGGTGCGCGGACAGGTTTCAAACCCTGTCGCACTTCATCATCAGACTGAACACAAGAGTGACCGAGGTGCGTAAAAAGGTACAGGGGATCCCTCCATCACGTGCAAAAAGGATCTGCGCCTCAGGAAGGGCGCTTCGCACATGAACGAAGGCGCCACGGCATGTGCGCACCATAGAGGCGTTAGGTTTTTTTGTGGTGGGTAAGACCTACGCTTCGGCAAGCGTAACTTGGGCTACACTTGGCCAAATCACGTGTGGTTCAGTGTTTTGGACAGCTCATGAATGGCCCTATAAGTGTTTAGATAATGTCTATGTACAATAAATAACGCAAAATGCCGATGTTCCCTTTGCAAAAATAATTGCCTTTGATTTCTTGCTCAAATAGCGTGAGGCGACCAGAAAGCTCACACTTAGTTTCAGATTTTCCCAAAAGGAAGAAATCAACCACAAAAGAAGATCACACTTTGGAAATTCCACCAATCAATTTCCGACAAAGGGTTATGGGCCCACAGTTCTGACCGGCTCCAAGACGTTCACGCCTTCCGCAGTGCAAGGGATTGTCATAATGGACAACGTCACCATAAAGTCTGAGAACCTATTGGAGTACAAGATACACAAATGGCATGGAAGGAGACACAGCTCATCTACAAGTATGCGGGTGGCCCGGGGTTTGGGCTATGGAGGTGGTAGTTTGAGCTCCACCTCGAACAGAGAGGGGTGCTGGGGGTCATTTTGGGAATGGAAGTCCTCGACGGCTACGGACGAGGAGGTGTTGGCCTTCACAAAGAAGAACACGGAGACGCTCATGCTCCTGGTCTCCAGGAAAGCTGAGTTGCAATGGGGCTACTTTCAAGGCTGCAAGATGGCAGCCGAAGCTTGGATAAGACTCCCTGCTATACACCGGTCCAAGTTGCTCGCGTACAAATCTTCGCGATGAAGCGACTCCTCGCGGTGAGAATCGAGGAGGGAGATGATGTCATCTTCGCCATGTAGCAGATCGAGTTGCTCGCATCACAATGAAACAACATGGGATGGAGGATCAACATGCAACTGCAAGTGATGGTGCTGCTTATGGCCCTACCTGAAAATTGAGTACCACTCATAACCATCTCCGGATGATGGCCCGAGGACAAGCTCAGCTATGGCGCGGTTGCAGAGTAAATCCGCAACGAGGCACAGTGACGGAGCTGAGTGACGGCCTCTTCTTCCTCATCGGCCCTCATCACCAAAACATGTGGTGGCCGAAGTGGGAGGAAAGGAAGAGGCGGAAAGGGCGGTGGAAAGAAGGTTGCCAAGAAAGTTGCATGCTGCAATTGCGGCAAAGGCCGGTGGCAAGAACACCAAAAGCAAGTCGCTCCTCAATAGCAAAAAGAACCACTTCCATGAAAAGGCCAATAGGTGATGCATAGATTCGGGGGCCGAGGAGCACACCCAGGTCAAGAAAGTGGGGTTTTTCCGCTACAAGAAGTCCTCCAAGTTAATGGTGATCGCAAATGGCAAAGGCGAGCCGGCGGTCGGCCAAGGTGACATGGAGGTGGAAGTTGTGGTGGGCGGTAAGCAGACGCTATGGGAAATTTGTGACGTGCAGCACATCCCTGGCCTGGCTGGCATTTTGAGTGTCATTCGCTTGACGGATAAGGGGTATGAGGTGCTCTTCTGTACAAAATCAGTAGTGGTGCGCAATGACGGCGGCGGTGAGGTCGTGCTGGAGTCGAAGCGTGATGGTGGTCTCTACATCGTGGAGACCAAGGTGATCCTCATGGTATTGGACGCAGTAAAATTGCAGGAGCGCGTCGTCAACATGGCCAATGAAGGAAGCGCTCATCTAGAGCTTTGGCACCAATGGTTGGGGCATTCAGCACCCACAACCGTTAAGGAGATGGCAGAGCACAAAATGGTACATGACCTCGTCATTGACGGTGTAGCAGACGTAGGAGCAAATGCGACGACGGACAAAAGATGAAGGCCTTGCATTTTGAGCAAGGTGCGAAGCAAGCCATTCAACAAGAACGCGACTTGTGCACAGGACCTGCTAGAGGTCGTGCACAGTAACGTGTGCGGACCATTCAAAACATCGTCAAAGAACAGCTTGAGGTACTTCGTCACCTTCATTGATGACTGCAACAGGAAGCTCTTCGTGTACTTCATGAAGTGGGAAGACGAGGTCCTAGACCGGCTGAATCAGTGCGTCGCAGTGGTGGAGAGGTAGACTGGCCAGAAGGTGACATCACTATGCAACAAAAATGGCAGAGAGTACATGAGCTGCAGTGGGTGGACGAAGCAACAGGGCATCAAGTGGGAATCCACTACGCCGTACTCGCCACAATCAAACAAAGTGGCGGAGCGGGCGAACGAGATACTGCTAAACGTGGTGCAGACCATGCTTGTGGATGCGGGGTTACTGTGAGGTTTCTTCACAGAGGTTTTCATATAGCAAGCTACACATCAACTTCATCCTAACAGCTGTACTGAAGGGTAAGGGCGGTTGGAAGATGCCACAGGAGGTTTGGATCGGACACAAGCCAAATGTGGCACACTTGCAGGTGTTTGGGTGCAAGGCACACGCAATGGTGTAGGAGGCTCAGTGACACTACAGCAAGTCGGAACCGCGGATGGAGTTGTGCTTGTTCCTCGGCTATGAGAGCCCACAAAAATCATGTCGGCTTTGGGACCCGCGCACACAAGAGATTATCCATAACCGTGATGTCGAGTTTGATGAGAAGAAGGGCTTCAGCAGCAACAGCAACGACATGAGCATCGTGAAACCTCCAAAATAGGAAGAGTGGTTCCAGATCCTTGACTACGAGAAGGATCTGGCAGTTGCGAAGGTGAATGATGCGGCGGTGGAGCATGGTGATGCAGCACAGGCAGCAGCCGATGCACAGGATTGCGATGACGATGCAACTGGACTGGATATCTGTCAGAAAGAACAGTCAGAGGGGAAACTACGGGTACCAAAACACGCACTCCCGGCAGAATTCGCGTCGGGCGTCAAAGACAAATCCTCTGGACGTGCCGCCCGTCCGGTTGATATATTGCTGGAGTGGGAGAGATCATCGGGGAGCCATTCAGTTTATGTTTCACCAGAGCGAGTAGAGTTAGAACAATCGCAGTAGAGCAACGAGGCGCCACCAAAACTGTCACGTTGTAGCAAGAAGCAGCTGAGAGCGGGGAAGTGCTTTGAAGTAGGCACCGGTCAACGGATTGGCATGACGCGGTACATGCTGGCTATATCAACGGAGCCGACGACTGTGCAAGAGGTGCTTGTGCGGCCTGAGGGGAAGCAGTGCAACATCGCCATCAAGTCAGAGTTGGCGTCTGTTACAGAAAACAACATTTGGGAGCTGCTTGATAGGCCAAAAGTTACCAAGGCCATCGGCTCAAAGCGGTTCTTCAAGACCAAGTTCACAAAATAATGTGCGGTGAAAAAGTACAAGGCGTGGCTCAAGGAAAAGTAGTTCTTGTCCTTACGCATAGCATAAGGGAAAGCACTACGATGAGACATTTACCCCCATCGCCAATTTCACAAGCATCCGGGTGGTCCTTGTGCTGTCATTTGCGAAGATATGGAGTTCCACCAGATGGACGTAAAGACGGCCTCATCATAGACAAGGAAATCTGCATGGAGGTGCCGGAGGGGATGGAGGCACCAGAGGGCAATGTGTGCAAGCTGTGGAAGTCCTTGTATGGGTTAGTACAATTACTTGATGCTGGTACAGCCAGATGGAAAGCTTCATGGCAGAACTTGGCTTCAAGCGCTGTGAGGCGGATCATAGTGTGTACATGCAGAGAAGCAAGAAGCCCCATGAAATCGTTTCACTCTATGTGGACGATCTGATCATGTGCTCCTCGGACCTGCGGAACCTACAGCGGCAGAATGAGTAGCTCAGCAACAAGTTCCAGACTTCGAACATGGGTGAGCTAGAGTTCTATCTTGGTGTGAACATCACACAGAACCGGAGGGCATACACGCTTGAGCTGGGACACACAAAATACAATGCCAAGGTGCTGAAGCGGTGCGGCATGGAGGACTGCAAACCAGTAAGCAGTCCAGTCTCCACGACCTGTGAACTGAGTGCGGCAATGGTGCCACAAACAAAAGAAGACCGGGCGAATATGGTAGGGATGCCCTACCAATTGGCGGTGGGCAGCCTCATGTATACATGGTGGTGACTCGACCGGACCTGGCCTCCGCAATGGGCCAAGTGAGCAGATACGTGGATGACCCAGGGCCACTAAATTGGCAGGCGGTCAAGCGCATTCTCCGGTACCTACAGGCAATGCGGCACGTGCACCTGAGCTTTGTAAACAAGGGATGGTCAGGCTCCTTGCGTCTGGTCTACGATGCGGATACTGACTACACTTGCGATGTGGACAAGCAGAAGTCCACATCTAGCTACGTGTTCTTCCTCGCTTGTGTTGCAGTCTCGTGGTGCAGCAGGGACAAGGACTGCATCGCCACCTCCACAGAGGAAGCAGAGTACATAGCGTTGGCCAAGGTAGACAAGGAGGCGGTGTGGCTCCGCAGGTTGCTGGAGGAGTTGGGTATGCCGCAGCACGAGCCTACGGTGGTGCAAGAGGACAACACCGGCTCCATCTTGCTAACCAAAAACCCGAAACAGCATAGAAGGACGAAGCACATCAACGAGCACTATCACTACGCATGGGACATGGTTGAAAAGTGGCAGGTGGTGCTACACCTCTGGAGCATGCACAACATGCTTGCGAATTCATTGACCAAAGCGCAACCTTCGGACTGACACGCAATGAGCGTGGCCGGGCTTGGAATTACCAGCTATGATGGGCTGGATGGTGCAACGGGAGATGTGTGAGAAAAAGCAAGAGCAGCGGGCATGAAAGGTGCAAGGGAGGGAATGCTGAAACATTGCCCCTCCGCATGCCCAAGTGTGGCGCCGGGAGGTACCAACGAATTGACACATAGAGGAAAATCCTTGCAGTTGGATCCGGCGGCTCAAGGATTGCTTCAAACCCAATATCAATGATGCCCCTCAAATGTGATGAGTTGCTGAATTTGGTGGAAGTTGTTTCACCAAAATCAAACAAGTAATGAGGGAGATATGACCTTCCAAAGTTGGGGTGTGCGTGATGGCTCTGGGAGCCGGGTGCATCTCGACTGCCGGTGAAGGATCAGTGTTGTCCCCGGTGTCCACTGTGATCCGATCACAACGGCCTCTTCAACCCGATGCACATCAATGGGGCATCGATGCGGGGAGATGGCACTTTCACACAAAACATGTTTCCGCGGCCAAAATGCATGGGACTCTCGCATGTGACTTCAGTCTCGGCACTTTCCCAAAACTTCAAGTGTGCAAGTTCAGGTCGACATAAGAACCTTATCACCAGAGCTGATGGTGCATGAGGGTCCCATGCCCTCATCCACTGAATGTGGACCCAAAATATCCTGTCAATATCTACATGGCAGACCATGAATGAAACTAAAAAGGAACCCCGCGTGGACGTTTCAGATGCCTTTGCTAAAGTGTGCCGTCCAACAGGGACTGCCATGTCACTCCAATACTGAGGGCGTGGTGCATGCAGTTTTTCAATCAACAAGAACTTTACATTGTCAAAAAACCTTGCCTGATTTACATGGTTTTGATGTACGTATTTCTAAGATGTGTACTTCGTTGTCAGAGAAGAAAAAATGCATGAGAATTCAACCGTTTGAACTTTGAACTACAGAATTTGAATGGCAATAAAGCATGCATTGATGCATCCAACCATTTTGACCCTCAGACAGCAATGTATGCTTTGCCAGTCCATGTGCATGGATTCCATGCCCATGCAGTAATCATCATATGGATCGATGTCCATTGATACGCGGATTGCTTTTCCATCAATCTGATCCACCAGACGGCCATCATCCATTGCCGACGGCTTGTTGGCCATTGGCACAAGGCTACTCAGCGGACACCCATCACTGATGGGTGACCGCTTGGCTAATGGGCCATCAGCCATCGATCGTCGGCATTCGGATGGCCATCGACTGTCAACCGATGGCCAACAGAGAGCTCCAAGAGGTTGCTCAAAGTCCAGACACAATCACTTCATCTGTTCGTTGTTACTTCCCGACACTTGGGTCATGGACGAGGCTCAGAGGCCTCGTCCACGTGAGGCCATTATGCCGCCCAAGAAGGGACCCGCGAGCTCTTTGTCAAATGTCGGGTCGTCGACTGTCCAGGGCTCCTCTCCACTGGGTTCCATCATCCGCTTCACCCAAGCGGACTCCAACCCTGCTCCCATGGGACGCCTCCATAGGGATTTCCTCACACTTGCATTGTCACGCCACTGTCTGCATGTGCCAACCCCTGCCAGGAGTCTCGGATTTTACTTTGGTTCATGCGGGGTCACTTTGAGTGGCACGTGGGACACAATTAGGGGGCATTTTGGAGAAGAAAACTGGGACGTTGGCTGTTGCAACTATCCTCCTCCGCTTGCTCATGATGCACTTGGCTTGGAGCGCAAGCCGCAACCACCACATGGATGGAAGCCGGTGAATCCCAGGCTGTACAATGGGCTTGGGGGCAGCTGGGGGCAAGCCAGAAGCCAGTTGCATGAGCAATGCTTTGGGAGCAGCGTGAGCATGCTGCGGACTTGGAGCCGGCTGGGCTTCCAGTGGAAGATGATGACAACTACGGACTGTAGCAAGAGGCTCAGCAGCAGACACTACCGCCACAGCAGCAGCAGGAGCACGTGCTCCATGCGCCATCATCACAGGAGACACCTCCCTCTTTGCAGAGGGTGGTGGGACTGGTGCAGGCGAGCATGCGTGTGCATGTTGACACAGCAGCAAACAACGCCTGCCAGATGGCAAGTGCATCACTTGCGATCTCCTTCTGTAGAGAGCCCTTTCTCTTGGAAGTGGTGCGGACTGCACAAACTACAACGCCAAACTTCCGCCTGCCTAACCGGGAGCAGGGTGGTGTTCGAGCTGCTGCCGAAGCTGGATGTGAAACTCGAGCAGCTGGATGCATCGCTGAAGAAGGGCTGGCCCATCTGCAGGGTCTTCCTTGCAGTGGACGAGTGGGCTGATGTGTAGCAGTGCCCTATTTACAACACAATGGCTGTGAATTCCAAGGGCACTTACCACGTCTTCTCCAATCATTCCAGTGGCATCATTGGCAATGCAGACCACGTGTCCGCTGTCATTGAGGATGCCCTTGTCACGGTGGGGGCAAAGCACGTCGTGTCCATTGTCTGTGAAAACACTGCAGTCAACAAGTGAGTATTTGAGAACCTGAAAAAGAAGTACCCGGGCGTCCTATGGCAAGGTTTCTGTGCCCACAACGTGGATCTTGTGATGAAGGATGTTTACAAGAGTGATTGTGCGTCTGGGGTTCCGATCAGACTGGAGCGCGTGGTTAACGTTTTCCGCAGCAACGGCATGCCCCGTGCATGGCTGAAGCAGCAGAGAGGGGGGCAGGTGCTGTTGCCGCGCTGTGACACTCTTTTCGCATCAGTCGACATTGTCACACAGTTCATGCTTGACATGCGGCCCTTCCTCCTCGAACTTGTGAAATTCTGAAACGTGGATAAGGCTGTGCACCGGTGTAGAACCGCAGTTCTGAGAATGGAACCAGAACCATGCTTCCGGTTCCAGCTCAGAACCGGAACCGCGGTTCCTCTTGGAACCGCGGTTCTGGTCACGGTTCCATAAAAATTTTCCTCGCAAGCAAGAACTTTGGAGGACGATCGGCTTCCGACATCATGTTTTATTGCAAAAATACAGGCAAAAATCCCTTAGACACGCCTCTATTGTATGTCAGTACGTGATTGGAGTGCTCACATGGCCTTCCCAAGTGCCAAATCAACAAGAAAAACCCATAATATCCGCCCTCCCTACTCATCATCCCCTCCATATACCTGGGTTCAGGAACCGTGGTTCCTGGAAGGTTCCGGGATCTTGGAACCGGAACCGCGGTTCCAGTTCCAGAACCAGAATCGCGGTTCTAGAACCTCGGTTCCTAGAACCTGTGTGCACCCTTACATGTGGAGGGCGATAGGTAGCAGGAGAGAGGGGCGTTTATGTAGGGCAAGGAGGTGCGAAAAATTGTCCGCCGCCATGGTGTTTGGCTGTAGGTTCACCAGCTCCGTGACTTCTTCAACCCGCTTGTTGAGGTACTGCACATTGCGGACTCCCCGGGTGGCGCTGCAGGAAAAATCTACAAAGGGCTCATCGACTGCACGGCAGCGTTGAAGGCCCTGAGCAAACCCAGAGGCCGCAAGCCAGCACGCATTGCAGTGCAGCATGTGAAGCTAGCTTTGGACAGGCTGAAGGCAAGGTGGACGAAGGATATGGCATGCCCTCTCTCCACGGTTGCACGCCATGTGCATCCCACACACTTTGGGAATGACTTTGGGGTGATGTCAGCATGGTTGCATGTTGGGCACACGTGGTGGAGGCCCTCGTCCCTGCACTGAAGCAGGTTGACTTGCAAAAGGAGGTGGAGGCCTTCTAGCTCAGCTGTGTCACTATGGAGGTCATCGTGGTGACTACCCGACGTCTGAGCGACAAGGCGAGGGCAGCACTGGGCAAGGTGATGGTAAAAGGAGTTGCAGCCGTATGAGTGATCCTCCCTCCACCTCGTTCAACTGCCCAATCTGCGCGAGCTCTCTATCAAGCTGCTCTCTCAGCCATGTGCCTTGTCTGACTGTGATAGAATCTTCTCCACCCACCAACTGATCCACACTGCATGCCGAAACCACCTCCATGTGAGCACGCTGGAAATTATGGTGCGCAGCAACGTGCACCTCCACAAGCACTACAAGCGCACAAAGCCACGCTGTGGATGTGACATGAACTGGCTGTAGGCTGAGGACTCCGACAATGAGGATGGCGGTGAGCTGGTGCCAAATGTTGAGGAGGAGGAAGAGGAGGATGCAGGTGGAGAAGTAGAGAGTGAGGATGATGAGATGGAGGAAGAAGAGGTGTACGTGGAAGGGGTGGAGGATGAGGAGGGAGGTGGAGGAGACGCACAAACCAACAAGCAGCAGCCACGCCACATTGGTCTGGTTGAGGATGCTCCTTCCTACGCACGTCCAGTGCGCACTTGCTCTTGTACGCACCATATGTGTGGCATAGTTCCATAACATAGGAGCACACTTAAACGAATGCACGAACCAACAGCAGGTAGACAGATAACAAGGTAGTGAGGTAAAAGTGAAGATAGGTAGATAGGTAAGGAGGTAGTTAAAGTTTTTGGTGGTGCAGGGGAAACGGTGCCGAAATTTTCTCAAAGTAGAATGCATTACATGCACAACACAGCGATCTACTGGGGTGAAAAGGTACAGAGGTAGACAGGTAGAAAGGTAGTTAAAGTGATCCAGGTGTAGGGAAAATGCTGTCGAAATTTGTTTGGCGTAGCTTGCATTCGAGTTATACAAATAACAATGTAGACAGGTACGAAGGTAGACAGGTAGACAAGGACATAAAGTGTTCCAGGTGTAGGACAAATGCTGCCCAGATTTTTTTCAGGTAGCATTAATTAAAGGTACACAGGTAACAACATACACAACTCAAAATTTTCAAGGGTAAATAGGTAAAGGGTCCAAAAAAATTGTAGCCGTTGGGGAAACATTGTGAAAATATTCTCGAGCTATATAGATTAAAGATGCCGCCGTATACAAAGAAAGTATTCGTCACAGTAATCCAGCTACATTGCACTTGCTTCCAAAATGTCCACAAGATTGCCCCACAAAAAGTTGCCAGAAATATATTTGCTTCTACCAAAATTGTCCACATGAGTAGCAATGTATTCCTCCAATGGTAGAAATACGTCCAACTAACACGTTCATGTCTTCTATACCATTGTCATTGAAGTAAACCTTACTACATTACATTTCTGACCAAGGTACATCGCATGCCTTTTTCCTATTCGCTGTCTGAGCTCAAGTGACCCAACCATACATTAAACGTAAGACATATAGATGTAGCAACGAGAACCATGAAAGCGAACTACTTTCTATGTACCAGAAAAGAGGAAGAAAAGTGATTGAAGTCATTCCACATTGATTGTACCACACAATATGTGTGTGATGTACACAGAGGCGTTGATTATACGTTTCAATACACAAAATACATTATTACAATGCAATCGAGAATTTCCATTTTTTCCCCCATCTCTTTACACCCTTCGTTCATAATGTACATGACCACTTTCCGTTTTTTACCCGGGAACACCACACAAGGGTGTTCCATTCGTCCTCAGAAGTCCGACCGGCTTTTAGGTAAAGAAATTCGTGCGGAAGGACCAATCATAAAATCGGAGGTTCTGCAAGTTAAGTGAAATACTTCCGATATACCCAAAAAGAGGAAGAAGAGTGATTGAAGTCATTCCACATTAATTGTACCACATAATCTCTTTATGATGTACACACAGGCGTTAATTATATGTTTCAATACAAAAAATAAATTATTACACTGCAAACCAACATTCGCGTTTTTTCCCATCTCTTTACACCCTTTTTTCATCATGTACATGACCACTTTCCGTTTTTGACCCGGGAACACCACATAAGGGTGTTTCGTCCGTCGTCAGAAGTCCGACCGGCCGTCTGGCAAAGAAATTCGTACGGACGGACCAATCATAGAACCAGATTTTTTTCAAGAAAAGTGATTGCAATATGGTTAGGGCACTTCGACCTCGGAGCCCTGATTGGTTGCACGGTTAGATACAGGGACCCGTTTCGAAATCTGACCAACCCTTCGGCCCTGCCAGCCGATCTGACCAACCAGAGGGCCTGGTCGGCCTATCTCGACAACCTCAGGGCCCGTCGGCAACATCATCGGCCAGCGTTCGCCCAGGACAGTCGGTAAGTAGCGAACGGTTAGACAAACAGAATTCAACCTGTTTTCAGAAGTAACATACTCAGAAAAACAAACGTGTTAACAGAACAGGTTCCCATGTTAATATCCTTCCGTAGCGCACGGTTAAAACAGTCGCTAGCTTTTTAAATCCAATTTCCGGCGTGTTATACCGGCAAGCAGTCATCAGAGATGGCCAGCCCGGTAGCAACCCGGCTATCTCGAGTCGCTCCGGCAGCTAGCGGGCTCTCTCGTTGACCGCCGCCCGAACACGGGCTCCGATGCTGATAGATCCGGCAATGCGGGTCCTCGCGTTGGGACTATGGAAGAACCCGGGCCCCAAGGTCAATTTATCCATATGGTTACTATGTAACCCAAAAACCACTGCCACCATGACCAACAGTTGTGCCCTCATTCATCAAGAGGAGCCATGGGCCCCTCGGTGTTGTCAACCCGCCTGCTCCTCTACGTTTGCCTGTTCGCCGCCATCGCTTTCTCACCGAACACCCGCGCAGGCGCCTCCACGGACCTGGTTTCAGCGGCGGAGGCTGCCAGCAGCAGTAGTAGCAGCGCCGCCACGTCCGCATTCAAGGGCAGCTGCAGGCGCTTCTTCTTCAACGGGGCGGTGAACAATCTCAAGTTCTGGTCGCTTCCACTCGACTGCGAAGCCTACGCCGCGAAGTACGCGCAGGGCGTGGTGGACGGTTATACTGCCGATGTGGAGGAAGCTGCCTTGGACGCAGTTGACTACTTCCAGGCACTCACCAGCCACCCTCTGAAGCAGTACTTCCTCCAGCACGAGCAGCAGCAGCAGCAGCAGCAAGGGCCGCAGCAGAAGCAGCAGCAGCAGCAGCAGACAGACGTTGTGCCAGAGGGCGAGGCGGGATCCAGCGAGCGCCGCCATGGCATCAGGGTCGTCAAGCAGACAACAACAGCAGGAGGGCGGAAGGAGCTGCTCAGCACCAGCACCAGCCGCATGGGTAGCAGCGGCAGCGGCGGTAACGGCGACATTGGGACCAGCTGGGCGTGGGAAGGGGAGGTTGGCCGCGCAAAGTTTCCGTCTCGGCCGGCCGTAGTGTTTGACATTGACGAGACGCTGCTGTCCAACTTGCCGTACTTGGCGCAGCACAAATACGGGTGAGGCGGTTGCTGCTGGAACGTATGCCTTGGTCTCGAATCGAGACCAAGGCATATCAGGCAGGTGTATCGAGACTCTCGATACACTGTNCCCCCCCCCCCACCCTCCCTTCGCTCCCCCCCCTCCTTCCCCCTCCCCCCCTTCCCGGGTGGCCTCTGTGGTCTTGGCTGGCATGGGAACCCATGCTGCTGGCTCTGGGTGACTGAGTGCTGCTCGAGAAGATTTGAGCGGCTTCACCGGATGACTGTAGCTCGCACTTGTCTTGCCCTTCTCGCTCCATCTGCACATCGGCGGTGCGGGTGACTTGCAGGTCACGCAACCCCACCAGCTGCAGGTGCCTTGGCAGAAGCCACGACATCCAGGCTTCTGCCTCTCTTCCCCCCCATCCTCATCTGTCTCTTTGCCTCTCTGTCTTTTTTTTTTTCTTTTTTTCCCTTCTTTCTTTTTCGTCGTCTTCACTCTGCCGTCGGGCGTTGGCAGTGCGGAGTCGTTCGCAGAGGACACTTGGGAACCGTGGGTGCTCCTGGCGGCTGCGCCGGCGCTCAACGGCACGCGCGCGCTGCTGCTCGCGCTGGCGCAGGCGGGGTTCTCCGTGTTCCTTGTCACGGGGCGGCAGGAGTGGCAGCGCAACGCCACCCTGCTCAACCTGCGGCGCGCCGGCATGGGCTCCGGCTGGACTGCACTGTACATGAGGTGCGCGCGCGCCGTGTGTGTGTGTGGCTGCTGTGGTGTGGCTGTGGATTCGTACCACGCATGCGTGCCACGTACGCGTGAGGTGGGACAGGCCAGGGGTGCATCGTGCTGCAGCATGCACCCGTGTTGGTGGTTGGGGGGGGGGGGATGGGGGGGGAGGTGTGTGGGTCTGCAGACTCCCTTTGCGAGAGAGCTGTCAAGCAGTGCCACACAAACTTTTCCACGCCGAGAGCGGGTCTTGTATGTGGAGAGTGGGTGCACTGTGAGGAAACTCGATCCTGGGGTTGGTTTGGGAGGGCCGCGACCGCGCTCGAGTAACTCCCGCTGGCATATCTTTGCATCGAAGTTTTTGCAACAGAGAAGTGTCAGAGATTGCGCTCAGTGTTTCACGAGTCTTGCAGCAGACGTTGGCTTTACGAGGGTGTGAGGTGTGAAGTGTGGGTGGTGCATGACCTGGCACGGTCGTGCTGCCACAGGATGACTTGTTGGTTGGCGTGCACAGCGGACGACGATCCACTGACCGTTCCGATTTTTGTGGTTTCTTCTTTGTCATTTTCGGAGGCATCACAGAATCCATGCACAGAAATGAACATTGGTATTGAGTCCAGACACCTCAGCCCCCCCCCCCCC
>SZWC01000447.1:287605-298084 GCA_023375785.1 Penium margaritaceum
ACAAACCCAGAGCTTCTAGACTTAGACTCTAGAGCAGCAGACTGAGGGGGCAGCTGACTTAAGCAACGAGCGTGGAAGCCCGCACGCTGCATCAACAACGCTGCTGCCCCAACCTGCCGCCTAGGTTTTCCAGCTAGCACATAGGCGTACAGACTATCAGGACGTAGATCTCGCCGATGCGGCTGTTCTGGTTCAAATGGCTCGTCGTTTTGACATGTCTAGAGGGAGTTATGGTCAAAACTGTGTTTCTGCCACTGTATTGTCCTGCTAGAAAATAACGCCCTTGTGCGCCGCGTGTGTGCACATCCACTAGCGCTGTGACACTATTTAGGCTATTCTGGCCTCAGTTGTCACCTCTCTCTGCACAATTCAATATTTGCAGCTTCTGACACTTGTACTTGTGTCCCTAGCCAACCCCTTGCTGTTCTCACCTCCACCTCTGTGTGCTAGTGAGTAAGCTGGCCGGCTTGTACTGCCGTGCCAAGGACAGCAGTGCTAGGAAGCTGTCCTTCATGGTATCAGAGCCACGAGCCAGTGCTTGCACAGCTGCGTAGCAGAGGCGCAGCAACCGCAGTAGTAGTGAGGAACTGCAGCCGTTGCCTTGAGTCGGAGCAGCAGCCGCACCCACTGCCTCGGCGGGAGGTCCTGGGAGGACCCACCACCATTTCCACCGTTTTTTTCCGTAAGAACTCCGTGCACGTTCCGTGGAGTTCTGCGGCAGCGGAGGTCGCTCCGCGCAACATCCGCGGTGTTCCGCGGCGGCGAGGTCTCCGCAGCAGACGCGAAAATTGCGCGGCCACAACGGAACACGCCGACAGGTGCTGCGGTGGCACGCGACGTTCCGGAGTGACCCTCCTCGCGGTGGCAGTGCCGCGGCAGATCCGCAGTGTTCCGCGGATGTGCGACATTCCACCGTGGCAGCTCCGCAACGGTTCCGGAACACACCGGCGGTGATCCAAGGAGTTCCGCGGTCGCGCGTCCGGAGCAGTTCCGTGGCTGATCCGCGGTCAGAGCGCTCCGCAACCACCGCGGAGCAGCCGCGGTAGCTGTTCCGCGGCGGTATCCCGCGGTGGTACTCAGCGGAAGTATTCCGCGGCGGACCAGTTCCGCGGCGGTGTTCCGCGACACCGCTCTGCGGTGGTGTTCCGCGGCAGTGTTCCGCGGCGGCGTTCCGTGGCGGTGTTCTGCGAGAGCGTTCCGCGGCGGTGTTCCACACTGCTTGCTCCACAAAAAAAAAGGTGGGGGAAGTAACCGGTCTTCATGCCAAAGCAAACCCCCGCCAGCGCCGCAAGCGACGCACCTGCCGATGGCAGCTCCGTCAGCGGCCAACGCCGGGCTCCGCCATTGTCACCACAGATGCTGCTGCAGCAGCAGCAGCATCAGTAGCAATAGCTGCCGCAGCAGCAGGAGCAGCAGCAAGAGCAGCAGCAGCAGCAGCAGCGGCAGTAGCAGCAGCAGCAACAGCAACGCCCGCCGAGCCCGATGACATTGGCACGCCAAGTGAGCGCGCTGGCTTACCAGCAGGCCGAGAGCCACAATGCTCTGACGAAGCAAGTCGCTCAGCTACAGGATCTGATTAGGGGCTTACTGCCTCAGCAGCAGTAGTCCCAGCAGCAGCAGCAGCAGCATCCGACCGCTGATCCGAGCGAGGACCACCTCGCCCACGCCGGTAATGCTGATAAGGTCGCGGAGAACCTCTCCGACTCTGGGAAGGAGGGCGATGAAGAGATAATGCGAGCACGCCTCATCCGCCTGGAGGCGCGCCGCCGGGCGCGTGAGGCCAATGCCGCTCTCCAGGGCACGAGCTCCAGCGCCGACGCTGCCCCGAGCTCATTTCGCCGCCCTCTGAGCTTTGAATAGCTGGCTCTGCGAGCCTGCCTGGGTATGGGGGCTACCTCCTCTATGCCCGGCCCCGCCG
This sequence comes from Penium margaritaceum, assembly GCA_023375785.1. Classification (NCBI taxonomy): domain Eukaryota; kingdom Viridiplantae; phylum Streptophyta; class Zygnematophyceae; order Desmidiales; family Peniaceae; genus Penium; species Penium margaritaceum. Next base: position 289,524 of record SZWC01000447.1, read on the forward strand.
TGGCTTCAGCCGTCGCTTTGTCGACGGTCAAGCCACCCAAGTAGTTTGAGTCGAACCCGCCCGTCTTCCGGACTGGGAACGACTTCAAGTCCTGGGGACCACGCTTCCGCATGTGGGCTATGAGAGAGGGAGTTCTCTCCTACTACCTCATTCCATACCATGTTTTTTACCCTGCCCCGACACAGATGGCGGTCCGCGCCGCTTCCGGCCTGATGAAGGCCGCCCCAGACTTCACCAAGGACTTTAGTCGGTTCCTTGGCGATTCGCTGACCGGCTCGGGAGCTGCCCCCTGCGCTGCATGGGCACTGGCTGTCACTCTGTTTGAGGGCGCCACCTTGGCTCTGACGTCCTAATGCCTCGCCGACTTCAACTCCCTCTGCCAGACTGCTCAGGAGTCTGCAGCTCACTACTGGCGCCGTGCGATCCAGCTGTACGAGGAGCTGGGAGACGATGCCTCTGCGCAGTACTCCACACTCCAGATCATCCTCTACCGCATTCACCCCGACTACGCGCGCGTCTTCAGCAACTTTGACCAGACTCTACTTCGTGACATGGCGAGCAACGGGACCCTGCTGTGCTGGGCCACCCTCCACTTCCTGGAGGTCGCCAGCATGGACGCCGCGAACCACGCTTGCCGCAGCACCGCTTCTGCTGTAGTTACCGCCGCATCCCCCTCCCCGCCGTCTACTGCTACAGCGGCTCCAGCTCAGGGGAAGAAGGGCCGTAAATCATCAAGTGGTGGTTCCAGCGGCGGGACCAGCGGCGGCACCATCACCAACAGTGTCAGCCACAGCAGTAGCAGCGGGAGCAGCGGCAGCGGCGGCGGAAGCAGCAGCAACAGTGGCAGCAGTGGCTCCATCACGATGGGCCGCTGGCTCGTGTACTTCAACTATGGAGGTGACCATCGGTATCCCGACTGCACTCGCCTGACAGGCCGCCCGTTGGACTGGGCCAAGGTCACCCGTGGGCTGCAGCAAGCGCACGAGGCGCGCATGCGCCAGACGTCCGGTGCGACCGCCCGCTCGAGGACCACTACCGAAGCCGTCCCAGAGGAGTCCGCCGCCACAGCAGGCTCCTCCGCGGATCCCCGCGACCCGGCGCTCGCCGAACGCGATAGAACGATCACTGAGCTGCACCAGCTTCTCACCCTACGCTCATCTCAGGGAGGTGCGAGTGAGCTGACTGAGTCAAGGGGTCCTACTGCCTGTGGATTGTTTGTGTCGTTGCGTGATGATGCCTGTGGCGGTCCCCATGCCCAGTCGTGTGCGCGTGACGGACCTGATGATGTGTCTTGGCTGCATGCTACTCATGTGCGCTCCGCTGGTTGCCTTGTTGTGTCCCCCGCTGAGCGTCCTGCTGCCGCACCTTGTTCCGTCGCCAAGTGCCACGTTGCCCCTTGTACGCTTGTCACCGATGCCACCTGGGTCATTGACTCTGGTGCCACCCACCACATGACGTGTCGCCGTGACGCCTTCGTCGTCCTGCATCCTGTTGGCACTGTTCGCACTGTTCGCACTGTAGCTGGCCATGAGGTCCCTGTCCAGGGTGTTGGGGTTGTGCAGTTCACCGGGCCTGTTGGTCCCGTATACGTCTCCGACGTCCTGTTTGTCCCTGATCTGGAACTCAGTCTGATGTCTGTCCGTGCTTGCACCAAGATGGGCCTAGGTGTCACGCACACAACTGCTGATGCTCGCATCTTTGTGCGTGACACTGAGGAGACCGGTCTCAGTGGGACGGTTGTCGATGATCTGTATCACATCTCTGGGTCCCGTGCGAGTGCACCCCCTTGCCTCCGTCTCCCATTGCTCGTGTTTTCGTCGCTGGTGCTCTATCCCCCGAGCACCACCGTCTCCTGCATCGACGCCTCTGCCATGTGCACTTGGGGGCTCTCGACAGGCTGCTCCACACTCAGCCAGCTCTCGGTCTTGATGCGGCATCCTTCGAGGTGCCGTCCACGACCAATTTTCTGGCATGTGCTGAAGGAAGAATGCACCGGTCCACCTAGCATGCGTCTGTCTCCAGGGCTTGTCGGCCCTTGGAGCTTGTCCACTCCGACCTCATGGGTCCGCTCCCTGTCGAGGTTCAGGAGGACCACGGTTGCTACATCCTGACGTTGACTGATGACTTCACGCGCATGTGCTGGGTCTATAGTCTGCGCCAGAAGAGCGATGCCGCCATTGCCGTCCGCATTTGGATGGTTATGGCCGAGCGCCAGTCTCCCCACCGCCTTCAGACCTTTCGCTTGGACCGCGACGGCAAGTACCTTGGTGACATGGCCCGCTCCTTCACCGAGCTTGGTGTCGTCCACACCCTCTCCGCTCCTGCCACCCCCCAGAAGAACGGTGTCTCGGAGCGCTGGAAAGTGTACCATAGAGGATGCAGTCCGCGCCATGTACGCTGACAGCGCCATGCCTGAGTTCTTTGCCTTCGAGCGCATGGCGTACATGACTTGGATTTGGAACCGCATTCCCAACGGCCCCCTCCCTGGTCACCGCACGTCCTACAAGCTGTGGTACGGGCGTCGCGCGGATCTGCGTCTCGCCCGTGTCTAGGCCTCCCTTGCCTGCGTTTGGTTCACACCGGAGTAGCAGGGGAGCAAGCTCTCTCCACGGGGCCGCATCTGCGCCTTCGTTGGCTTTGCCCCGCGGTCAAAGGCCTGGCGGTTCTGGGATCCTGAGCGACACCGCATCGTGGAGTCCCGTGACGCTCTCTTCTTCGAGCATCTCGCCTTCCGCGACCTTGCCCGCATCCACGCTCTGCGTGCTGCTCATGCCCTGGGATGTGCCGGACCCCGTAGTGTGGGGGAGGCTCCTGGCACCATTGGCACAGTGCCCTCGTCCAGTACGGTCACTCCGTCGCCGACACCCCAGGGGCTATTCCCAGGGGCTGTGCCCACTGGCACCCCCAGCATGGCCCCATCTGCGGCTTGCTCCTCTGCCCCCGACTCTCCGCTCTCGCCCGTGTCCGAGTCTACGTCCGAGTCTGCCTCCACGTCTAAGGCTCTGCCTGATCTTGCGCCTGCTTCCGCAGCTGAGTCTCTGCCGGATCATGCGTCCGCGTCCGTGTCTAACTCTAAGCCGTCCCTGCCTCCGGCGACATGCCTACGTCCACCGTGGGCCCGTCCCCGGCTGTTGAAACCACACCAGCCTCGAGTGGTGCGCCGGCCGTGCATCCCACACCGGAATGTGAGTTATCAGTGCCCACTGCTCCTGCCCCGTTGGACCCTTACACACGGGCACCTGGTGGACGTCTCGTCCACGTCCCACGCGCAGCGTTGTCAGCGGTGATCCGGGCACGAAGGCCCTCGGCCTGAGTGCTCGTGGTCTCGCTGAGGTTCACCCTGGCTCTGCCACTGGTATAGCACTGCTTGCTCATGAGCGTGGTCTTGCTCGTGAGGCCGCTGAGTCCATGGTGACGGTCGACCCTCCCTCTGCGGCATACGCCCTGGCTACACGCAGTGCACAAGTGCTGTCTCCCGACCCCACCAGTCTGCCTGAGGCCTTTTCAGCCCCCGACGGTGAGCAATGGCGCGCTGCCTGCCAGGCTGAGCTCGATGCCATCCGAAAGCACGGCGTCTTGGAGCTTGTGGACTTGCCGAAGAACCGCAAGGCTATCAAGGCCAAGTGGGTTCTGCGCAAGAAGCTAAAACCAGACGGCACTGTGGAGCGCTACAAAGTGCTCCTGACAGCAGAAGGCTTCCTTCAGGTCCCAGGCATAGATTACACTGAGACCTTTGTCCCTGTTGGCCGGATGACAACCACGCTCACGCTGCTGAGCTAGGCGGCACAGCACGACTGGGAACTCCATCAGATGGATGTCAACAATGCGTTCCTCAACGGGGACCTTGAGGAGGAGATCTACAACGTCTAGCCACCCGGCTTTGAGGATGGTACCGGTCGAGTGTACCGACTGTGGAAGGCCTTGTACGGTTTGAAACAGTCACCTCGACGCTGGAATCAGGAGATCACCAGCACGCTGAGACGCGCTGGGTACGTTCAGAGTGATGTGGACCCATCCCTGTTCCTCTCACAGTCCCCAGCACCGCTCGCTGCCATCCTCGTCTACGTGGACGATCTTCTGATCGCCTCGCCCGACCTGGGAGCAGTGAACGCTGCCAAGGCCGTTCTCACCTCGGGCTGCACGATGAAAGATCTTGGTGAGGCCTCTGTCTTTTTGGGGATGGAGATCGTGCGCGATCGTGTCCGCAGCACACTCCGCGTCCATCAGGGACGCTACGCAGAGACTCTAGAGGAGCGCTTTGCCAACCTCCTCGTTTTCGTTCGCACGGCCTCCATGCCCATGACCCCTGAGGGGCAGGCCGCCTTGAATGTGGATGACCCAGGTGACCTGGGGAAGCCAGTCGATGTGACCCTGTACCTGCGAGTCATTGGCTCGCTCATGTACTTGGCCACCATGACACGGCCCGAAATTGCCTTCACTGTCAACCTGCTCGCCTAGTTCTCGCAGGCTCCACGCGAGGCCGTAGTCCAGGGTGTGCGCTACATCCTGTCCACCGCACGTTTTGTCCTGTACTTTCGCAAGGAGGTATCCGTTGTTCTCGATGGGTACACAGACAGCGACTGGGCGTGGAGTCGAGATGGCAAGAGCCGCACCGACTACATCTTTCTCATTGGAGGCACTGCAGTGTCCTGGCAAAGTGGGAAGCAGGATTGCATCGCACGCAGCACTAGTGAGGCAGAGTATGTTACTCTAGGCGCCGGTGCAGCGGAATGTGTCTGGCTCGTCCGTGTGTTGCGTGAACTGCGTCAGTCCATTCCCCCTGTGGTTCTCCAGTGTGACAACATGAGCGTGAAGGCCATCGCCAAGAACTCAGGTGTGTTCCACGCACGCACAAAGTACATCAATGTTGAGCACCACATCGTGCGTGATCTGGTTGATCGTGGTGACATCCGAGTCATCCATGTGGGCACTGACAGGCAGTGCGCTGATTTTCTGACCAAGGCTCTGGGTCGTTCGAAGTTTCATGCGGCCACTCTGCCCCATCCCTGCTGCAGGTTGATTCCTCTTGTGCCATCTTGCGTGTGCTGTGTTTGCTACCTGCAGCGTCTGTGCGTTTCCTTCTCTATACAGCGTTAGTTTCTGCATGTGCATGGACGTGTTTTGCCCTCCAGTCATGGGGGAGTGTTGTTGTGTGTGTCGGACACGGCTGACGGTGACCCCTCGGCTCATTTCCATTCACGTGGAGATTCCTGAGACCGGCGACGGTGGCAAAAGACCGGCGGCCGGTGGCGATGGGCGGCGAGAAGACTCTCGTATTTTTTAGATTCGTGCTGTGGGAAAGCACATAGGCGTGCAGACTATCAGGATGTAGATCTCGCCTCCGCCGTCGCTGCTGCTGCTTCTGCTTGCTGCTGCGGCCCCGCTGGGCCTCCCGGCAGAGGCCCTCGGCCTCGCCTTTGGTCTAAGGCTTGTCGGCCCTCGGCTCGCAGCCCTTGGCCCTCGGCCCTCGTCGCGTCCCTTTGGCCCGTCGGCCCGCGGCTTTTGGCCCTCGGGGTGGCCTCTGGCGGGCGGGGCCCGGCGGTCTCGCCGTCGGCACGCCGGCAACCCCGCCCCCCTCCTCCTTTATTTTTCAATTCTTCTCTCGGCCGCCCTCACGCACGAGCCGGCCCTCCGCTACCTTTTTCACGCCAGGTGGTGTTCCAGCTGGCTCTCACGCATCCAGCAAGGACCTCGAGTGGACCCAGCTGACTGTTATAAAAGACAAAAATCAATTTTGTCTCCTAGCTCTGATACCATGTGAAGACAAAAAGAATACTATTGCTTTGTCTTATCCTAGCTGAACATGGCACGGGTAGGTGGAAGAGCACGTGGAGGTGTGTGGAACCAAATGTAGTTAAGAACCAAGGAGAAATTACAATGAGCTAGCAATTCCTACTTGTATGATGGGAGTGAGCGGCTAGTCCGCACACCCCACCACCCCACACGTGAAAACTCACTTGTGGGGGTCACGCCGCCGGGATTCAACCCGATGGAACATGAGAGCACAAGTAACTAACGTCCCTCAAGCGATTGCCAGGATAACTTGTGAGGCCGAACCCGGGTTCAAACACACCCACTACCTAAAATTAACTAATCATTATGGTATCAGAGCCCTCTCTCTTTCTCACACATGTGTCCTCGGGTGCGCAGGGCATGGTGATCCCGAGATCAGTGGAGACTCACGCTGAGACCAACTATTCCCAAAGAATTGCGCACCGAGATCGCTACGTGACTCCTCTCGGCGTGGTCCCATGCCCTCCACCCTCATCGGCTGCTCCAACCGTCTCACATCGGCATCGACGACTCAGAATTTATTCCATGGTTGATTGATCTTGCTTCCGTAGAAATTCTCTGTTGTTGTGCTTGAGCATTTTGCTACTCACCTCAGGACCCGGGTTTCCTTGGGTGTGTGTGTTTCGTTAGGTGCCTAGCTCAAACAGGGCATATAGGAAAAATAGGGAAGGGCTAACATGAAGGGCGAGTTTGCCCTCGGCCAAGGCAGCGAGCGAGCGAGCAAGGCAGGCTTTGCTCGCTCGCTCGCTTGCTGGCATGCTGGCCACGCGAGGCTCGAAAGTCGAGCCTCGCTCTCTCCCTCGCTAAGTCACTACCTCCAGACACTTAGTTTTTTTTTTTCAAAACTGACGCCATGGATTTTCATGGCTAGCGCACTCATACGTTCACCTTTTGACGTGATTCCAGTTTCATGTGAAAGGTAGTGAGCCTCTCATGGTATCAGAGCTGAGTTGACGGCCAGAAGCTGCTAAAGCTGACAGATCCGGGCCTGCAAAGTTGACGGCTGCGAGGACGTGAGGGAAAAACGTCGACCCCTTAAGGGCTGACGCGGCCTGGAGCGCCGACGGACAGCTTGCGCACGACCAGTGAATGGTCAGTGAGGTCGCCCAGGGCTGTGGATGCTGCTGGAGCAACGTGAGAACGAGAAAACAAGGGAGGAGGTGAAGAGGGGAAAGAAGGGGGCGATGCAAGGGAAGCCGCCAGCCCTCTCTAAGGACGGTCTGGGGGCAAGAGAGCCAGCCCAGGCGAAGCTTAGACGCTAGTGAGGGGAATTTGGGAGACACTTGCCAAACGCACGATGTCGGAGCCGCAAGGAAGCAATGGGGACTGCGCCGACGGTGACGGTCGCCCTAGTGCCAACGAGGGTCGTTCCGCCGGCGGCCAGGGAACTACCTCAGGAGCAGTGACGTGGCAGGATATAGACCGACTCGGTTTTCATCGCGACCTCACACCACCCGCTCTCGGGACCCATGACTTTCTTGCGTGGAAGGAGCTATTTCTTTCGTGGACAAAGGAGCACGGACTCGAGGATTGCTTCCTCGAGTCCCCTACTGCAGAAATCAGTGACAGGACGCTGCTGATTGCCTACAACGTCCTTGTGCGGGCTCTCCCAGACCCGCAAGGATACTCTCTACAACAGTTTCGTCAAGGGGGACGGGGAGAGGATCCAGCCGACCCCCGGAGTGGCGCTGCCCGGCCGTATGAAGCCTGGCAGCATCTGCTGAAGCGGCAAGAGGAGCAAGGGATGGCGCTGCTAGTGACCCTCCGCGACAACCTGCGCACACTCTACCCCAAACCGGGCGCACCGGTGTCAGACTACTGGGACGAAGCAATGGACTTGCGACACCGCATTGTGGGGCTGGGGGCATCTTGCTCAGTTTCCGAGTGGCTTGACACGGTGCTCCTCCACATTGGAGAAGCCTACAAGGAATTTCGGCGAGACTTCATCCGCCGTACTCCGGTTACAGAGGTCGAAAACATCGACCTCGAAGTTGTCTACAGACAGCTTCGGAACTATGAGGACATCCTCAAGGGAGAGCAACGTGAATCCGGTACAGCTACCCCTACCGCCTACACCCACCAGTCTGCAGTGGTGGCGGTCACGCAGGTGGATGCCACCACTGCACAGAGGTGGGGCACCGGTGGCCGCCAGGCTCACGGGGGCGGAGGAAGAGGACGTGGTTGCGGCCGCAACTCTGGAGGTCGTACGTGTAGCTATTGCGGTCAGGCAGACCACTTCTGGCGCTCTTACCCTACTCTTCAGCGTTGGATGTTGGAGCAGCAGCAGCGACAGCAGCAGCCCCAGTACGCACAGCAGCAGCATCAGCAGCAGCAGCATCACCAGCAGCAGCGACAGTGGTTGCAGCCTCTGATCTTAGCACCAGCGCAGTCATATTTGCAGGGCGGCTATGGAGCACCGCCCCGCATGCATTCACCAGTTGCAGCAGTGACCTACGGTGCACCACCCCAGCTACTGATCCCTCAGGCATTTCCGCCAAGGCCACAGCCGTTTCCACCACCACCGTACCCAGGGATGTACGCACCCCCACCCATGCTCGCAGAGGCGACTCCACCTCCAGCCTGGGCAGTCCGCGCATGGGAGCAGACAGGGGCAGCCACAGTTGGAGGGGCTGCTCCAGACACAGTGTGGCCGCCATCTGAGGAGCTGATGCCGATCGCACCACCGACCGCACCACCAGCAGCAGGTCAGAAGTTGGGTTGCACGCATGTCACCACCTCACACGTTCTACCCATGCATGAGTGGTTGT
>SZWC01000447.1:298342-357901 GCA_023375785.1 Penium margaritaceum
CCCCAGGGCCACAGCCGTTTCCACCACCACCGTACCCGGGGATGTACGCACCCCCACCCATGCTCGCAGAGGCGACTCCACCTCCAGCCTGGGCAGTCCGCGCGTGGGAGCAGACAGGGGCAGCCACAGTTGAAGGGGCTGCTCCAGACCCAGTGTGGCCGCCATCTGAGGAGCTGATGCCGATCGCACCACCGACCGCACCACCGGCAGCAGGTCAGAAGTTGGGTTGCACGCATGTCACCACCTCACACGTTCTACCCATGCATGAGTGGTTGTATGACACTGCAGCATCACATCACATGTCGCCGCATCGTCGGTTGTTTGTGTTGCTGTATGCTGCACATGATATTGATGGTGTGCGTACGGGATCTGGGGAAGTGCTGCGAGTTGAAGGTGTGGGTACGATTGCACTGCAAGCGCCGGGAGGGGCGATATGGCTGAGTGGAGTGTTGTATGTGCCCCGACTAAAGGTGAACCTGTTGTCTGGGGGTCAACTTGATCGTCAGGCAGGCATGTTCGCACTGACGCAGAATCAGCAATGTTCGCTCTTTGATGGCAGTGGATCGTTGCTGGTAGACGGGCCACTACATGCTGACATGCTCTACAGGCTAACACTATTCCCATGCATCGGGTCACCACGCCCACAACTGCACATCATGACTGGCACGGATGTACACCATACTGACCTGCTACACAGGTGTCTGGTGCACATCAATAAGGAACTGGTGACGGAGCTACTCAAACACACACCTGCGCACGGACTGACACCTGTAGACTGCCCACACGGACTGAAGAACAATACTTGTCTTGAATGTCATGAAGGGAAGTCACACAGACAAACCTTTCCCAAGTCTGAACACGACAGCATTTCCCCACTAGAGTTGGTACATGCTGACTTGACTGGACCAATGCCTATCCCCTCCCTCCAGTATGGAGCACAATACATACTGACATTGACTGATGACTACAGCCGCTTTTGCTGGGCATTTCTGCTCCGCACGAAGGCTGATGCCCAGCGTGCCATCGCTGAATGGATACCCTATGCTGAACGTCAAACTGGCTGCAGCCTCAAGGTACTACGTACGGATAGAGGGGGTGAATTCTTGGGCACACTGACCGCAGAACTGAAAGGACGAGGCATAGTGCACCAAACTACTGCCCCTTACACCCCTCAAAAGAACGGTGTCGCTGAACGATGGCACCGTACGTTGGGAGATGCACTGCGTACGCTTCTGACTGAATCTGGTCTCACCTTTGGATTTTGGGAAGAGGCAGTGAAGTACATCACCTGGGTGTGGAACAGGATACCACAAGGTCCACTACCAAAGTCGGTCACACCGTGGGAACGATGNTCTCATGCCTCCAAGGCATGGAGATTCTGGGATCCGGTCAGTCACAGTTTTCTGGAGAGTCGGGACGCGTCCTTCCTGGAGCACATGCCGTACAAGGCATTCCTCACCCTCAGACATGTCCCACAGCTCTCTGTACCCCAACATTACCCTGAGCATGTGAGTGTACCTGTCTTCACTCCTCAAAGGACAACACACGTGCAAAAGATCCCTGCACCCACTCCCGCACCACAGGCAGGTTCCCCTGTTCCCACAGACTTACTGGATCCCACAGACCTTGAAACTACAAGCTCAGAGGGCTCCCAGAGCCAGAGCACCCTTTCCCCTCCTGGTCTGCGACCTGTGAGTTCTGCTGAACCGTCAGGTCAGAGCAAGGAACCTGCCCCTGTGGAGCTCCGCAGGTCCTCAAGAAACCTGCCTCGGGTGAACTACAGACAGTTTTACAATGTGGTCGGTACACATTCTCCTCACGTGGAGCAGACTGAACCGACCACCCTTGCTGAAGCAAGGGGGCGTTCTGACGCAAAAGAATGGGAACANGAAATGGATCTTCAAGCTCAAGAGAAACCTGGCAGGCATGATAGACAAATACAAAGCCAGGTTGGTAGCCAAGGGATTCCACCAAATCCCCGGCCAGGACTTTACGGACACGTATGCCCCAGTGGGAAAATACACAAGCAGTCGCATCTTGCTGGGTATTGCAGCTCTTGAGGATTGGGAAGTGCATCAAATGGATGTGAAAAATGCGTTTCTGAACGGTCCACTGGAAGAAGAGTTGTATGTACGGCAACCAGAAGGGTTTGAGGATGGGACTGACAGAGTGCGGCTGCTCCTTAAAGCTCTCTATGGCTTGAAGCAGGCACCAAGGTGTTGGAACAAAGAAATCAAGCGCACATTGGACAAAGGTGGGTTCATCCAAAGCATGTCTGATCCCTCCCTCTTCCTTCGCTGGACAGAAAAGGGACTTGTTGCCCTCATCGTCTACGTGGATGACTTACTCATTCTTTCCCCTTCTCTCCCTCTTGTGCTGGACACTAAAGCTCTACTCACTGCACACTACCACATGACAGACCTTGGAGAGGCACATGACTTCTTGGGCATGACCATCACACGGGACCGCAAGGCACGCACCCTCTCCTTGCATCAAGGACGATTCATCGCTCATCTCACTGCACGCTTTGCACACCTTGTACAGCACCTTCCTCGACAGTGCACACCCATGAGTCCAGATGTCTACGCACACCTACTGGATGTGAACACCACGGACTACGGACCAGACACAGACCCCACCCTGTACAGACAGATACTCGGCAGCTTGAGCTATCTAGCCACTACCACACGGCTAGACATAGCCTGCGCAGTCAACACGCTCGCTCAGTTCAACCAGCAACCCTGCACAAGTCATCACAAGGCACTCCTGAAACTGTTGCGATTTGTGCTGGACACTTCCACTGTCGGTCTTGTTTTCTCTCCATCACAAGCACCTCTGTTGGATGGTTTTTGCGACAGTGACTATGCACGTGACAAAGCAGCACGCAGCAGGGGCGGGTGGGTTTTCCGCCTTGCGGGCACAGCAGTCGCTTGGCGCAGCGCAAAGCAGTCTTGTGTGGCAAGGAGTGTGGCTGAGGCTGAATATATGGCGCTTCATGCAAAGCAATATGGCTGCGTCGGCTGCTGGATGAATTGGGTTTTTCTGTGGGTGCTGTCTCATTGCATAGCGACAGCTCAGCAGCTCGTCGCATCACAGCAAATGACGGAGTGTTGCATCCACGCACGAAGCACATAAGCGTAGAACATCACTTTGTACGCGAGGCAGTCGAAGCGGGCCCAGTTCACGTGTGCGGCATTAGGGGTACTGAGCAACTGGCAGATTTCCTCACAAAGGCTGTCCCATCATCCTCACTTACTGTACAACTGCATCAACTTGGGTGCATGCCTCTTGCACCCTCGGCCAAGGGGGCGTGTAAATTCATGCCCTCTCTCTTTCTCACACATGTGTCCTCGGGTGCGCAGGGCATGGTGATCCCAAGATCAGTGGAGACTCACGCTGAGACTAACTATTCCCAAACAATTGCACACCGAGATGGCTACGTGACTCCCCTCGGCGTGGTCCCATGCCCTCCACCCTCATCGGCTGCTCCAACAGTCTCACATCGGCATCGAAGACTCAGAATTAATTCCATGGTTGATTGATCTTGCTTCCGTAGAAATTCTCTGTTGTTGTGCTTGAGCATTTTGCTACTCACCTCAGGACCCGGGTTTGCTTGGGTGTGTGTGTTTTGTTAGGTGCCTAGCTCAAACAGAGCATATAGGAAAAATAGGGAAGGGCTAACATGAAGGGCGAGTTCGCCCTCGGCCAAGGCAGCGAGCGAGCGAGCAAGGCAGGCTTCGCTCGCTCGCTCGCTCGCTGGCACGCTGGCCACGCGAGGCTCGAAAGTCGAGCCTCGCTCTCTCCCTCTCTAAGTCGCTACCTCCAGACACTTAGTTTTTTTTTTTCGAAACTGACGCCATGGATTTTCATGGCTAGCGCACTCATTCCCTCACCTTTTGACGTGATTCTAGTTTCATTTGAAAGGTAGTGAGCCTCTTAGGTCCCAGGCGTAGATTACACTGAGACCTTTGCCCCTGTTGGCCGGATGACAACCACGCTCATGCTGCTGAGCCAGGCGGCACAGCACGACTGGGAACTCCATCAGATGGATGTCAACAATGCGTTCCTCAACGGGGACCTTGAGGAGGAGATCTACAACGTCTAGCCACCCGGCTTTGAGGATGGTACCGGTCGAGTGTACCGACTGTGGAAGGCCTTGTACGGCTTGAAACAATCACCTCAACGCTAAAATCAGGAGATCACCAGCACGCTGAGACGCGCTGGGTACGTTCAGAGTGATGCGGACTCATCCCTGTTCCTCTCACAGTCCCCACCACCGCTCGCTGCCATCCTCGTCTACGTGGACGATCTTCTGATCGCCTCACCCGACCTGGGAGCAGTGAACGCTGCCAAGGCCGTTCTCACCTCGGGCTACACGATGAAAGATCTTGGTGAGGCCTCTGTCTTTTTGGGGATGGAGATCATGCGCGATCATGTCCGCTGCACACTCCGCGTCCATCAGGGACGCTACGCAGAGACTGTGGAGGAGCACTTTGCCAACCTCCTCGCTGTCATCCGCACGGCCTCCATGCCCATGACCCCTGAGGGGAAGGCTGCCCTGAAGGTGGATGACCCAGGTGACCTGGGGAAGCCAGTCGATGTGACCCTGTACCTGCGAGTCATTGGCTCGCTCATGTACTTGGCCACCACGACACGGCCCGACATTCCCTTCACTGTCAACCTGCTCGCCTAGTTCTCGCAGGCTCCACGCGAGGCTGTAGTCCAGTGTGTGCGCTACATCCTGTGCACCGCACGCTTTGTCCTGTACTTTTGCAAGCAGGTATCCGTTGTTCTCGATGGGTACACAGACAACGACTGGGCGTGGAGTCCAGATGGCAAGAGCCGCACCGGCTACATCTTTCTCATTGGAGGCACTGCAGTGTCCTGGCAAAGTGAGAAGCAGGATTGCATCGCACGCAGCACTGCTGAGGCAGAGTATGTTACTCTAGGCGCCGGTGCAGCGGAATGTGTCTGGCTCGTCCGTCTGTTGCGTGAACTGCGTCAGTCCATTCCCCCTGTGGTTCTCCAGTGTGACAACATGAGCGCGAAGGCCAACGCCAAGAACTCAGGTGTGTTCCATGCACGCACAAAGTACATCAATGTTGAGCACCACATCGTGCGTGATCTGGTTGATCGTGGTGAGATCCGAGTCATCCATGTGGGCACTGACAGGCGGTGCGCTGATTTTCTGACCAAGGCTCTGGGTCGTTCAAAGTTTCATGCGGCCACTCGTTCCGTGGGACTCTGCCCCATCCCTGCTGCAGGTTGATTCCTCTTGTGCCACCTTGCGTGTGCTGTGTTTGCTCCCTGCAGCGTCTGTGCATTTCCTGCTCTATACAGCGTCAGTGTCTGCATGTGCATGGACGTGTTTTGCCCTCCAGTCATGGGGGAGTGTTGTTGTGTGTGTCGTATACGGCTTACGGTGACCCCTCGCCTCATGTCCATTTACGTGGAGATTCCTGAGACTGGCGACGGTGGCAGAAGACCGGCGGCCGGCGGCGATGGGCGGCCAGAAGACTCTCGTATTCTTTAGATTCGTGCTGTGGGACAGCACATAGGCGTGCAGACAATCAGGATGTAGATCTCGCCGATGCAGCCGTTCTGGTTCAAACGGCTCGTCGTTCTGACGTGTCTACAGGGAGTTATGGTCAAAACTGTATTTTTGCCACTGTATTGTCCTGCTAGAAAATAGCGCCCTTATGCACCGCGTGTGTGCACATCCACTAGGACTGTGACACTATTTAGGCTGTTATGGCCTCAGTTGTCATCTCTCTCTGCACAATCCAATATTTGCAGCTTCTGACACTTGTACTTGTGTCCCTAGCCAACCCCTTGTTGTTCTCACCTCCACCTGTGTGTGCTAGTGAGTAAGCCGGCCGTCTTGTACTGCCGTGCCAGCGACAGCAGTGCTAGGAAGCTGTCCTTAAAGAACTTGTGTTGGATTTTACATAACAGAATCTTTAGGAATCTTCAGATGAGGTGCTCTGATAGTTCAACTCTTCTGGTACTGTGCTGAATTTGTTAGTGATGACCACTCGGATATGAGTTACCACTTACACACACACAGGCACTCTTGCCTTAGCGATGTCACTGACTGTGTGATTCAAGAGTATGAACTGAAGGCACAGTTACACGACTGGTCTCACAAGCTTTCCAACGGTACCAAGCTTGTTCAAAATGGTTATACACAGACGAAGTAACAGGAAATACAAACCTACAGCTACTTATCTGTCTACATTAGCTAGAAGCAGAAAAGTACAAGTGTTGACAGAGTCTGGTCTCCTTGTGTCTTCACAGGATCTTCCGGACACCGCTCCATGATCTCCGATCATCGGCAGACCAAGGTTGGCTGATGCCCAGCGCCCTCGGTGCGATCCACGGACGAGATCGTCCGGATCTGCGGTAGCTTCTTCATGACCATCGATCTAGCTCGGGCATTTGTCTCACGATGATGGACCGATCGCACCTCTCGATTCAGCGACGGCGCCGATCAATCCAAACGCCCTCGCAGGATGCCTGACCACAGGATCCATCTTTAGAAAGAGGAATATCTTCAGCGTTTCCTTGGTCCTTGCCACGTCAGCAGCCTCGGAGTCGAGAGGAGCTCACGCTCGCACTCTCGCCTCGTCTGCCGGACCACATATCCTGTTGGTCCAAAACTTGCCGAAACATATGACTTCTAGTAGAGGTATTCCGTCAGCTCTCCGGAGCTCCAATAGGATGAGTAGAGAGAATAGGGCCGCGGATGGATGGATCAGTGGGATGCCTAAAGAGGCCTGCCCATAGTCATACCATGCCTCGCCATGTAGGATAGACAGGAGGGTCAAGAGAGAGATGATGATCTCACTCTCGGCCCTCTTGTTTTTCCTTTTGTTGATGTTGTGCCGAGCCCAGTAGACCATTGGATCAAGATGATCTGACGGTTGTCCTTTTTCCAACATTCCCCTCCCATTGTCGATCGAGCGCTGATGAAGTTGGAGCCGACAAGTAGAAAAAAGGAAAGAAGTCCCCCCGCGAGAAGAGAGCTAAGAGGATGGGGGCGACAGAAAAAAAAACAGGGCGAGGCACGGGAATGCACGGCAAAAGAAATCCCCCCCGGGCCAACCGAGCCTCGCTGAGAGAAAAAGGAGAGAAGTCCGGAGCAGCAAGACGCAGGGTGTACAGTGGGCCGGTGAGAACTTGTTAGCCCGGGCAACGCCCCAACGGCTGAGAGATAGACCGGTCCCAACAACACACCCTGCCTGGACTTGGGGGAGTGGGCCCTGCCTCTCGCGCATCCGGCCCGTAGGGTGAGCTGAACAGGGGCAGCCCACCCATGGGGGTCTGAAAGAGGACAAAGAACAAGCAAAATATAGCGGGAGAGAAATTGCAGTTTGGAGCGGCGGGGGTCCAGCAGCGAACAGGCCAGGGGGAGAGGGCGTTGGCGTTATGCGAGGACCGAGGCGCGAGAGGAAAGCAAAGCGCAAGGAGAGAGAGAACAGCGGCAGGAAGAAGCAAAAGGAGGTGGAGAAAACGGTTGCACGCAACCCGCGTGATACCCCCAATTTTGCCGCGTCCCTGACTTTTTCCGCGGACGGCTACTCTCCACGGCTCTCAGCGGATCAGGCACTTCAACACTACTACTTGTCCACAGATGTGCAGCGAGACAGTTGTCACCTTACTGCTGGAAGCTATTCCGCGGACCACGGGTTTGAACTTCTGTGCACGCACCTCACCGATGAGCGATGTCCCGCGGTTCACTAAGGTGCAGTAGTACACAATGGCAGATTTCCACTTATCAGCCTATTCCGCGGACCACAGGTCTAGACTTTCTGCGCAGGCACCTCACCGATGAGTGACGCTCCGCGGTCCACTTCTTCCCACACGGGAGTCCACCACCTCGTGGCGTCCGACTCCTCTCCGCGGAATCCTCCTTCCGCGGACGTGTGTAAGCAAGGGACACCACCGGCAGCTCACCACACTCGGACTTTTGGTTCTTCACGCACTTACTCCCACAGTCCGCGGACCGGACTTTGAGAGCAACTGAGGGCAGGAGGGCAATGGGTGGAGCACAGGAATGAGAGTAGGCAAATGTCTTTGATAAAGCCGATTGCAGAGTACATGAAATGCTTCAGAAGGCAAGCAAGTCTGAGTTGCGGTTCTGCTATTGCTAGCGAGGCCCTTTTCTATTTGGGACTCCGCACGGCGTGTCTACACGCCGTCGGTCTCATCCCTCTCACATCCTCCTCCTTCCTTCTGCATGGGCTCCACACGGTGCAGCTACGCACCGCGGGTCTCGTCCCAACCACACACACACACAAACTTACTGTCTATCTTCTGCTGGTTACATCCTTCATCCGCGGCTCGTGCACGCGGTTCTTCGTGTTCTTCCTTGAATCTTCGTCTTCCGCGGTACGTCTCCTGGGACTCCTCCGTGATTGATGCTTGGTCGCTCATGCTGATTGGACGTTTTCTCCCCTGATTGCTCGGTTCTTCCGCTGTCCTGCCTGTGCTTCGCCAGTGGCCGCGGATCCTGCTGCGACTTGTCCCTGTTCCCTTTGCACCACGGCTCTTCCCTCCACTGCTTCCCGCTTTGCCACAAGTGCTCGAATGAGAAGAACTGCCGCAGGCGAGTGTTAGCCTGCGGCGGCCCTTCCATCGGTGCCCTGATCCCTGCTTCCCCCGGATCCGCGCTACCCCTCGCTCAATCGCATCCGCGGGAGCCAGCATTCTGTGCGCGGAACTTCTGCCTCCTCGGTTCCCATTCCGCAGGTGACCTCTTCTGCGGAGCTGTGGCAGAATTGTGCGTGACACTGATGCACCCAGCCCCCCTCTTTTTCGAAACTCTGTCCCAGAGTTTCTCAGCGAGTTTTCCGCGTGAAGTGCTTGTGGGGCTTGGGGCGATCCCGGTCCTGGCACGGCCTGCAGTACTTTTCCACCGTTCCTCCCTTTCGCTTGAGCTTCGCCGCGCACTCATCATGGACGAAGAGCCGGCATCCTTCACACCGCGCTCCGATCGTGGGTCCGCTGACCAACTTCTTGCATGAGGAGCAATGTGGTGCACGTTCGTACTTCTGGCAGCTTGAGCATCGGCAGATCCGCTTGCCTTCGCTGCTCCGCCCCACCTCTTCGGCGCAGGATTCATGTGCAATGCCTCTGCAGTGCTCTCACCGGTAGACTGACCCCTGAAGCCGATCGAAGCAGTTGTCCCCCGCGCAGGTGCGCTTGTTGGAGAACTTCCATTTCATCCTCCGCGACTTGTTGCGACAGTTGCTGCAGGTCCAGATGCCCTCTTTCCCGCGCTTTCCACACCGCAGGTGGCACATGGTCCGACACATGCCGTAGGGTTTACCGAACCCGGTCAGCTCTGTTTCACACCCTTTGCAGAGTGGGGCCAAAGTTTCAGTGGTGTAGGATAGTGAGGCCCCTTCTTCCATGATTTCTGCTCCCACACATCTTTGACACTACCCCGCCCGTACCGAGCTGCCCGTCACCAGGCAGCCCTGATGAGCCATCCGGCTGCACTGGGTGCAGCGCTCCCCCGTGCGGACAGCCTTTATGCAGGTGGGGCAGTTCTCTGCGGCTGGTGCGGGCGGGTCCTGCTCTTCCTCATCCTCCGAATCCACCTCCTCTCCTTCTGCGGTGACACGCGGCGGCTTCCGGATCCCGTGCTTGCGCTCGATCTCCTGGCGGCACTTCCGACATTTTTTTGATCCGCTCCGTTCTCCCTTCGCGTTCCGCGGCTGCTCTAGGCACTTGTCGCATATCTTTCGGTGGCATCCTTCACAGTCCTGCACCCATCTACCCCAGCGGTGTCCCCATTGGGCGCACGTCTGGCGTGCCTTTTCCTTCTGGGCCTGCTCCGCTGCTGCCATCCGACCTTCCTCTTGCCACTATCGCATGGTGGCCCCCGTCACCGTGCGAGGCCCTTGCCGCGCCCCTGCTGCCTCCTCTTCCTCCTCTTCTTCCTTCTCCTCATCGGGGTCCCATCCTCCTCGCGCCTCCCCTTCCTCGGAGCCTGGGCCGGCTCCGCCACCCCTTTCCTTTTTCTGCTCTGCTTCCTCCCCCTGGCCTTCACTCATGCACCGCAGACAGGTGCGGTTCCAACCAATGCAGCTCTTGGCCAGCCCCTGGTGCACTGGCTGGCCGCAGACGCGGCAAACGACCTTCAGGAGCTTCTCCTCAGGCAGATTCTCCCCACAGACCGCGCAGGGGCCCGTGTAGGCAGCCAGGGCGCGGGGGCTCATGGGAGCATTCTTCCGTGGAGCGTCGGTGACCCCTCTTGGGGTCATTTCTCCGCTGCCCGTCTGTTGTGATCTTGACTGTTGCTGTTGTTCTTGTTGCTCCTGTTGTTCCTGCTGCTCCTGTGGTGCTCGCTGCTGCAGGCCCCTTGATTCTTGCTGCTCCTGTGCCGTACGTCCTCCTCCCGCGGAGACCTCTTGCACGTCAGAGCTGTCCGTTGGTTCCTCCTGACGTTCCTGACTCCACACCTCCTCCTGCTACGACACCTGGGTCTCGCACTGCTCCAGCACCTCCTCCGCGCGCCATCCCCTTGATCCCTTGCGAGCCTCCAGCGGAGGGAGTTCTCCACCCGTACCGGGTATGTGAGTTTGCCAGGCCGGGGGCAGCAAGACAAACTCTGTCGCAGGGTAGCTCCGTTCACTGAATCCGTCTGGCCCTTCCAGCCACACTCGTCCCGCGTCCACCGCAGCCACGCGGTACACCTGCCGCGCCTCTTCTGCTTCATGCCCTGCGCCTGGGAAGGGGTGGAGGTACACCAGGTTCCCTTCCTCAATTGCTCCGTGGTTGAGGCGTCGGTTGGCGGCATCACATCCGCGCCAAGCAGAAACCGAGGCGCGGAGTCGTGCCTCGGCCCTTACCGCGGCGGTTTTCTGGCATCGTGCCCGGTACCACTCCTGCACTTCCTTATCCCTCGCCAGCTCCCGCTCCTTCTCCGAGCAGCCATCTTGCTGCTGCTCCGGGTCCAGCGGCAGCAGTAGTGGGGGCTGCGGCATGCCGAGTGCCGTGCGCGGAGGCTGCCCAAAGAGGAGGGCATATGGCGAGAATGTGGTGGCACGGCTAGGGGTAATGTTGATGGTCTCCCCCCAATATTTGACCTCCGTGGTGGCCACCGCCCGCTCCAGAATCTCGTGCAGCCGCTCGACCTGGCCCTGGGATTGAGGCCGGTATCGTCCAGAATGCACGTGCTGCACTCCCCACTCCGCGAGCTCCTCGCGGAACGCTCCTGCGAACTCGGTGCCGTTGTCACTGTGCACCACGCGACACCCTCCGAATTTGTAGAACACCTCCTCCCGGATGAAGCGTGCCGCGCGCTCAGAGGACTTGTCGGGGACGGCCAGGACCCATATGTATTTGGTGAAATGGTCCACCGCTGCAATCCAATACCGCTCTCCTTGGGCGCGGCGAGGACGAGGTCCATGGAAGTCAAGAATGATGCGGTCCAATGGCTCGCCGATGGGGGAGGGCAGGAAGAGCGGCATGTCCCACGGCGTTTTCTTGCGGTGGCGCTCACATGGTGCACAGTGTTGCACCACGTCTTTCACAATCACCAAGAGGTTTCGTATGTGCAAGATGGGGGGGAGGTGCTCCTTGAGTGCCTGGACGCCAGAGTGGTGGTGTTGATGGTATGCTTCGACCACCGCTCTTTGCATGGTGGATGGGGGCACCCACAAGACCTGCGGCTTGGTCCGCCACAAGCGGCCACCTTCCCACGCGTACTGTTCGCAGGTGACGGCGAGATCATCCTTCTACCTCCTGTCATATTCTACCCCCATCCGCGTCCCCAGGGCCTTGTACACCTTGTCCGCCTCCACCTTCTGCTGCTCCTTGGTTGTGGCGCGGAGCAGGATGTGCGCGGCTTGCCAGATTCTCCAGTCCTACGTCTCGGCGGGCTTCTCCCTTATCGCCTTTCCCGCGGCAGCTTCTCCCTGTTTCCTCTTCTTCTCCTTTTCCAGCGCCGGCAGCCCCTGGGCTCGCCTCGCGTCTTGTTCCGCCTTCATCGCCTGCAGGCGCCGTTGGTTCTTCTCGTCATAGATGGGAGGCTCCCTGTCCCAACTGTCCGGGGCGGGGAAGATGCGCAGAATCCCTACCGCGCAAAGTTCCCCTTCATCCCCTTGGCTTCGCAGTCTCGCTTCGGGCACTGCTCCATGCCGTCGGCCTCGTGCTCCGCGGACTTCGCCTGCCTCTGGTTCTTCCTTTTGCTCCGGCGCTGCCTCGGGGAGTTGCATCAGGCCCCGCCCTTTCGCGATTGGCTGGTCTTCGTCAGGTGGTGGTGACTTGCTGAGCTCGGAGATCACCACCCCACCTGCCTTCTGTTTTACCGTAGTCACCGCGGCGTCTTCTTCGATCCCTTGCTTGTGTTGCGATGCGGCGCCCGCGTCCCCCAGGAGGGGTTGAAGTTGGGTCGGGACCGATCCGGCAGGCATTGGGACGTTGCGGGATACTGCCAAGAGCAGCTCCATTGCTTGGACGACGCTCCGTTGGACCTGCGCGAGCTGCTCCAGGTCAACAGGCTGACGGATTTCTGTGTTGGTGCCGATTTGTTTGCTGCGCTTGGCGGGGGTGGGAGTGGTGGAGCAGTCTTCACCGGTCCGCTTCCCTTTTTCTTTGCGGTGGGATGTTGGTGTAGTCTCCGCGGACGGCGCCTGTTTCTTCGCAGCGGAATCCTTCTGTGGCTCAGCCTCCCGGCTGACTGACGCCGCGTGAGCTGGGGCCGCCTGCTTTCCGGGAACCGCGGATGCTAAAGCCCTTCTGGCTGCGCGCTGGAGTTTGGCCCTTCTGTCGAGCAGAGCAGGGGATAGGGTCGGCTGTGAGGTGTTCTTCCACACTTCCCTTCTGGCTGCCGCTGCCCTGGCGTATGCAAGCACGTCCTGGGCTCGTCCCCCGCTTTCCACCTGTGCTCCTTCCTGCTGCTCTGCTGCCTGCGCCCCTGCCACTTGTTTTGCCGCGGCCGCCGCTTCCCCTGCATCCGCTGCTTCAGCCTCCGGGGCGGTTTTTGTCTCTTGTCCTGTCACGCCTTCCATTCCTGCTTCGCGTTCCGCAGCCGCGATCACAGCTTCCACCACAGCTTCTACTTCTTGCGCCGCCCTCTGCTCCGGTGCAGCTTCCGCCTTCCACCTCCGTTCTTCTGCCATCTCGTGCCAAAGTGCCTGCAGCCGCTCCCTCATGCTTGTGAGATCGGGGGAGTCGCGGAGATACTCCTGAGCCTCTTCGGTTTCAGTGTGGGTGTGGTTCTTCTCCTCCCGACACACGTTGATCGCTTCTCGGGCCCAGTGACATACTGCTTCTTCTGTTAGTGCCGTGTGTGTTCCCTGGAGGGATTTCCACAATCCTTCAGCTACCGCGGTCACGGCCTGTTGGCGCATGGCACTGTCTTGAGTCAGCTGCCAGGCGTTGGCGATTGCGGCGAACCAATGCTCATGCTGCTGCTCCGCCGCAGAGACGGCTGCCAGCTCCGCTGCCGTGTACTGCAGTCCCCACCTGCGGGAGGTGAGCCCGAATAAGTAGCCCCACCTCCAGAGTTCCGCCGTCGTCTTGCGGTCTGGTACTTCCATCGTTCCTGCCGGCATGCGGGCGGCGTGGTATATAGTGAGTGCCCAGGCACGCTCCTGGAGTAGATGTACATAGCGGCGTGTGGGATCCGCGGCCTGGTCGCGGCAAACCAGGAGCCACCATTCGCGGGCAGCATCCACGTTATGGTCAGGTTGTACTGTGTCCAGGAGCGTTGCCACACCTGCCATGGCATGCGTCAGGCGAAGGTTAAGGAGGTCGCGGAGCACCGAAAGGAGACGCTCGGCCCCCGCTGTCTCCAGTAGCTGCACCTGTCGTGCTCGCGGCCCCAAGGCAAGGGCGGTCTTGGCCGCTCCCTTCAGGGCCACTTGCCAGGCGGGGTTAAAGAAAGAGTTCCCTAAGCTTGCGCGGACTACCTCCGGGAGCTCATCGAGCAGGTGAATGATGACGCTGCTCACCACGTCCAGCAGGTGGTCAGCCTCCACTGTCCCCGGAGCTTTCCTCCAGACGTGTCTGTGTGCCCTCCATGATCGTACCGGCACTGAGCAGGGGTTGTGGAATTCCGCATGAGGCCGGTGGAGAGGAGTGCGCGGTTGGTGCAGAAGGGCCGGGCGGTGGCGGTGCTCCTGCAGGTATCGTTGCCGCCGGGGACGCAGCAGGGCCAGATGGCGGAGGCGTCCTAGGTGACGCTGCCGCTACCGCTGCGGCAGGGCTTGGTACCGGGGGTGCCCCAGGGGATGCTGCTACTTCGGGTGCCGCGGAATGGCCTGGTGCCGGAGGGCCTCCGGGTAATGCCGCTGCCTCGGATGCCGCTGAAGCTTCCGGTGCCGCGGAAGGGCCTGGTGCCGGCGAGGCTTCAGATATCGTCGCCACTGCTGGTGCCGCGGAAGGAACTGGAGCCGGAGGGGCTCCAGGTGATGCTACTGCCGCCGCGGAAGGGCCTGGTGCCGGAGGTGCCCTAGGTGATGCCGCGACTGCCGCCGCGGAAGGGCCTGATGCCGGGGCTGCTCCTGGAGTTGTACCAGGTGAGGCTGCTACCGCTGGTGACGCGGACCGTCTTGCGCCAGATGTGACACGGCCCGTGGGCTGTCGTCGGAAGGTCCGTCTCGTGGCACGCTCCCCCCCCCCCCGTTCGAAGGCGCGGACCCCGCGCCGGAAGGGCGAGCCATTGCGGATGCTGTGCCGNGGTGATGTAGCGACTGCCGCCGCGGGAGGGCCTGATGCCGGGGTTGCTCCTGGAGTTGTACCGGGTGAGGCTGCTACCGCTGGTGACGCGGATTGTCTTGCGCCAGTTGTGACACAGCCCGTGGGCTGTCGTCGGAAGGTCTGTCTCGTGGCACGCTCACCCCCCCCGTTCGAAGGCGCGGACCCCGCGCCGGAAGGGCGAGCCATTGCGGATGCTGTGCCGCGGGTGGTACTGGAATTGCGAGTGACGCGGCGGGTGAACTGAGTGCCAGGGGCGGGTGGCGTGAGAACCATAGGAGAAAGTACGGAGAGTGGTCGAGCCAAAGTGAAGAGCAGGGTGAACGATCGAATGCCGGCAGCAGAAATGAGACTGAGAATGCCCGCTCCGAGCAATATATCCGCCTGGCGCGGCGCGAGCCAGTCGGCCGCTAGGAGCATGTCATATGTGCGGACGTCACATACCTGCACGGTGTGCGGTGCATGCACGTTGGCGACCTGGATGGGTAGGGCCTCGATCTGTCCGATGGGTACATCGATGGCTCCGGTGGAGATGGAGAAGCGGAGCCGAGTGGGCACGATGAGATGGTCGAGACGCAGGGTGCAGGCCATCCGCAGCGCGATGGTAGTATGGGTGGCGCCGGCGTCCACGATGGCCACGAACTTGCGGCCACATACCCAGACATAGCACCATGCCACGTGGACCTCGGCCGGTGTTGGTGGACCGCGGACCAACGGGGCAGGGGCCCATGTGCATGGCGCACGGCAGGCATCTTCCCGGATGCGGGAGTGTGTTGTGACGATGGCATGGGCCACCATGCAGACACCTGCATCACGGGTGAGTGTACAAGAGAGGCGGATGCCGACGGGGGAGAGAGAGGGATTGTGGGAGGAAAAGAGTGACTGGAGTCGCTCCGCAGACGTGGGGGAATGAAGGAGGAAGTCGACCAGGGAGAGGGAGTGACGCGTGTCGAGAAGAGGGGAGGCAGAGGGTGGAGGGGACATCGTAGGGGAAGCGGTCGCAACCGGCGCAGCCGTGGGAGTCCGGCGGGATGATGGCCGAGAAGAGCGAGGAGGAATGTGTGCTGCGATATCCTCCAACGTCCAACCGCGGATGGTAGGGTTGAAGCGGCGGGCAAGCTGAAGACCAATGGCAGGGAGAGCAGGGAGGGTCTCCGCAGCGCCTGAGCACTCGGCAGGCTCCAGCTCGGACAGGAGTTGGTACGCGACCGCGGATTCCTCCTCCGTGAATTCGCGAGCGACGCCCTCCCACTGGGGCTCAGCATTCGCGGAGGGGGAGGCAGCTGCGGCAGGCGACTCCTGGAGGCTATCTTGCAGGTCCGTGGGGTGCGGCCAGTCCTCGTGTGGGAGGCGGCTGAGAGCATCCGCGTTGTGGTTGGCGAGCGCGGGCTGATACTTGATTTTCATATTGTAGCCCTGTAAGAGGAGGGCCCACTTGGCCAAGATGCCCTCATGGTTCTGCGTCGTGAGCAGCCACTGCAGCGCCTGATGATCCGTCAGGACCGTGAAAGGTTTGCCGTTCTTGATGTAGTCGCGGAAGTGTTGGAGAGCCCACAGCACAGCCAGGCATTCGCCCTTCACCGGTAGGTAGTTCCACTCACCGTCAGTGAGGGCGCGGCTGGCATATGCAATCACCCGCTGTATCGGTTCCTGGACCGACTGCGATAGGACCGCGCCAAGGCCTTCCCGCGACCAGTCGGTTGTGATAGCAAAGGGGAGGTTGAACTCATGGAACTGAAGCATGGGCGCGGTGACCAAGCGATGCTTGATTTCTGCCCAAGCAGCTGCACACTCCGGAGTCCACTCAAATAGGATGTCCTGATGGGTCAGCTGTTGCAGCGGGCGGATGATGCGTGCGTGGTCGCGGACGAACTTGTGATAGAAGGAGACAAAGCCCAGGAAGATCTTAACCTGCCCCGCAGTGGTGGGTTGGCGCCATTCCTGGACGGTCGCAATTTTTGCGGGGTCGGTTTTGATGCCGTCAGCACTCATGACAAAGCCCAAGAACTCCATCTCTGCGGTGCCAATGGAACACTTGGCGGCCTTGAGTTTGAGGTTCGCTGCACGGAGTGCAGCGAAGACGGCGGAGAGGGAGGAGAAGAGGTCTGCGAAGCTGTGGGCGGCAACCATGATATCGTCGATGTAGCAGCTCACGTTGGGAATGCCGCGGAGGGTGGAGTCCATGACACGCTGGAATGTGGCACTGGCGTTGCGGAGACCGAAGGGCATGCGAGTGAAGGCGTAGAGGCCTTCAGGGGTGACAAAGGCCGTCTTGGCGATGGAGCCCGGGTGCATGGGGACGGCGTGGAAGGCTGCCTTGACGTCGAGTTTTGCAAACCACCCGCGGCCCTGTTGACGCTCCTGTATGTCGACAATCAGCGGCATGGGGTAGGCATCTTCCTCGGTGACACGGTTGAGGTCGCAAAAGTCCACACAGAAGCGTTTTGAGCCGTCCGGTTTGCCGACGATGACCAAGTTGGCGCGCCAAGGGCTGACGATGGGCACGATCACTCCTTGTGCCTTTAATTCCGCCAGACCATCATTGATGATCTGTTCCTGATCCGGGAGGATTCGACGGACCTTCTCTTTGACCGCGGTAGCTGTGCCGGTGTTGATGACATGAGAGGCGCTGACTGCCCCAAGGTCCGTCGCGGACCCAGCAAAGATGTCGGCGAAAGAGTCCAATAAGTCCCGGAAAGCCTGCTTCTGGGATGGGGAGAGCCGAGGGTGGAGGATGTGGTCCCACCGCGGTGGTGGTGGTGGCAGTTGCTCACATATGGGGTAGAAGTTGTCGTCATCATCCAGGGGAAGGCCGTGGCCGAATGCCTGCTCGCCTTGCTGCCACAATTCCAGAAGATTGGCACGCACCCCTGCTTTCGCGTGCTCCACGGAAAGTTCACGCCACTCTTCGACATGTACCTGTTCCGCGTCCAGGACGTCACCCGTCGGGGCCGAGCTGCTCAGGGAACGTGCTATGACATCCTCCTGTGCTGCATCGGAGAGAGAGAAGGTTGGGGCATCGGTCACTGGCACCGTGACTCGATTGCCCACGGTGATGAGGGCGTATTCTTTGGTGCCCGTGGCGGATGTGAGCTGCATGACACCCAGGGAAAACAGGAGGTTGCCTTGTCGCGGTAGGAGATAGTCCATGCCCAGGAGAACATCATAGGTCCGCGCCTGGGTTACCTGGACGTCCATCGGTTCATGCAGAGTACCCACCTGCAGGGGTAAGCCCCGTATTTTGCCATCTCCATAATCTAGCCCTCCTGCGGAGTTACTAAACAGCCGCCGCGTTGGGATGATGCGGTCTGTCCATCCAATGAGGCCGAGGACGCGGAGGGCCACAGTAGTGTGAGTCGCCCCTGTGTCGATGATGGCCAGGAATTTGCGGCCACAGATCCAGACCACACAGCAGGCTACCTCGTAGTGGCGTTCGTCGCGGCGGGGTGGTTCCAGGGGTTGTGGTGCCCAGCCCCATTCTATTTCTTTCGTAGTTAATGCGGGTGGTACCTCCACTACCACACGTCGGGTATTCTGGGTGCCGTGGGGCGGAGTGGTGCAGGCAAGGGAGATGCCCACGGTCTGGAGGCGATGATTGGCTTCGGTGAATTCCTCTCTGAGCCACGGAGCCAACTCGGGATGGAGGCGGAGGAAGTCAAAGAAGTTCACCGAGGCAATGGGAGTGGTGAAAAGTTTGTGGACTGGATCAGCGGAATCAGCTGCAAGGGTGGGAGTAGGCTGAGATGCAGGCGAGTTGTGTGCAACAGCTGGAAGCGCCGCCGGTTCGGGATCTGGTTGGCGGCGCTTCTCCGGGGGTCGCATGGAGCGGGCAGTGATGACCTCTTTTAGCCGGGCCTCGGCGGCTTCCGCTCGTCGCCGCAGGTCGTCCTATAAATGTGCAGCCTCCTGTAGATCCCATCCGCAGAGCTTGATTCAACAGGCGCGTGTGATGAGCTCCGTCTCCTCAGGTGTTGGTGCCACCTCGGTAGTCTCGTCCTCTGCCATGGGCAATCCTAGCTTCACATTGCGAGCGCCGGCCGCGGGGTTTTGCGGCGGATTTGGCAAGATGCCCTGGTTCGTTCCCGGAGCCACCTTGTCTTGTCCAATGGGGGGCAGATGCGGTGGCTGTATTTGCTGCTATTGCTGTGGCTGATGCTGCTGCTGTTGGCCCGGCCACGCCTGGTTGTAGTACTGCTGCCACTGCTGGACCATAGGATCCTAAGAAACTGGCTCAGGGCGTGGAGCCGCTTGTCGCTTGCGAGGGCAATCCCGAGCGATGTGTTCCAGGCTCTGGCACGTGTAGCAAGCTTTTGGCTTCTGCTGCTGCGGAGGTGGAGCGTGTGAAGATGAAGGTGTGTGGGTATCAACACCCTGGTATTGTCGGGTTGAGCGCTGTCTGGTGAAGATAGCCGTAGCGTCCCGCACCGCATCCTGTAAAGATAGGTAGCGATCAGCGATCGTAAGACTGCTGATTTCATCCGGAAGTGCGCGGATGAGGTTCTGCAGCAGAACCCACAGTGGCAGACCTTCCCCCTGCGGACTCTTGGCCACTGAGGCCCAGGTCAGGAACTGGTCCAAGAATCTGCGGATGTCTTCGTCCTTGCGCATAACCTCCTTCTCAATCTTCCGCAGAGCTTCTTCTTTTGTCAATTGTTTGAAGCGCTCTATGAGGGCGTTGCCAAAGTCCTCGAAGGATGGGAAAGGTGCTCGTGCGTTGTACCAATCCGCTGCTGCTCCCTAAAGGTGGAGTTCTGCGGTGGCGAGACGGAGATCAGGCGGAATCCGGCCGATGCTAGCGTAGAGGGTGATTTTTTTGAGCCAGACCCAGGGGTCTTCCTCCGGGGCACCTTTGAAGGAGTCTAGCCGGGGAATGTTGGCAGGCTCGGAACGGATGTATTGCAACTGCGGTACGGTGCTGCGGTTAGTCGTCAATGCAGTCGCAGCATGTGGCGGGGGAAGGGTCGGAGGTGGAACCGCGGAATATCCACTCGTAGGGACCGGCATCTGGAGCTGCCCCGCGGGTATGGGAAGATTGGCTTGCGTGGGAGGGAGAGTCATGTACCAAGAAGAGGGAGTGATTGTGGAGGCGGTGTAGGGTGTGGAGAAGAATGCTGTCCCAGGCGGCAGAACCTGAGTCCCCTGTATCGGTGGTGCTGCTGTCTGCGGCGCCCAGTACGTCTGGGCCGGTGGCACTGCAGCTGCAGCGTGGAGAGGAACTGCCGGTCCAGCGCTGGCGGTTGGGTGCGGATTCCCTTGTAGCTGCTGTGGGGGCAAGTGAAACTGGCTCTGCGCAGTTTGTTGTGGCGTCGGCAGCGAAGTTTGGGGAACCGTCCCAACTGGCATTGTTCCAACCGGCTGCTGGTGGTGGGGCTGCTGGTAAGTGGGTATGGGTGGCTGCCGAATCATGTTGGATACGAGCGCTTGCGGCACTGTTCCCACCGGCATTGGACCCATCCGCTGTTGTGTGTGGGTCGTCCACAGGGCTGGTGTGGCCGCGGGGGGTTGTGTCATGGCCATCAGCTGTGCTCCGCCTCCGATCGTCTGCCGCTGATAACTCGTTAGTTGGGTCCCGGTCAGTGGAGGCTGGATCGTGTTCCCCTGTTGAGTGGCCCCGCCTCCGGGCTGAGACATCTGCTGTGGCGCCTGCGGGACTGCGGAGGGCCCTGTCATCACCCCCGCTTGCATTGTGAGCTGCTGTAGTCCCATCGTGGGCGGATGCGGCATGGCCGCCGCCTGCATCACCTGCTGTTGCGGTGGTGTACTTGGCGCAGGTGGGTACAGGGGCGCCCCGGTTGGCAGGGTGACTACGTTCGGCTGTGACGTCTGCGGCTGCACTAGTCCAGACGTGGGGAGTTGTTGCGCCGTACCTGCCTGCCCGCTCATGTGTTGCTGCTGCGTGTGTCTCAGTGGCTGGGCTACTCCGATCACTTGGAGTTGCGCGGTTGCTCCGGAGGCCAACGTTCCCATGGTCAGAGGGGCCTGACACACGGGGAAGTGGTTCTCCGGCAGCTGTGCAGCCCCTGGTACCTGTGCGGACACTGGTATCCCCATCCGCATGTTCCCCGGGAGCTTTTCCGATGTGGCCATCTGCTGCTGTTGCAGGCTGCGCACAGGAGGTTCCGCGGCCGGGACCCCCAAGGTTGCCCCAGTCGGCTGGTGCGGCTGACTCATGTCCTGTGGAATCCCAAGGGCGGGGGCGAGGAATCTCATCTGCTGCGGCTGCGCTGAGATCAGCTGCTCGTCCAGTGGTGGCGCCTCGGGGATCCCTCAATTCTCGGGGCTCGGCGGTAAGGGTTGCGGATGCGCGGGCGGGTGTGCGCGCTGCGACTCCGTTCCGCCAGCAACCTGCTGCTGCTGCCCACCCCGTCGCCGATACACCAATCCACGATAGACCTCAAGTTCTCCACCACCGGAGGATACCTCCAGTGAGGGTGGTGCATCGGAGAACCACTGTGCCCCACGCGGCACTTGTTGCTGGTCCTCTTGTCCCTGCTGATGCTGGACCGATCCATGGCTGTCGGAGCTGTGGACAGTCTCCACCTCCACGTGTTCGCCAAGCGCATCCATAATGCGGCGCCAGTGCAGCTGCTCCAACCACTCGGTCACCCGTCGGTGCTGAACGAGCGGATCGGGGCCTGGCGAGGAACTGACTGGCGTACGGGACAGTACTGGTGAAGAGTCCTTGCTTCCCGCGCAGGTCGAGGCCCTTCGTGGCAGGAAGCACAGCGCAGAAGGTTGCTGTTGCCGTCGCCCGGTGTCCTGATGCACGAAGCTGGCCGCCGACATCAACGACTGATCTGAAAGGCACGTGCAGTTCTGCTGGCAAAGAGCAAAGAACTTTCCACGCTCACCGCACCATGACACTGATACCCCCAATTTTGCCGCGTCCCTAACTTTTTCCGCGGACGGCTACTCTCCGCGGCTCTCCGCGGATCAGGCACTTCAACACTACTACTTGTCCACAGATGTGCAGCGAGACAGTTGTCACCTTACTGCTGGAAGCTATTCCGCGGACCACGGGTTTGAACTTCTGTGCAGGCACCTCACCGATGAGCGATGTCCCGCGGTTCACTAAGGTGCAGTCGTACACAATGGCAGATTTCCACTTATCAGCCTATTCCGCGGACCACAGGTCTAGACTTTCTGCGCAGGCACCTCACCGATGAGTGACGCTCCGCGGTCCACTTCTTCCCACACGGGAGTCCACCACCTCGTGGCGTCCGACTCCTCTCCGCGGAATCCTCGTTCCGCGGACGTGTGTAAGCAAGGGACACCACCGGCAGCTCACCACACTCGGACTTTTGGTTCTTCACGCACTTACTCCCACAGTCCGCGGACCAGACTTCGAGAGCAACTGAGGGCAGGAGGGCAATGGGCGGAGCACAGGAATGAGAGTAGGTAAATGTCTTTGATAAAGCCGATTGCGGAGTACATGGAATGCTTCAGAAGGCAAGCAAGTCTGAGTTGCGGTTCTGCTATTGCTAGCGAGGCCCTTTTCTACTTGGGACTCCGCACGGCGTGTCTACACGCCGTTGGTCTCATCCCTCTCACATCCTCCTTCCTTCTGCATGGGCTCCACACGGTGCGGCTACGCACCGCGGGTCTCATCCCAACCACACACACACAAACCTACTGTCTATCTTCTGCTGGTTACATCCTTCATCCGCGGCTCGTGCACGCAGTTCTTCGTGTTCTTCCTTGAATCTTCGTCTTCCGCGGTGCGTCTCCCGGGACTCCTCCGTGATTGATGCTTGGTCGCTCATGCTGATTGGAAGTTTTCTCCCCTGATTGCTCGGTTCTTCTGCTGTCCTGCCTGTGCTTCGCGAGTGGCCGCGGATCCTGCTGCGACTTGTCCCTGTTCCCTTTGCACCGCGGCTCTTCCCTCCAATGCTTCCCGCTTTGCCACAAGTGCTCGAATGAGAAGAACCGCCGCAGGCGAGTGTTAGCCTGCGGCGGTCCTTCCATCGGTGCCCTGATCCCTGCTTCCCCCGGATCCGCACTACCCCTCGCTCAATCGCATCCACGGGAGCCAGCATTCTGCGCGCGGACCTTCTGCCTCCTCAGTTCCCATTCCGCAGGTGACCTCTTCTGCGGAGTTGCGGCAGAATTGTGCGTGACACCGCGTCCGTGCCAACGCCTCATGTGGGGGGCATGGAAACGGGAAGCAACGACGGTTCCACCGAGGAAAATCTCCGTCCGTCCCAACGCCTCATATGGGGGGGACGGAAAGAGAGAGCCGGGAATGAGCGGCAGCGGGGAGGAACCTAGAAGGAAAAGAAAAAGGCAGCACTGAGAAGGGTCAGGGCGAGGAGAGAAGACCCAGGCGAGCGCAGAGATGAGCGTGACGGTCGGCGGAGAGGGCTTTGGTGAAGATGTCAGCAGTTTGATCGTCAGTAGGGAGGTAGTGCATGACGACTTCGCCCTCAGCAACAGCGTTGCGAACGTAGTGGTACTCCCAACGAACGTGCTTGGTGCGGTCATGGAGAACTGGGTCCTCGGAAAGAGCGATAGCCGCTTCGTTGTCACAGTGGATGGGCGTAGGCTCGAGTTGATCAAATGCAAGCTCGCTCAGAAGCATACGAAGCCAAACCGCCTCGCTTGTGCATTCGCTCTCAGCAATTTATTCAGCTTCCGTTGAGGAGAGAGTGACCACAGACTGGTTCTTGTTGCACCAGCTGACAGGTCCACCGTTGAGGAGGAAGACATATCCAGAGGTGGAGCGGCTGGTGGTGTGATCACCAGAGAGATCAGCATCACAGAAGCCATGGAGAACATTGTTTCCAGAGGAGTAGCGGATAGCAAGAGAAGCAGATCCACGGAGATAGCGAATGCTACGCTTGGCGGCCACGATGTGAGCAGCAGTGGGGCGTTGACACCCTTGACTGAGGAGACCAACAGTAAAGGAGAGGTCAGGTCTGGTAGCCACAGAAGCGTACATCAAAGAGCCCACCAGGCGTGGGAAGGCTTGGGCATCGTCCAAGGAGGCCAAGGGTGTGGCTGCTGTGACTGGTTTGGTAAGGCCATGATCCTTGGAGAGTGGGGTGGTTTGGGGAGTGGATGTACCAAGCCCAAACTTGTCAGCCACACGTTGAGCATAAGTGGCCTGGGTTAGTGTTACGCGACCGTGCAGGACGTCATGAGTGATTTGAATCCCTAGATAGTATTTGAGAGGCCCCATGTCAGTCATCTCAAAACGGCGAGAAAGCTGCTGTTTGAGAGTATCCAGAACAGAGAGGGACGGTCCCAACAGAATAAGGTTGTCCACGTAGAGAATAACGCCGAGAAGGTTGGACCCTCCACGGAAGTACACGGAGTGGTCAGAGTGCAGGCGTTGGAGACCTTGGACCAGAAAGAACTCGTGGATCTTCAGATTCCACTGTCGTGGAGCTTGCTTCAGCCCATACAGAGATTTGTTGAGCTTGCAGACATGATCGGGGTGATCTGGGGATACGAAACCTTCTGGTTGAGTCATGTAGATAACTTCTTTGAGATCACCGTTGAGGAAGGCACTTTTGACGTCCATTTGATGGAGATGCCATTTGTTGTTAGCGGCCAGAGAGAGGATCACCCTGATGGATGAGTACTTGGCCACCGGTGCAAAAGTGTCTTGGTAGTTTACTCCAAGAACTTGGCTGAAGCCCCGCGCAACGAGGCATGCCTTGTGGCGATCAAGTGTACCTGCACTGGTCAGCTTGGTCTTGAACACCCACTTACATGTGACAATGGGTGTGTTGGATGGTCGAGGGACCAGATCCCATGTGTGCTGTTTCTGAAGCTGAGAGAGCTCCTCTTGAGCCGCTTGACGCCATTGGTCTGCATCTGGGTGACGCATAGCATCTTTGAAGCTGATGGGATCCACCACTTGTGTGAGTAGTGCTGTGTGATCAGGGTCGTCGTCTACGGAGAGCTCGGTTGTGGACAGAAAACCGAGCTGAAAGAATTTCGGAGGTCTGGTGAGTCTGGCTGACCGCCGTAGTCCTGATTGTGACGGAGTGCTGGAGACATCCTTCTGTGAGGTAGCGGGAGCATGACGATGTTCTTCTGGAACCACAAGAGGAAGGACACTAGCGTGGTCATCAGGTGTGGGATCAACAGAGAACTTTTGCAGAGGCGGTGGTGTTGTTTCAATGTAGACAATAGGCGTGACTGCTGGTGGTGTTGTATCACGTGCATGGTTGAAGAAACTTTCGTCAAAGATCGGCTGCCTGCTCCGAATCACACTTTTGGAGTCTGGATCCCAGAGTCGGTAGATGTCACGTGTCTCGTACCCAAGAAGGATACAGGTTTTGGATCGTGGATCCAGTTTGGAGCGCTCTTCTGGACGGACCCAGGCGTGCGCTGTGCATCCGAAGATACGAATGTGTCCCAGATAAGGCTTGTTCCCGGTCCATGCTTCATAGGGTGTGGATGCACCTGCAAGCAGCTTAGTTGTGGGGAGACGATTTGTGATATATGCTGCGGTGTGGAGAGATTCAGCCCAGAACGCGAATGAGAGGCCGACTGTATGAAGCATAGTCCGGACTCTTTCGAGGAGGGTCTGATTCATCCTCTCTGCTTTGCCATTCTGTTGTGGAGTATATGGCACTGTAGTTTGGTTTTGAATACCTCTTTCATCGTAGAAGGCCTTGAGGTTGCGGTTGACAAACTCTGTCCCATTGTCAATTCGTATCTTCTTGACTGTCAGGCTGGTCTCGTTTTCAACCAGTCCAACCCAGGTTTTGATCTCTTCAATAGCGTCAGACTTGAAACGAAGAATCCGGGTCCAGACCATGTGCGTGTAGTCATCCAAGATGACGAGAAAGTAGTGCTTGTTGGAGAGAGATACTTCCTTCATGTAGCAGAGATCCATGTGCACGAGTTCCAGGCACTCGTGAGTCCCATGTGATGGAAGTGAGTGAAAAGACGCTCTATGTTGCTTGCCAGTGATACTGTTGGGAAAATGTAGTGAAGTCAAACCGGAGCGGAAGCGAGAGGCAAGGCAAACATGTGACTGAGACGGAATGAAAGGCGGAAGCGATGAAACGATGAATGATAGATTGATAGAAGGCAAGTGACAACAGAACATCTAACTAGCCTAAGTAGCATTGGGGCCTGCAGGGCTGTTGGTCTAGTGCTGGGGTAAGGCCCCCTGCTACGGGGGGTGGTGCGACGCGTGCGGCCGCAACCATCGTGCTGCTGCTCCTGGTGATGCTCTGTGCGGAGTCGCTTTGCGTCTCCGCACGACGGGCTCTTCTTTGTGGTCTCCGTTACTTGGAGCAGACGCGACGTCGCCTTGGTCTTGTTGGTTACGGACGTGCTGCTTGGTTGTTTGTCTTCTTCCGTGGACCGAGGCGCGTTGGCGGGCTGATCCTGCTGTTGGTTGTCCTGTGTAGCCCGTTGGTTGGCATCGTGGCGCGCTCGACTGGTTAGCCTACAAAGGTGGGGAGGCTCGGTCGGTGTCACCATCCGAGCCGTTGGCCACAGAATCCGGGGGAGGTGAACCGCCTCCAGGAGAGGTAGATGAATATTTCCGGCGGTCGGGCTTCGAGAGCAACGAGGGGCAGGTGGCAACATGGAGGGGTAGATGAAAAATCTTTTGGTCACCGTGTGCATCTTGAATATTATTCTGACAGATACATCCTTCACACATGGGTGCTTCTTGATCTTGCAGCAAGATGTCTGGTAGGTTGTAAGCAACTGAATCTGCAGCCATTTTGGTTAGAGTGGGATAGCTGACATGTGCCAGCCGCTTGTGCCAAAGTTCTTTCGTGGTTGACGGAGTCGTTGCTTTAGCCGATGTAAATGAAGAGGCCACAAACGCCATCTCTTGTGTTTATGGGTTTCTTGAGGGTTCACTGGTGTCAAGGATGGTCAAGTTGCCCATGCGAGTGGGCACTGCTGCCAGTTGGGATGTCTGGTTGTACACCTTGCAGTTCTTATCAGTGTCAAACACAACTTTGAAGCCTTTGTTGTTGAGCTTTGTGACTGAGAGAAGATTGGCTACAAGGTCTGGCACGTAGAGTACATCCTCGAAGGTCCTTATGGCTGGCTTCCCATTGCATTTGATACCGACCTTGACTGTTCCTTGCCCGTAGGCAGGGATAGTCCTTCCATCACCAAGAAAAACTTTTCGTGGTGTCAGAAAACGCTTGAAGTTGATAAACCAGTCCTTCTTTCAGGTCATGTGCTTCGTACAGCCAGAGTCCATGATCCATGCCAGAATGCCGGCAGCCAGAAGAAGGGCACTGTCGATGGAGCACATGGCCAGCTCTTCAGTCACAAATTCTTCTTCTGTCAGGGTGTGATGTGCTGTCTCTTCTGTTGCTGAACCATAGATTGGATGCTCTGGCTGCGAGGCTGACATGTCTTTGTCAGGTAGGATTGGTCCTTCAGATAGAAGATTTAGCTGAAAATTGTCTTCTTCGTCTGATGACTCCTGTGCTTTGGCGGACCCTGTAAGAAAAGCAGCCACGGTGGACA
Source organism: Penium margaritaceum (assembly GCA_023375785.1). Taxonomy (NCBI): domain Eukaryota; kingdom Viridiplantae; phylum Streptophyta; class Zygnematophyceae; order Desmidiales; family Peniaceae; genus Penium; species Penium margaritaceum. The sequence goes on from SZWC01000447.1 coordinate 325,514, forward strand.
TGTAGGTGGTCAGCATTGCTTGATGGGGTCGACGAGCTCCATAATGGCGAGTGAAGTGTGGACATCGTTTAGGGCAGTCCACGGCAATATGTCCCTTCTGCTTGCATGTCCAGCACACTCGGTCAGTCGGTGGAACAAAGCCCCGAGGTGAATGCGGAGTTGTTTGATCTCTGCTGTTGAAATGTGTAAGAGATCCCTGACTGCCGTTTCCATAAGCTCCAAACCTTTTTGTCCTCTGTCCTTGGTGTTTGGTCACAAGACCGGTTTCACCTCCGTTGTCTTTGACATACTATTCTTCAACCATCATGAGTTCTTCGACAGCCTTCTCCAGAGTCAGAGAATATGGTTGACTTCCAAGTGGCACTGCTGCTGCTGGTGCTGCTTCAGTGGCGGCACCAGGTGCCCCATCTGCAGCTCTTCCTTGAGCCCCGATAGCTTGCTGTAATGTTGTCCGGAGCTTAGCAAGTTGAGCATCAAAAGTCTTCCCCTGTTTCTGGAAAGTCTGACGTTGGTTGATGGTATCTTTGAATCTGGCAGGTAGTCCACGAAAAAGGGTTAGTACCAGAACTCTTTTAGAGATGACTTCTCCCATTGATGAAGTACGGCTGGCCAGGTGTTTGCGGTAGGACACATGGTCTTCCAGGCGTGTTCCTTCTTCCATTTGTTGAGTATGGAACTCTGTCAGTAGACTTCTCAACTCAACATCGCTCGTCCTTTCATAGCGACTCTTCAGGGCCTTCCAGGCTTTCCTTGGACAGTTGGTTGGATAGTTTTCTCTAATGATAAACTTGAGTCACTTTGTTAGATTCAGCGCCAGAATTGAGAAGGCCTGGTCACAGCGTCGCTTCCAGCTGACTTGTTCTTCAGGTGACGCTCCTGCAGGTAGTGTGTCAGTAGGAGGATCGCAGACGACGCACCATAGGCCTTTGTTTAGGAATATCATCTCAATGTTGAAAGCGAAGGTATGGTAGTCATCGCCGTCAAACGGCGCCACTTTGAAATGATCTCCATTGTTGATTGTTGCCGCCATGGTTGTGTAGATCTGAAGATGCCACCTGCTCTGATACCAAATATTGGATTTTACATAACAGAATCTTTAGGAATCTTCAGATGAGGTGCTCTGATAGTTCAACTCTTCTGGTACTGTGCTGAATTCGTTGGTGATGACCACTTGGATGTGACTTACCACTTACACACACACAGGCACTCTTGCCTTAGCGATGTCACTGACTGTGCGATTCAAGAGTATGAACTGAAGGCACAGTAACACGACTCGTATCACAAGCGTTCCAACGGTACCAAGCTTGTTCAAAATGGTTACACACAGATGAAGTAACAGGAAATACAAACCTACAGCTATTTATCTGTCTACATTAGCTAGAAGCAGAAAAGTACAAGTGTTGACAGAGTCCGGTCTCCTTGTGTCTTCACAGGATCTTCCGGACACCGCTCGATGATCTTCGATCATCGGCAGACCGAGGTTGGCGGATGTCCAGCGCTCTCGGTGCGATCCACGGACGAGATCGTCTGGATCTGCGGTAGCTTCTTCATGACCATCAATCTGGCTCGGGCATTTGTCTCACGATGATGGACCGATCGCACCTCTCGATTCAGCGATAGCGCCGATCAATCCAAACGCCCTCGCAGGATGCCTGACCACAGGATCCATCTTTAGAAAGAGGAATATCTTCAGCGTTTCCTTGGTCCTTGCCACGTGAGCAGCCTCGGAGTCGAGAGGAGCTCACGCTCACACTCTCGCCTTGTCTGCCGGACCACACATCCTGTTGGTCCAAAACTTGCTGAAACATATGACTGCTGGTAGAGGTATTCCGTCAACTCTCCGGAGCTCCAATAGGATGGGTAGAGAGAATAGGGCCACAGATGGATGGATCAGTGGGACGCCTAAAGAGGCCTGCCCACAGTCATACCATGCCCCGCCATGTAGGATAGACAGGAGGATCGAGAGAGAGATGATGATTTCACTCTCGACCCTCTTGTTTTTCCTTTTGTTGATGTTGTGCCAAGCCCAGTAGACCATTGGATCAAGATGATCTTATGGTTGTCCTTTTTCCAGCAACTTGTTACTTAGCTAACCAGCCAATCAGAAAATAGTCCTAGACCTATTTTCTGGCAGGCAGGGTTTTCTCGCTGAGCCCTGCCAGACGCCGGACAGCCCAAAACCCGGGCGTCGTCCGTTTTGCCTGAAAACTGGACCATACCATGATACCGACGCTGCAAACGCAGTGGTGCGGTCAGAATCAGCTAGAAAACTACAGCAAAGAGTTATAGCTGCTCGAACCCAGGGAGTGCCTACGACAGTCAGTGATGCCAAACAAGGTCACACAAGAGGAGACATGGATCCTAGGCACAACATGATACTGGAGACGCAATGCCATGACCAGAGACAACGCTGGGTGCATGCAGACAGCATCTGCTGTGGCAGTGACCGCCGGCGGCCCGACTGCCGAGGAGGCCTGCCGATGGAGCTGAGCACGTCGTCGGAGGGAGGAGGCTCCAGTGAACGGTGAGTGGGCCTCAGTGTGCGTCGGCTGCACCAAGCGATACTCCAGCAGCGTCGAGTCTCGCCGTCAGTCATCTGCACGCCAATGTACACAAGCCGGGAGGACACAACAGAGTATAATGAGAGATGCACAAAAACCAACAATCAACCATGACTCACAGGCGTAGTGCACATGTGCGGACAGAGACATAAACAACGACCAGACTCCCTCAGGCCACGTAGAGACGCAGGCAGGGACAAAGAGAGCCACTCACGGACGCACGTCGACCGAACTCACAGCCTTCTTGAACGAGTCGCGCTTTAGTGCCTTGGTCAAGAAGTCAGCCAACTGCCGTGCCGTCTCAACCCACACGATGCTGATACTGCTTTCATGCAACAACGAACGCACATAGTGATACTCAACATTGATCTGCTTTGTGCGTGTATGATGCACGCCGTCATTGTCAGCAATGGCCATGACACTCTCATTGTCACAATGCAACGTGATGGATACGACAGACTGATGCAACTCGGACAATAGACGACGCAACCACACACTCTCAAACACGCCTAAGCCAAGAGCAACATACTCGGCCTCAGCAGTGATGCGTGCAATGCACCCCTGCTTGCCACTATGCCAGGACACAGCTGTTCCGCCAATCAGAAAGATCCAGCCTGTGCGACTCTTATCGTCTGGACTGCCGGCCCAGTCATTGTCGGTGTAGCCCACCGCAACAACAGACGGCTGGCGACGGAACATGAGACCTCACCGAGGAGTCGAGACGACATAGCGCAGTACTCAGATCGCGGCCTCTTCGTGGAGGTGACACGGCTCCTAAAAAAACTGGGCTAGGAGGTTGACAACAAACGCGATGTCTGGGCGCGTCATCATCGCCAAGAACATCAATGACTTGATGACTCGTAGGTACGTGGTCACGTCAACTGGCTCCCCCACAACAGCTGGGTCAGGACTCTTCAGTTTCACCTGGCTATTAGGTGACATGGGTGAAGATGCGCTCGGCACGAGTGGCAGGTCCTTCGCAAAGCGGGTGGATAGAGTCCGCACATAGGCGGCCTGGTGGATGTGCAGGACGCCCTGGGAACGATCATGCTCGAGCTCCATGCTTAGGAAGACTCTGGCAGATCCGAGATCCTTCATCTGGTAGACGGCGTGCAGCATGTCCTTGACACGCTAGATGGAAGCCGTGTCTGGTGACGCAACGAGGAGATCGTCGGTGTAAACCAGAACAACAGCGAAAGTCTGGCCTCGCGGACTGAAAAACAGTGCGGGGTCAACGGTGCTACGCTGGAGCCCGCCGCGAAGGAGCGTGCTGTTGATCTCCTGGTTCCAGCACCGAGGCGACTGCTTCAGGCCATAGAGGGCTTTTTGCAGACTCTCCCAGTGCCATCGTTGAAGCCTGGGGACTGCACCATGTAGAGATCCTCGCCCTCCACTAAGCCATGGAGAATGGCATTGCTCACATCCATCAGATGCAGCTCCCACCCATGCTGGGCGACCAGGCTGAAGAGCGCCCGGCTAGTGGAGAACCGGCCAACTAGGGCAAAGATCTGGTCGTAATCGACCCCTAGAATTTGGGCAAACCCCTTGGCTGTAATGCGGGCCTTGTACTTGTCCAAGGACCCGTCGGGCTTCCACTTGCGCCGAAAGACCCACTTGGCACCGATGGCCTTCCAACCTGGGGGAAGGTCGAAGAGGTCGTACACGTGGTGCTGTCGAATGGCAGCAAGCTCATCGACGCAGGCAGCATCCCAGTGTGCGGCCTGAAGAGAGGCGCGTGCCTCCCACAGGGTGGCTTGGTCCTCCGGGCGTGCTGTGGAGCAGACTGAGAGAGGTGTGCATCTCGAGCCCCAGGTGGGATGCGCACGAGTGCAGCCACGACAGCGTGCCGATGCTCTTGATGAAGCATGGCGTAGCCTAGTGCGGAGCCCGGGTGAAGGTTTGCAATGATGGCCGATGTGATCAAGCCGAGGGCCTTGGTGCCAGGATCCCTACTCATGACCGTGGGAGTGGAGAAGACACGTGGAGCTACGGGGGGTCGAGGCGTCACGGAGCGCGGTGCGACGGTCTGCGTGCTCACCGACGGCCTGGGTCGGAGGCTGCCACCTGGGTCACGTGTGTAGCATGGCAGGGCAGGCGATGGCACTGAGTCCGATGTGCCAACGGAGGCGGACGGGGCTGCAGGCCTGGAGGGGCCAGCGGATGCAACCGGGGCTGGTGACCCGGAGGGGCCAGTGGACGCGACTGGGGCTGCTGGCCCGGAGTGGCCAGTGGACACGACTGGGGCTGCCGACCCGGAGGGGCCAGTGGATGGGACTGGGGCTGCCAACCCGGAGGCGCCAGTGGGCACGACTGGGACTGTCGGCGCGGAGGGGCCTGTGGGCGCGACTGGGGCTGCCGGCCCGCTGGGGCCAGTAGACGCGACTGGGGCTGCCGGCCCGGAGGGGCCAGTGGGTGAGACTGGGACTGCCGGCCCGGAGGGGTAGTGGGCGCGACTGGGGCTGCTGGCCCGGAGGGGCTAGCGGACACGACTGGAGCTGTTGGTCCGAAGGGGCAAGTGGACGCGACTGGGGCTGCCGGATCGGAGGACCAGCGGACGCGACTGGGGCTGCAGGCTCGGAGGGACTGAGGGATGTGTTACCCCGAAGCGGCAGGACGGAGGACGGACTCACCACTCCTCCACGCGACGGGATAGACACGGACGAGCCGGAGCAAATGAGGTCGCGAGGAAAGAGGTCCTTGAAGAAGAGGGCATCGCGGGACTCAAAGATGCAGTGCCTGGAGGGATCCCAGAATCGCCAGGCCTTGGACTGATGAGAGACACCGAGGAAGGTGCAGGGACGTCCGCGGGGGACGAGCTTGTGGCCGTGCAACGGGACGGGCAGCCACACAATGGCCATGCAGTCCAAGACGCAAGCCAGGCGGAGGTCAGCGCGCTGATCGCACCAATGCTTGTACGGCGTGGAATGCTGGGGAAGGGGACCGTGGGGAATCCGGTTCCAGACTCAGGTCATGTAGGCCATGGCTTCGAAATAGAAGCCATCCGAGAGACCTGAATTAACCCGCATGGTACGGTTCAGACCTAGGTCATGTAGGCCATGGCTTAAAAATAGAAGCCATCGGAGAGACTTGAATTAACCCGCATGGTACGGTTCCAAACCCAGGTCATGTAGGCCATGGCTTTGAAATAGGCCATGGTACGGTTCCACCGTTCGAAGACACCATTCTGAGCGGGCGTATAGGGCGCAGATGTCTCATGGTGGATCCCGTGGGAGGCAAAAAAGACCGTGGTCTCATCCATGTACTCACCACCACGATCGGAGCGAAAGTGGGGAAGAGAGCGGCCACACTTGCGCTCGGCAAGGACAAGCCTGTCCTGGATGGCTCGGGTGACATCGCTATTCTGCCGAAGGTAGAAGACCCAGCGATAGCGAGAATAGTTGTCAGTTAGGGTGAGGGCCCATGACACCCGAATGGACAAGGTCGAGAGGGGCAGATGCACGGGAGGAAGACAAAGGGTACGTGGACCGGTGCATCTTCCCCTCAGCACAATCAATGCACTTAGTGGGGCACGGGAGAGGGAAAGTCTCCAGGTCAAGGCCCTTGGCCAGCTGGATGCGGAGCATGATGTCTACGATGGCAGAGTGGACGTGGTAAAGGCGGTGGTACAAGAGGCGGGTTTGCTGAGGAGAGAGTGTGCTGGTGAGAAACACATGGCCTGTGGCGGCCGACGGGGAGGAGACGGAAGGAGAGGATGAGAGGCGAGGTACATGCCATAGGTTGCCACGGGCGGTGGCGTGCAGTATGACAAGACCAGACGGATGCAACAACACAGTGCCAACACCTCGTGAGTGCACAACGTCCATGATCATGCGGTAAAGGGCAGTGACGGACACGAGGCTGAGCTCGAGACCTGGGACGAAGAGGACATCGGTCAGAAAGACGTCACCGGTAGGACCACGGAAACAAACGACGCCAACACCACGGATAGGCAACACCTATCCGGAGCCCGTCCGGACACCGGAGACATCGCCTACAAGACTGAGCATACTAAAGGCCTCACGGGAGGCCGTCATGTGATGCGTGGTCCCGGAGTCGATGATCCAAGTCTCAGCACGGTCCTGGAAAGGGGTCTCCAGATCGCTAACGGTCACATGTTAGCAAGCAAGGGACGCGAACGCGGTGGAAGGAGGCGCGAACCGAGATTGCCAATCGTCAAGCCACGCAACGTCGTCATGGAAAGGGGCACAGGGGACCATGGGAGACGACGAGACAGACGAGGAAATGGGACACAAATGCAGCTCAGTCTCAGTCATGCAGGGCTGGACAGGAGAGCAGGAGGTGATGCAACTCGCACTTCCCTCGGGGGGAGGGCGAGGCAGGCCAAGCTGGAGCGCGATGAACTGCTCCAGCTGACGCTCATGGGAGGATGGCCCGGGAGTGTAGACTGAGTGCGGAGTGATGGCACCGGAGCCTGGGTAGGAGGAGGACTATGCCGGCGAAGGAAACGGAAGTGCCGACGGCTACGGATGGTGCGGCTGCGGCGCTGGTGTCGGCTGGACTGGCAGAGCGATCGGAGTGGTGGATTACCTGGACGAGGCCGAGGCATCAGAGTCGGCGACACCGACAGTGGCTGAGGTGAGGCGGCGCTTCTGCTGGCAACGCATGGTGGCGATGATGCGCGCCTCGTCCGTCGGTAGAGGGCACGTGTACCACCCGTGCTCGGACTGGTCGCAGTTGTGGCAGACCGAGCCGCCACAGCTGGACCCGGTCGACGGCTGCTGCTTCTGCTACTGCTGACCCTTGCCTTTCTTGTTCTGACGCTTCTTCTTCCCCGACGAGGATGAGGAAGCTGTGGTGGGGGAGGCGACGGCCACGGAGGCGATGGCAGGCGAGGGGAGAGCCTCCGTGCGCTGGAGGCGGGACTCCAGACGAGCTTCCTCAATCCGAAGGAAGAGCTTGTATGCCCAGGGCATGAGGGTGCCATGGGTCGCCATGGTGGAGAGGACGTCGTGAGAGTAATGTACGAAGACGTCCGCGTACGCATCAGTGGCAAAACGCTTGATGGTGCGGAGCGTGACCAGAGGGGGTGGGGCAGAGGTGTCGAGGCGACGAAGGATGTCCTCTGCCTGCTGCCTGTAGGCGGTAACCATATCGGTCTCCCCATATGCAGGGAGTTGAACTCCCGCAGCAGGCGGCTGGTCTCAGCCTCGCTGTACAGCGATGGGGACGAGTGAGGATGTGCAACGCGGCTGCAGGGTCTAGGGTGGCGCCAGCGGTGAAGTCACCGAGGAAGGGCTCGAGGGTGAGGTGGGAAGCCGGAGGGGCGATAGGGACTAGAGCACGTACGGCATGACCAGCGTCAAACAAATGGTCGGCCAGGGTGGGGTCATACGGGAGGGTGTAGTATGCCCATACGCCCTCACCCTGCGCCCAGCTCTAGAAGCTGAGCTCCCAGCTCCGGAACTACTCGCCGGCCTGAAGCGGCAACGACTGTGTCTCAAAGTCCTTCTGCCTACGGCCAGCATCCAAAGTGGGGCCAAGGACGGAGGTCACCGTCTTCCGCTGGCGCTGAGTCTGCTACTGCGCCAGGTACTACGTTGTAGCAGACACAGCTGGGCTGGCGTGCCCTGGAGGGATGAATGGTGGCAGCGCACTGGTGGCAGTCTGGGAGGCTAATGGCTGCAGCGCTGCAAGTTGCTGCGTCAAGGCGGCGAGCTATTGCTAAAGTGCAGCCAGGGTGGCAGGGTTGCCACCAACAATACCAGAGGGTTGCTGCTGCTGCAATCGCTGCTGATGCTGTTGCTACTACCACTGCTGCTGCTACTGCTGCTACTGCTGCTGAAGCCGCTACAAGAAAAGGGGGCTGGGGGTACCCCCAACAGAGGAGGACCCCTCCCCACTAGGGCTGCCAACCATGGTTTGGTACCCCTTGGTTCCCCTTTTTTTGTATTCCTGAAGTCAGTAGTGACGTCAGCTTAGGGCGGCTGACATTAGCAGCTGCCGCCGCGTTATATGCAGGGCTACTGCTGTGGATGACTCCCTGCCCACCCTTTGGTCTTCTGCCCCCCCCATTTGTTGTGTGTTGATGACGTAAGTAGTGACATCAGCAGCAAGATGCTGATGTCAGCAGTGGCGGTTGTTGGGGCCGTTGCTGCAGCTGCTGCTGCTGCTACTGCTGTAGCTGCTGCTGCTGCTGCTGCTACGGCTGCTACTGCTGGTGCTGGTGCTGCTACTACTGCTGCTGCTACAATTGCTGCTGCTGTTGCTACTGCTGCTAGCGCTGGTGCTACTGGTGCTACTGATGGTACTACTGTTATTGCTGCTGCTGCTATAGGTGCAACTGCTGCTGCTTCAACTGCTGCTACTGCTGCTGCTACTGCTGCTGGTACTGCTACTGCTACTGGTGCTGCTACTACAGTTGCAGCAGTAACTGCTGTTGCTGCTGTTGCGGGTTGCTGTGGCTGCTGCAGGAGCTATGGCAGCTGTTGCAGCAGCTATGGCAGTTGCTGCAGCCTCCGCAGAGAAGCTGGTGGGGTGGGGGATCTATTTTTCATGCTTTTTTTTCTTTTTCTTTTTGTCTGTCACATTAGGCTCCGTTGCTCGCTGTGGGCAGCGGGCAGTGAGCCCACTATTTGCTACGAGCAGCGGGCTCGCTGCACGCAGCCCGTCGCTCGTGGTGAGCTGCGGGCTGCGAGCATCAGCAGTCGCTGCTGGCTGCTGCCGGCAGTTGCTCGCTGTTGTTGCTGCTACAACTGGCTGCTGCTACGGCTTGCTGCTACGGCTGCTGCAGCCGGCTGGTGCGGCTGCTGCAGCCTGTTGCTGCTGGTGCTCGCTACTACAGCTGCTGATCGATGCCGTTGCTTCTCGCTACTGCTGCTACTGCTTGCTGCCATTGCTGCTGCTGCTACAGGCTGCTGCTGCTGGCTGCCGCTTCTGCTTGCTACTGCGGGCTGCTGTTGCTGTGGGCTACTACGAGCTGCTGTTGCTGCCCGCTGCTGCTACTACACGCAACTGCTGTTGGCTGCTGCAGCCACTGCTCGCTGCCGTTGCCTGCGACTGCCGTTGCTACAGGCTGCTACTGCTGCTTGCTGGTGCCAGTCACTACACGTGGGTGACGTTGCAGCGTGCGTCATGGCCCGCAGGTATCGGACGCGGCCTGTCGCTCAACTCCTTGCGTCACGCGTGGGGATCAGTGCTGCCAAAACTTTTTTTGGCAGCATTTCCCTTAGCCCAGTGGCCGTGGGAAAAAATCTGACGCCACCACCAGGCCGGTCTATCCTGCCGGAAAAAATCCAGCAGCATTTCCCCTGCACTGGCATTTATGGGAGTCCGCTGGCGTTGTCTCGCACCTGTACGCCAGTCCTCTACTGCTGCTACTACGCTCTGGCTCTGATACCAAGCTTGAAATCCTAGGCAGCAGGTTGGGGCAACAGCGTTGTTGATGCAGCGTGCGGGCTTCCACGCTCGTTGCTTAAGTTTGCTGCCCCCTCAGTCTGCTGCTCTAGAGTCTAAGTCTGGAAGCTCTGGGTTTGTTACTCAGAAACGCGCGCGCCAGTGTTGGCGCCAGAAAGCAGCTGAAAACTGAAAGTGACTGATTAGGAATGAAGAATGAGCAACAATGGGAGACCCCTCTAAGTTCTAGCTCCCCTCCACTAGTGTAGAACTTGTTACTCAGCTAACCAGCCAATCAGAAAATAGTCCTAGACCGATTTTTTTGGCAAGCAGGGTTTTCTCGGTGAGCCCTGCTAGACGCCCGACAGCCCAAAACCCGGGCGTCGTCCGTTTTGCCTGAAAACTGGACCATACCATAATAGCGACGCTGCGAACGCAGTCCTGCGGTCAGAATCAGCTAGAAAAATAGCAGCAAAGAGTTATAGCTGTCCGAACCCAGGCAGTGCCTACGACAGTCAGTGATTCCAAACAGGGTCACACAGCAGGAGACACACACCCTAGGCACAGCATGATGCTACAGACGCAACGCCACAACCAGAGACAACGCTGGGTGCATGCAGACAACATCTGCAGTGGCAGTGACTGCCGGCGGTCCAACCGTCCGAGGAGGCCTGCCGATGGAGCTGAGCACGTTGCCTGAGGGAGGAGGCTCAAGCGAACGGTGAGTGGGCCTCAGCGTGCGTCGGCTCCACCGAGCGATACTCCAACAATGTCGAGTCTCACCGTCAGTCATCTGCACGCCGATGTACACAAGCCGGGAGGACACAACAGTGTATAATTAGAGATGCACGAAAACCAACAGCTCACGCCCTGTAGACTCCTGGTGAGCCAGAGGGAATGGAAGACCGGGGGAGCACATGCGAGTCCGGGAGCTGCCGAGTAGCTGTAACCAGCCACGGATGAGCTCCCGCCATCATTGCATGTGCTAGTTGCCCTCATGGAGTGCTCTCATCCTGTCTCTAGACACTCCATTGTTATACTGGTTTGTGTGTGAAGTGCAGAGGCATGGTGACCTAGTTTAGTCCTGCGTGGGAATGGGTGTTACTTTAGACGGGCATAGTGCAAGCCTAAACTCCGTTTGTGGATATGTGGGACATGAGAGGTGTATGCTCGTGTAAATTCGAGCAAATAGCGGCAAGCTCCAATTCGCCGGCCGACGGGTAGGCTCAACTAGCCCCTCGAGCCCCTCGAAAACTCCTTCGTTTTTGTCTCACATCTCACTTTTACTCTGTTTTGTCTTCTTGGCTTGTGCACATCGGCGTGCAGATGACTGACGGCGAGACGCGACGCTGATGGAGTGTCGTCCGGTGGAGCCGACGCACGCTAAGGCCTACACGTAGTTCGCTAGAGCCTCCTTCCTCCAACGTGCTCAGCTCCATCGGCAGACCTTTTCGGCAGTCGTGTCGCCGGCAGGCACTGTCGCTACATATGCTGTCTGCACAGGTCGAACGCTGTGTTTGATTGCACTATTGTGTGACAGAATGCATGCAAGCATGTGCTAGGCAGTGGGGCAGAAATCAACTGCAAGGGTCTGACTAGCATGATGCATCAACGCGTCTGACTACAAGCAATATGCAGAGAGAGTGAACAACTGAGGCCTAGACAACCTGAATAGTGTCTCTGACCTAGTGGGTGCACACACACGCAGCGCACAAGGGCACACATTTTTTAGCAGAACAAAACAGTGGCAAAAACACAGTTTTGGGCATATCTGCCTGCAGACACGCAAGAACGACGAGCTGTCTGAACCAGAACGGCCGCATCAACGAGATCTACGTCCTGATAGGCTGCAAGCATATGTGCTGTCTCACAGCACAAATCTAAACAACAAGAGAGTCTTTGAGGCGCCCGTCCGACCGCCGGTCTTCTGCCACTGTCGCCATCTCAGGGATCTGTACGTGAATGGACATGAGCCGAGGGGTCACCGTAAGCTGTGTACGACACATACAACAATACTCCCCCATGACCAGAGGGCGATACACGTCCATGCATATGCAGACACTAACATTGTACAGAGCAAGAAACACACAGCCGCTACAGGCAGCAAGCACAACACACGCAAGATGGCACATGAGGAATCAACCTGGAACAGTGATGGGGCAGAGTCCCACGGAACGAGTGGCCGCATGAAACTTCAAACGACCCAGAGCCTTGGTCAGAAAATTCGAGCACTGCCTGTCATTGCCCACGTGGATGACTCGGATCTCACCACAGTCAACCAGATCACGCACAAAGTGGTGCTCGACATTGATGTGCTTTGTGCGTGCATGGAACACACCTAGGTTCTTGGCGATGGCCTCCGCGCTAATGTTGTTACACTGAAGGGCCACGGGGGGAATGGACTGATGCAATTCACGCTACAGACGGACGAGCCAGACACACTCAGCTTCACCGGTGCCTAGAGAAACATACTATGCCTCAGCAGTGCTGCGTGCGATGGAGCTTTGCTTCCCACTTTGCTAGGACAATACAGTGCCTCCAATGAGAAAGATGTAGCTGGTACGGCTCTTGCCATCTGGACTCCACGCCCAGTCACTGTCTGTGTACCCATTGAGTACAACGGACACCTGCTCGCAAAAGCACAGGCCAAAGCGTGCGGTGGTCAGGATGTAGCGCACACACCGGACTGCTGTCTCCAGTGTTCGCTGGCGCGGGGCCTGTGAGAATTGGGCGAGTAGGTTGACAGCGAAGGCAATGCTGGGCCGTGTTGTTGTGGCCAAGTACATGAGCGAGCCGATGACTCGTAGGTACAGGGTCACATCGACTTGCTCCTCCAGGTCAGCTGGGTCATCCATCTTCAAGGCAGCCTGCCCTTCAGGGGTCATGGGCGTGGAGGCCGTGCGAACGGCAACGAGGAGGTCGGCAAAGTGCTCCCCCATAGCCTCTGCGTAGCGTGCCTGATGGACACGGAGTGTGTGATGGACATGGTTGTACACGATCTCCATCCCCAAAAAGACAGAGGCCTCGCCAAGATCTTTCTTCTTGTAGGCCGAGGAGAGGACGGCCTTGACAGCGTTCACTGCTCCCGGGTCGGGAGAGGCGATCAGAAGATCATCAACAAAGAGGAGGATGGCAGCGAGCGGTGCTGGGGACTTTGAGAGGAACATGGATGGGTCAGCATCACTCTGAACTTACCCAGCGTGTCTCAGCGTGCTGGTGATCTCCTCATTCCAACAACAAGGTGACTGTTTCAGGCCGTACAAGGTCTTCCGCAGCCGGTACACACGACCGGTGCCATCCTCAAAGCCGGGTGGCTGGACCATGTAGATCTCCTCCTCAAGGTCCTCGTTTAGAAATGCATGATTGACATCCATCTGATGGAGTTCCTACTCGTGCTGTGTCACCTAGCTCAGCAGCGTGAGCATGGTCGTCATCCGGTCAATGGGGACAAAGGTCTCGGTGTAGTCAATACCAGGGACCTGAGAGAAGCCCTTTGGTGTCAGGCGGGCTTTGTAGCGCTCTACTGTATCGTCTGGTTTGAGCTTCTTGCGTAGGACCCACTTGGCCTTGATGGCCTTGCGGTTCTTCGGCAAGTCCACCAACTCAAAAACACCGTGCTCTCAGATGGCACCAAGCTCAGTCTGGCAGCAACGCGCCACTAATCAGCATCGGGGGCTGACAAGGCCTCAGGCAGACTGGTGGGATCGGGAGACAACAGTGGTGCACTACGTGTGGCCAGTGCATACGCTGCACAGGGAGGATCGACTGTCACCATGGACTCAGCGGCATCACGAGCGAGACTTTTCATGAGCAAGTAGTGCCATGCCAGTGGCACAGTCGGGGTGAACCTCAGTGAGGCCGCAAGCACTCAGGCCGAGGGCCTTTGTGCTAGGATCAGCGCTGACGATGCTACACATGGGGCGAGGACAGAGGCGAGTGTCGGATGCGGGTGTGTAGGGGTCCGATAGGGCAGTAGTAGTGGCCACTACAGAGTGGCATGCTGGTGTGGACTGCACGGTAGGTGCGCCACTAGAGGCTGGCGTGGCCTCAGCAGCTGGGGGCGGGTCCACGGCAGACGCGGGCACGTCAGCGACCGGAGATGGGGACGACTCACAGCCAGACACGGACGCGGACGCAGGATCAGGCAGGGTCTCAGACGCAGACGCAGACTCAGGATCGGGCATGGTCTCAGATAGAGATGCGGACTCGGACGCAGACTCGGACACGGGCGAGAGCGGAGAGTCACGCGCAGAGGAGCGAGCTACAGATGGGACGGGGCTGGGGGTGCAGATGGGCACAGCCTCTGAGGACAACCCCTGGGGTGTCAGCAATGGAGTGACCGCACTGGCCGGGGGCACTGTGCCAACTGTGATAAGGAGCTCCCCCACACTACGGGGCCTGGCACACCTAAGGACATGAGCAGCACAAAGAGTGTGGATGCGAGCAAGGTCGCGGAAGGCGAGATGCTCGAAGAAGAGAGCGTCTCGGGACTCCACGATGCGATGGCACTCAGGGTCCAAGAACCGCCAGGCCTTCGACCGCGGGGCCACGCCAACGAAGACGCAGATGCGGCCCCGTGGAGAGAAATCGCTCCCCTACTGCCTCGGTGTGAACCAGACGCAAGCAAGGAAGCCCCAGACACGGGCCAGGCGCAGATCCGCGCGACGCCTGTACCACAGCTCATAGGGCATGCGGTGACCTGGGAGGGAGCTGTGTGGATTGCAGTTCCAGACCCAGGTCATATACGCCATGCCCTCAAAGGCAAAGGCCTCAGGCATGGGATTGTCGGCGCGTTTGGCGCGATCCGCGTCTTCCATGGTGCAGTTCCAGCGCTCCGAGGCACTGTTCTGCTGGGGGGTGGCAGGAGCGGAGAGGTTGTGGAAGACTCCAAGCTCCGTGAATGAGCAGGGCATGTCCCCGAGGTACTTGGTGGCGCGGTAAGAGAAAAAGGTCTGAAGGTGGCGGTGGGACTGGCTTTCGGCCATGACCAGCCAAACGCGGACAGTGATGGCGGCGTCGCTCTTCTGACACAGAATGTAGACCCAACGCATGCACGTGAAGTCATCAGTCAACGTCAGGACGTAGCGGCCGCAATCCTCTTGAAACTCGATAGGGAGCGGACCCATGAGGTCGGAGTGGACAAGATTCAAGGGCTGACAAGCCCTGGAGACAGACTCAAGATAAGTGGACCGGTGCATTTTTCCTTCAGCAGAGGACAGGCAGTTGGTTGTGGGCGGCACCTCGAAGGACACCGCATGAAGACCGAGAGCAGACTAAGTCTGGCTCAATCTGTCGACAGCCCCTAGCTGTACATGACATAGACGGCGATGTAGGAGACGGTGGTGCTCGGGGGACAGAGCACCAGTGACAAAGACACGAGGAGTGGGAGAAGGAGGCAAGGGAGGGGGGCACTCCCAGAGGACCCAGAGATGTGATAGAGATCATGGATGACCGTCCCACTGAGGACGGTCTCCTGGGTGTCACGCACAAAGATGCGAGCATCGGCAGATGTGTGCGTGACACCCAGGCCCATCTTGGTGTAAGTACGGACATAAAGCACGCTGAGTTCCAGATCACGAACAAAGAGGATGTTGGAGATGTATATGGGACCAGCGGGCCTGGTGAACTGCACAACCCCAACACCGTGGACAGGGATCTCATAGCCAATTATATTGCGGACAGAGCGAACAGCGCCAACGAGATACAGGACCACAAATGCGTCACGATGACACGTCATGTGATGGGTGGCACCAGATTCAACGACCCAGGTGGCATCTGTGGCACGCATACAAGGGGCAACGTGGCACATGGCGACAGAGCAGGGCGCAGCAGCAGGGCGCTCGGCGGGTGACACGGTAAGGTAACCAGCGGAGCGCACAAGAGATGCATGCAGCCAAGACACATCATGAGGTCCTTCACGTGCACATGACTGGACATGGGGACCATCACAGGCGTCATCACACGACGACACAGACAGTCCACAAGTTATAGGACCCCCCGGCTCAGTCAACTGACTCGCACCTCCTTGAGATGAGCGCAAGACGAGAAGCTGGTGTAGCTTGACGATCGTCCTGTCCCGGTTGGCGAGCGTCTGGTCGTGAGGGTCACCTGAGGATCTTGATGTGGGGGCCGACTGCTTTGGGGCGGTTGCACTAGTGGCGACCGAGCGGTTGGTCACACCGGACGTCTGGCGCACGTGTGCCTCGTGCGCCTGCTGTAGTCCACGCGTGATCTTTGCCCAATCCAATGGGTGGCCCGTCAGGTGAGTGCAGTCAGGGTAGCGATGGTCACCCCCGCAGGTGAAGCACACGAGCCGGCAGCCCTTCGTGTTCCCGCTGCTGCCGCTATTGCTGCTGCTGCCGCTGCTGCTACTGCTGCTCCCGCCGTTGCTGTTGCGGCTAATGTTGCACGTGCAGGTGCCGGTACTGGTCCCATCGCTGGAGCTACCAGCTAAAAATTTGTGGCGCTTCTTCCCCTGAGCTGTTGCCGCTGTCGATGTAATCAGCGGGGAGGAGGACGCGGTGGCAACTGTAGCTGAAGCGGTGCTGCAGTGAGCGCAGTTTGCTACGTCCATGCCGGGGACCTCAAGGAAGTGGAGGGTGGTCCAGCGCAGCAGTGTCCCGTTGCTCCCCATGTCGCGCAGTAGGGTCTGGTCGATTTTGCTGAAGACGCACGCGTAGTCGGGGTGGATGCCGTAGAGGATGATCTGAAGAGTGGGGTTCTGCGCAAGGGCATCGTCTCCCAGCTCCTCGTGCAGCTGGATCGCCCGGCGCCAGTAGTCAGCTACGGACTCCTGAGTAGTCTGGCAGAGGGAGTTGAAGTCGGCGAGGCGCTAGGACGTCAGGGCCAAGGTGGCTCCCTCAAGAAGGGTGACAGCCAGTGCCCATGCCGCGCAAGGGTCAACTCTCGGGTTGCCAAGGAAACGACTAAAGTCCTTGGTGAAGTCCAGGGCGGCCTTCATCAGGCCGGAGGCGGCGCGGACCGCCATCTGTGTCTGGGCGAGGTCAGACGCCTGGTAAGGGGTGAGGTAGTAGGCGAGGACTCCCTCGCTCATGTCCCACATGCAAAAATGTGGCTCCCAGGACTTGTAGTCGTTTCCAGTCCGGAAGACGAGCGGTCTGACTCAAACCACTTGGGTGGATTGACCGTCGGTAGAGCGACTGCGGAAGCCACCGCGGGACCGGGCATAGAGGAGGCAACCCCCTTGCCCAGGCGTGCCCGTAGAGCCAGTTCCTCAAAGCTCAGAGGACGACAAGATGAGCTTAGGCCGCCATCGGCGCTGGAGCTCGTGCCCTGGAGGGCGGCATTTTCCTCATGCGCTCTGCGGCACGCCTCCAGGCGGGGGAGGCATGCTCGCAACAGCTCCTCCTCACCTTCCTCACCAGAGTCGGAGAGGGTCTCCGCGACCTCATTAGCATAGCCGCCATGAACGAGGTGGTCTCGCTCGGCTCTGCGGACTAATGCTGCCGCTGCTGCTGGGGCTGCTACTACTGGGGCTGCTCGTCAAAGTCTGGCGGCTCTCCGCCTGCAGGTCAGCCAACGCGCGCACCTAGCGTGCCAAGGTCGTCGGACTAGGCGGATGCTGCTGTTGCCGCTATTGCAGCTGTTGCTGTTGTCGTTGTTGCTGCTGCTGCTGCTGCTGTTGCTGCTGCTACGGCTGCGGCTACTGCTGCAGCTGCTACTGCTGCTGCTACCGCCGTGGTGACGATGGCGGCAGCCGACATTGGCCGCTGACAGAGCTGTCCTCAGCAGCTGCATCGGTGGCGGTACTGGTGGATGTGAGTTTCAGTATGACGGCCGGGTTTTAAGAGGGCAGTGCCGACGGTGCTGCCGGTGTTGTTTCTGCGGTCTGCCGCGGAACACCTTGGCCTTGCCGCAGAATAGCCACCGCGGTCGCGCCAATGCAGAACGCGGCGCGGTGTCGCAAATTGCTGCGGATTGCCGCGAACTGCCACAAACTGCAGCGGACCGAAATACCAA
The DNA here is from genome assembly GCA_023375785.1 of Penium margaritaceum. Taxonomy (NCBI): domain Eukaryota; kingdom Viridiplantae; phylum Streptophyta; class Zygnematophyceae; order Desmidiales; family Peniaceae; genus Penium; species Penium margaritaceum. The sequence goes on from SZWC01000447.1 coordinate 343,408, forward strand.
CCTCCGTCAGTGCGTTCTGCAACGACCACGGAGCTACCGCGACTGGCAACCGTGGAACTGCCGCCGAACTGCCGCGGATTCACGGCCGCGGAGCACCGTCGAGCACCACGGCGTGTTCCAAAACCACCACGGAGCTGCCGCGGCGGAACGCCGCGGATCCGCAGAATGCCGCCGATCTGCCGCGGCACCGGCACCGCGGGGTGATGCACTTCGGAATGCCGCGTGCACCCGCGGTAGATCTGCGGCACCGTCAGCGCATTCCGCAACCACCGTGGAACTGCCGCGACTGGCGACAACGGAACAGCCGTGGGACTGCCGCGGACTCGCGACCGCGGAGCACCGTGGAGCACCGCCGGCGTGTTCCAGAACCGCCACGGAGCTGCCGCGGCAAAATTCCACGGATCCACAGAACACCGCGGGTCTGCCGTGGCACCGTCACCATGGAGAACCACAAATTTTCCGCGGAGCGGCTTCTGCTGTTGTGGAACGGCCGCGGAACTGTCGCAGAGTTTTTGAGAAAAAGGTCGGAGTTGAGATGGGTCCTCCCAGGACCTCTCGCCAAAACAATGGGTGCTGCTGCTGCTGCTACTCAAGGCAACGGCTGCGGTCGCTCACTGCTACTGTGGTTGCTGCGCCTCTGCTACACAGCTGTGCGAGCACTGGCTCGCTGCTCTGATACCATGACAGAATGCATGCAAGCATGTGCTAGGTAGTGGGGCAGAAATGAACTGAAAGGGTCTGACTAGCACGACGCATCAACGCGTCTGACTGCAAGCAATATGCAGAGAGAGTGAACAACTGAGGCCTAGACAACCTAAATAGTGTGTCTGACCTAGTGGGTGCACACACACGCGGTGCATAAGGGAACACATTTTCTAGCAGAAAAAAACAGTGGAAAAAAGCACAGTTTTGGGCATAATTCCCTGCCGACACGTCAGAACGACAAGCCGTTTGAACCAGGACGGCCGCATCGATGAGATCTACGTCATGTTAGGCTGCACGCCTATGTGCTGTCTCACAGCACGAAATTAAACAATAAGAGAGTCATCTGGGCGCCCGTCCCACCGCCGGTCTTCTGCCACTGTCGCCATCTCAGGGATCTGCATGTGAATGGACATGAGCCGAATGGTCACCGTAAGCCGTGTACGACACACAGAACAACATTGTGTTCGCAGTGTTATGTCATGTCTAGGGTCCAAGTTTCATGATTTTTGGCACTGTTGGTGCCGGGGATTAGCATAGACGCTACCTGGGCTTAGGCAGCAATAACTCCTCACTGCTATTTTTCTAGTTAATTTTCATTGCACGACTGCGTTTGAAGTGTGCGTATTGTGGTATGGTCTACTTTTCAAGCAAAAACGGACAATGTCGGGGTTTAAGCTGTCGGCAATCTGGGAGGGCTCACCGAGAAAACCCTGAAAATAGGTCTATTTTCTGATTGGCTTAGAAACTGAGTAACAAGCTCTACAGAGGTGGGGGGAAGCTAGAATTTGGAGGGGTCTCCCATTGTTGCTCATTCGTGTTTCTTAATCAGTCACTTCGAATTTCTAGCTGCTTTCTGGTGCTAACACTTGCGCGCACATCTCTGAGTAACAAACCCAGAGCACTCAGTCCTAGACTCTAGAGCGGCAGAATGAGGGGACAGCAGACTAAGCAACGAGCATGGAAGCCCACACACTGCATCAACAACGCAAATGTCTCAACCTGCTCTTCATAGCCTGAGCACAGCAGCAGCAGCAAAAAACTAGTGTACAGGTTCCATACATCGCCGGCGGACTCCCATACGTGCTAGTGCAGGGGAAATGCTGCCGGATTTTTCCCTGCATCATTCACCCGCCTAGTGGCGGCAACTGATTTTTTCCCCCGGCCACTGAGCCAAGGGAAATGCTGCCGGATGTTTTCCGGCAGCACTGACATCCACGTGTGACGCAAGGAGATGAGAGGCACGTCGCATCAGGCACGTGTTGGCGACGACGCACGTGGCAACGTCAACCATATGTAATGACTGGCAACAGCACCAAGTAGCGGGAATAGCCTACAGCAGCAGTAGCAGCAGCAGCAGCAGCTTGCTGCAGTAGCGCGCACTGGCAGCAACAACCTGTAGCAGCTGTGCGCTGCAGCAACCGGCAATAGCAGGTGCTCGTGGCAGCTTGCAACAACAGCAGCCCGCAGCAATAAGCAGCCATAGCAGCTAGTAGCAGCAGCTCGCAGTTAGAGCAGTACACAGCAGAAGCGAGCAACAACAGCAGCCGCCTGCAGCAGCAGCAGCTGCCAGCAAAAACCAGCAGTAGCTAGCAACAGCTAGTATTGTAGCGGCGAGCAGCAGCAGCAGCTACAGCTTCCTGTAGCCCACTGCTCGTAGCGAGCCCCTCGTAGCGAGCTTGCCACTCACAGCTCACAGCGAGCAGCGAGGAGCAAGCAGCGAGCTCACTGCTTGCAACGATCAGGGAGCTCATTGTGGCGAAAAAAGAAGAAAAATAGAGAAAAAAGGGGAACAAAATCCCCCACCCCGCAGGTGGCCCTGTAGCGGCTGCAGCCACCACCACAGCCGTTGTAGCAGCCACAGCAGCCGCAGCAGTACACATCTGCTCAACAACAGCAGCAGCACCAACAGCTGCTACAACAGCAGCCGCAGAAGCAGTAGTTACAGCAGCAACAACAATTGCAGTAGTAGTAGCAGCTACTACTGCAACAAAAGTCGCAACAGTAGCAGCATCAGCAGTTGCAACCGCAACAGCAGCTGTAGCAGCAGACGTGCAAGAACAGCAGCAGCAACAGCATTGGCAATAGCAGCAGCCGCTTCCCTGCAGCTGATACAATAGTGGCTCCAACAAGAGCCGCTACTGACATCAGCCGTCCTCAACCGACGTCATTAGTGATGTCACTGCTGACATGAGCAACAAAAAAATCTACAACAGCAACCCTACATATAACATAGAAAAAATTGTTGGCGTTAGCCATACTAGGCTGATGTCACCATTGAAATCACTGCTGACATCATGAGCACACAATAAAGATAGGAAAAGAAAGGGAAACAAGGAGGGGAAACAAAAAAAAGGCAGAGAACAAAAAGGGGTCCTCCTCTGTTGGAGGACCCCCCTTCGTGCAACAACTATAGCAGTTGCAGTAGCAGCAGCAGTAGTAGCTTCCGCCATTACAACAACAGTAGTAGCAGCAGCATTAGCAGGAGCAGCCACTGCGAGAGCAGGAGCAGTAGCAGCAATAGTAGCAGCCACAACAGAAGTAGCAGCAACAGCAAATGCAGCAGCAGTAACAACAGGAGCAGCAGTAACAACAGTAGCTGCAACAACCACAACAGCAGCAGTAGCAGAAATAGCTGCTACAGCAGCAGCAGGACCAACACTACGTAGGCTCTGTCGTAGGTCATGCTAGCATGAGAGATCCGCTCATCGCTTTGCGCCAGCAGTTTGCAACGTTGACACAGCAGCTAGCGACACTGTAGCTACCAACACTGTTGCCGTAGCAGTAGCCGCAACAAAGGCATCAATAGCTGCCGCAGCAGTAGCAGCAGCCGCCGCAACAGTAGTAGCAGCAACGTTAGCAAGCACCTTTTGTTCCACGCGGGTATGTGATCCCTGTGGTCTCCTATGCCACGCGGTACCTGGCACAGTAACACAGCCAGCGCCAAAAGCACACGGTGACGTGAGTCCTAGGTCCCACTCTGGGTGCCGGCCGTAAGCCAAAGGACTTCGAAACACCGTTGCCGCCGCTTCAAGCTGGCAACCAGTTTCGGAGCTGGGAGCTGAGCTTCTGGATTTGGGCACAGGGCAAGGGCTTGTGGCCTTACTATGTCCTACCCTTCGACTCCATCCAGGCCAACCACGTATATGACATTGGTCGCACCGTGCGTGTCCTCATCCCTGTGGCTCCTCCATCTACACGTCTCGCCCTCGAGCCCTTCCTCGACGACCTCACCATTGGCGGTTTCCGTGACCCGGCAGCGGTGTGGCACGTACTTACGCATCCTCAGCGCTTCTCTAGTGACCCTGAGACCAGCCACCTGATCTTGGAGTTCAACTCCCTTCGCATGGGGGAGATTGAGACGGCTATCTCCTATTGGCAGCGTGTAGAGGGCATCCTGCGCCGCCTTGGCAACGCCGTGCCACCCCCTCTCTCTGTGCTCTGACCATCAAGCGTGGCGCCACCGACCCCTTTGCTGACGACTTTGTCCACTACTCCCAGGACGTCCTCACCGCAATGGCTGCCCAAGGTACCCTCATGCCCTGGGTATACGAGCTCTTCCTCCGCATCAAACAGGCTCGTCAAGAGTCACACATCCATCACACAGAGTCCGTCGCCTCTCCTGCTGTCGCCTCTGTGGCCGTTTCTGCCCCAGCAGCAGCATCGTCTTCCGACGCCACCTCGTTTGGCAAGAAGAAGCGCAGGGCCAAGAAGGGCAAGGGCCCTCAGCAGCAGTCTAGTGGATCCGACGGCTCCAGCCTCGTCTGCCACAACTGTGGCCAGTCAGGACACGGGTGGTATACGTATCCGCTCGCAACTAAGGAGGCTCACGTCATTGTCACCATGCATCGCCAGCGCGAGCGTCGCCTTGCCACCATTCGCGTGACGGTTGCTGCTCCTATTGCATCTGCGCTGCTCGTAACGGCTCCACCGCAGTATCTTTTTCAGCCGTCCGTGCACGCTCCTCCGTCATAGGCGCCTTCCTCTTCCTTCGTGGATTCCGACGCCATTACACCGCAGTTGGTCTATTCCGTCGACCCTCCATCGGCGAGTGTCAGCTAGCGTAGTTCATTGCACTTCAGCTCGGCCTGCCTTGTCCTCCTCCCTAGAAACGTGCAAGTTGCGTAGTTGCTAGTTCCTCCCTACCTTACATGATAGAGTCTGTGCTCCGGTCGTGTCTTGTATCTTCTTCCACACCATCCTCTGCCATGCCTTTCCCACTCGCTCCTCTTTGTGATGACGTTGCCTGGCTGGATGACTGGCACTCCTGGTTCGCACCTCTATCCACCGCGTCAGCGTCGCTCACCCATTGCCATGTGACTGTCAGCGACCTGGCCACACCGGTCCAGGATCCGTCAGAGACTTGGATCATCGACTCCGGGGCCACGCATCACATGACAGCCTTGCGTGAGGCCTTCAGTTTCCTTGGTCCTGTCACTGATGTCATCGGGGTTTGGACGGGTTCTGGTCAGGCGTTACCCGTTCATGGTATCAGCGCTGTTTGTTTCCGTGGTCCTGCTTGTGATGTCTTCTTGATGATGTCCTCTTCGTCCCTAGCCTTGAGCTGAGCCTCCTGTCTGTCACTGCCCTTGATCACATGAGCATGGACATTCTGCACTTGCATAGCGTGGATACTGTGTCGTTGCGTCCGTCAAGTCGTGTCATTTTGCATGCCATTGCAAGTGGCAACTGTAAGGAATGCTGTCCTGGCGTGCCCTGAACTGCCTGAGTGTGCACAGCTTCTTAGTGCAAAGAGACTTCCAAGTGAGGTGTGTGCTTTGGGTCGCCACAACACCAAGTGCAGAATTCTGGCAGAATACAGATTGCGGAAACTGAGAAGGGCTGTGAATCATTAATGGTTAGTTCTTTTGGTGAGATTACATCAGATTCTTATAGCCTGTGATCTGAGCTTTCCAACGCATCCAAGCACGCCCAAAACGGAGCAGTATAGCCCCTGCTACGCCCATCCAAGCAACCCTTGGTGGAGCCGCCTTTGGCTGCCGCCGACGTGAGTCGTCTCCGACACGAGCCGACGACGGCTCGAAGCGCCTTTCTTTCATTGACAAGTCAAAGGGCGGCTCGACCTGGTCCAGGGGACCTCCCTGGTTGCTTCCTCTAGGGCCTTGGGGTCTATGGAGCCAGTTGGAGCTGAACACGGACCACCGGCGGTGGAGTATCCCGTCACCCCGGACGGGTACCAGATTCCACCCGCCTCACCACCCAAACTTTGGGTAGGGCTAACTTTCTGAATTCTCAACCAAATCGAGGAACTGAAAGCTCTAAATTGCATGGCAAAATCCAAGGAGTCCAAATCTGCAATCAGATTGGACATCCAACTACTCTCTAGTGGTCGGACCAGGAAAACGGCAAACGGCAACCATGGCAGGGGCACTTTTTAACAATCTCCCCCGTGCACCTTCCATGCCGGATGCCTCATGCTCACTCTTTACTCGTCCGCTCTTGCACCTTCAAGCCCTTCACAGCTTGTCAACCCAAGCCCTGCAAGGCTGATGACATGCCGATCCTGGGGCTGCGCCTTGGTCAAGCAATCTGCGAGCATGTGCTTTGTGCTGCAATGCTGCAGCACAACCTGTCCCTTCTCCACCATGTCGCGCGCGTAGTGGTAGCGCACGTCAATGTGCTTCGTCCTCCTGTGCTGCGTCGGGTTGTTGGTAAGTGAGATGGAGCCGGTGTTGTCTTCTTGAACCACCGTAGGCTCCTGCTGCGGCACGCCCAGCTCCCCCAGTAATCAGCGGAGCCACACCGCTTCCTTGACTGCCTCGGCCAGAGCGACGTACTCTTTCTCTACTGTGGAGGTGGCGACGCAGTCCTGCTTCCTGCTGCACCACGAGACCGCTGCACCTGCAAGGAAGAACACATAGCCAGAAGTGGACTTCCTCTTGTCCACATCGCCGGCGTAGTCCGCGTCAGTGTAGCAGACCAGCCGCAAGGGGTCTGACCTCCCCTTTCCATCGTACTTCAGGCGCGCGTGCCGCGTTGCCTGCAAGTACCGGAGGATGCGCTTCGCCGCCTGCCAGTGTAGTGGCCCAGGGTTGGCCACATACCTGCTCACCTGACCCACCGCGTAGGTCAAGTCCGGCCGAGTCGCCACCATGGCATACATCAGGCTGCCCACCACCGACTGGTAGGGCACCTCCGCCATGTCCTCCTTCTCCTCTTTGGTTTGCGGCGCCATCGCCGCACTCAGCTCACAACTTGTGGAGAACGGACTGCCCACTGGTTTGCAGTCCTCCATGCCGTACCGCTTCACGACCTTGGCTGCGTACTTGGCCTGCCCCAACTCAAGCGTGCGCGCCCTCCGGTTCCGCGTGATACTCACCCCGAGGTAGTACTCCAGCTCCCCCATATCCGTCATCTTAAATCTGCTACTCAGCTGCTCCTTGAGCTGCTGCAAAGCCACCAGATCTGATGAACACAGGATCAGGTCGTCCACGTAGAGTGCGACAATCTGATGGAGTCCCTTATTGCGCCGCACGTACACGCTGTGGTCTGACTCACAGCGCTTGAAGCCGAGCTGCGCCATGTAGCCGTCCATCTGTTGGTACCAGCACCTGGGCGCCTGTTTTAGCCCGTACAAGGCCTTCCGCAGCTTGCACACCTTGCCCTCCGGCGCATCCACCCCCTCCGGCACCTCAAGGTAGATCTCCTTGTCGATGATGCCGTTCAGGAATGCCGTCNCGTCCGGATGCTTGTGAACTTGGCGACGGGCGCGAACGTCTCATCGTAGTGTTCGCCTTTCCGCTGCGCGTACCCCTTTGCCACTAGCCGCGCCTTGTATTTCTCCACCTTGCTGTCCTTGGTGAGCTTCACCTTGAACACCCACTTGGAGCTGATCACCTTCGCCCCCTCAGGCCGATCCACCAACTCCCAAGTGTCGTTCTCAGCAAGGGACGCAAGTTCAGATTTTATTGCTTCGCCCCACTGCTGCCCGTCAGGCCGTGCAAGTGCCTCTTGCATGGTTGTCGGCTCCGTTGCAGCTGCCATCATGCACCGCGCCATGCCGACCCACCGGCCCGTGCTCGCGTCATACCGCTTTGCCGCATTCCGCTGCCTCCGGCTGCGATGCGGCGACCTTGGCGACGCTGGCTGCTGGTCCTGCTGCTGCCCTGTTGCAACGTTGTCCTCGGCCGCGGACTCCCCCGCGTCGGCTGCTGCGTCCTGCGCTCCAGCGGCACCTGCACCTGCTGCATTGCCCTGCTGCGCTCCAGCACCGTCATCCTCCGAGGCATCGACCTCTGCAGCCGCCGGCTCCTCCTCACGCTCAAGGAGTTGGAACCACTCCCCCTGCTTTGGAGAGTGCGCTGCGTCAATGTTGTTGCTGCTGCTGCAGTAGCTCTGCTGCTCATCAAACGTGACGTCGCGGCTGGTGATGACGTCCTGCNACCAACGCGTGCGCCTTGCACCCGAACGCCTTCAGGTGCGCCACGCTTGGTTTGCGCCCGCTCCAAGCCTCTTGCGGCGTCTTCCAGCCGCCCTTCCCTTTCAGCACTGCTGTTGGGGTGAGGTTGGTGATGTAGCACGCCATACTCACGGCCTCGGCCCACAGGCTCCGTGGAAGTTTAGCGTCCACGAGCATCGTCCGCGCCATGGTGAGTAGCGTCTTGTTTGCACGCTCCGCCACACCATTTGACTGAGGCGTGTACGGAGTGGTCGGCTGCCACTCAATCCCCTGCTCCTTCAGCCACCCTCCGCAGCCCACGTACTCGCCGCCATTGTCGCTGCGTAGCGCTCTGACCTTGCGGCCAGTCTGCCTCTCCACTGCTGCGACGTACTTCTTCAGCCGGTCTAGCACATCGCTCTTCCGCTTCATGAAGTAGACGTAGAGTTTTCTGCTGCAATCGTCGATGAAGGTGACGAAGTACCGCGCGCCCCCAATGGACGGCGTCTTGATAGGTCCGCACACATCACTGTGCACGACCTCGAGCAGGTTCTCGGCCCGCTGCTGTCCGTCTTCAAACGGTTTGCGTTTTGCCTTGCCCACAATGCAAGGCTCGCACTTGTGCTCTGCGGAATCTGCTGTTGCGTCAGGTGCACCGGTGATGTTGAGGCCGCGAACCATGTCGCGCTTCGCCATCTCTTGCACGACTGCGGGCGACGAGTGCCCCAGTCGCCGATGCCACAGCTGCAGGTCTGCTCCCCCGTCTTTAGCAAGGTTGACGATGCGTGCTGGCGGGTCTACTGCGTCTGTTGCCGAGGGGATGACCTTGGTCTCAACGATGTAGAGACCTCCCTCGCGCTTGGCCTCGAGCACAACCTTGCCACCGCCGTCCATCCGCACGACTGCACCTTTCCTGCGGAAGAGCACTTCATACCCCTTGTCTGTCAAGCGGCTCACACTTAAAATGTCAGCCAGGCCGGGGACATGTTGCACATTTTGGATAACACATTGCGCCTTTTTACCACCAACCACCACCTCTATGTCCACGTCACCTTGGTCGGCCGCAGGTTCGACCTTGTCGTTGGCGGTCACCATGGACTTTGCAGACTTGGTGTAGTTGATGAACCCCACCTTCTCGACTTGGGTATGCTCCTCCGCACCTGAGTCGAGGCACCGCCGGTTGGCGCCCTTCAGGTCATGGTTCCTCGTGCCATTGAGGAGCGCCTTCTTGCCTTTGGCGCCTTTGCCGCCGGCCTGCGCCTCCTCCGGGCACTCCTTGGCCCAATGGCCCTCCTTGCCACAGTTATGGCATGCACCCCTCTTGGCGCCCTTCTTGCCGCCGCCCCTACCGCCACCTCGCTTGCCGCTGCTGCTGCCACCCTGCGTTTTGGTGACCAGAGCAGTTGAGGATGATGAGGTCTCGCCACCGCTCTGACGGTGCACCTCGTTGCGGATGTACTCGGTGACTGCGCTGTAGATGAGTTTATCCTCCTCCCAACCTCCTAGCACGGTGATGAGAGGGCTCCAACTGTCGGGTAGAGCCATGAGGAGCGCCATCGCCTGCATCTTTGTGTCAATCTTCCACCCCACATTGTTGCATTGTAAGGCAAGAGACTCGATCTGCTGCATGGCAGAAATGACATCCTCACCCTCCCTGATCGTCACCGTCAAGAGTCGCTTCATTGCGAAGATCTTGTTGGCTAGGGATGTTGATTGGTGAATGGAGCAGAGCTTCTTCCACGCGTCAGCTGCCAGGTCGCAGCCATGGATGTAGCCCCACTGAGATTCATGCAGCGCCGACAAGAGGAGCATCAGCGCCTCCGTGTTCTTCTTCGCGAAGGCCGTCTTCTCCTCGTTCGTCGCGCTCGCATCTTGAACCTCCGTGCCCTTCATAAGCTCCAGCAGTCCCTTGTGCGCGAGGTAGATCTCGAAATGCCAACGCCACAGCCCAAATCCAGGGCCGCCCATGTACTTTTGGATGGGCGAGGACTCCGGCTTCTGCGCCATGTTGAACTTCTGCGAAGGACAGTCTCAGAGTGCGACGGCGACGTCGCCCGGAGCGACACTCCCGTGCGTTGCGGAAGCCGTGAACGTCTTGGTAGGCAGGTCAGGCCTGTGGTCCCATAACCCTTTGTCAGGAATGCTGTCCTAGTGTGCCCTGAACTGCCTGAGTGTGCACGGCTTCTTAGTGCAAAGAGACTTCCAAGTAAGGTGTGTGCTTTGGGTCGCCACAACACCAAGTGCAGAATTCTGGCAGAATACAGATTGCGGAAACTGAGAAGGGCTGCGAATCATTAATGGTTAGTTATTTTGGTAAGATTACATCAGATTCTTATAGCCTGTGATCTGAGCTTTCCAACGCATCCAAGCACGCCCAAAACGGAGCAGTATAGCCCCTGCTACGCCCATCCAAGCAACCCTTGGTGGAGCCGCCTTTGGCTGCCGCCGACGTGAGTCGTCTCCGACACGAGCCGACGACGGCTCGAAGCGCCTTTCTTTCATTGACAAGTCAAAGGGCGGCTCGACCTGGTCCAGGGGACCTCCCTGGTTGCTTCCTCTAGGGGCTTGGGGTCTATGGAGCCAGTTGGAGCTGAACACGGACCACCTGCGGTGGAGTATCCCGTCACCCCGGACGGGTACCAGATTCCACCCGCCTCACCACCCAAACTTTGGGTAGGGCTAACTTTCTGAATTCTCAACCAAATCGAGCAACTGAAAGCTCGAAATTGCATGGCAAAATCCAAGGAGTCCAAATCTGCAATCAGATTGGACATCCAACTACTCTCTAGTGGTCGGACCAGGAAAACGGCAAACGGCAACCATGGCAGGGGCACTTTTTAACAGCAACTTGTGGCACGTACCACGCCTGTCCGCTTCTACCTCTGTCCCCTCGTTTTTGACTGACAATAGCCACATGTTTATTACTAGCACACTGTCTCCATAGCACACGCCTCTCTTGCATCGCCGCCTCTGTCACATCCACTCTGCCATTGTTGACAGAATGCTTCACATGAAGCCAGCCACGGGCCTTGACTCATTTCTTCATTCCCTCGACCGTATCCCACCGAGTGCATTGATTGCGCTCTCCGCCTCTCGAGCAATCGCCCCGCTCGACCTGGTCCACTCTGATCTCATGGGCCCCCTCCCAACAGAGTCAGTCGGCGAGCACAATTGTTATGTCCTGACACTTACGGATGACTAATCTCGATATCGCGGGGTCTTCTGCCTTCGACAGAAGAGCGACGTCACTCCCACCATTTGGGACTGGCTTGTGCATGATGAATGCAAGTGTGGTCTTCCCCTCCACCGCTTCCGTTCTGATCGCGGGAGTGACTTTCTGAGGGAGACCACCCTTTTCCGCGCCTCCCGTGGTGTCCATCATGGGACGTCGGCGCCTTACACGCTGGCCAAGAACGGCGTTTCAGAGCGATGGAACCGCACCATGGCGAATGTGTTCTACACCATGCAGGTCGAATCTGGCATCTCTGATGGCTTCTACTTCCAGGCTATGACCTACATGACGTAGGTTTGGAACCGGATTCCCCATGGACCCATTCCCCGTCAGTCCACACCATACCAGCACTGGTGTGGAGAGCGAGCCGACCTACGTCCGACCCACGTCTGAGGCTGCGTAGCCATCGTGTGGCTGCCTGTCCCACACCAGGGTGGAAAGCTCGAGCCTCGCGGCCATCCCTACACCTTCCTTGGCGTCTTGCATCAGTCGAAGGCATGGCGCTTCTGGGATCCCATCCGGTAGTGCATTGTCGAGTCCCGGGACACCCACTTCTTTGAGGACCTTTTTTCTCGCGACCTTGTTTGCTCCGGCGCGTCGATATTCCTCCCGTCGCGTGGGGGAGCGGTGGGTCCATCCTTCGTCCAGACGCGTCGAGGCGTTCCATCGTCTACACCCACGGGTTCGTCTACACCGGCTGCTCGTCGATGTCCGCCAGCCCCTCAGGGCCGGCTGCCTGATCTGTGTCCGACAACCCCTCAGAGCCGGCTACCCCATTTGTTCCGGCCAGCCTCTCAGGGTTGGCTTCCCCGTCCGAGTCCGCCAGCCCTTCAGGGCTGGCTGCCCCATCTGTGTCAGACAGCCGCTCAGAGTCGGCTGCCTCGTCCGTGCCCGCCAACCCCTCAGGGCCGGCTGCCCCGTTCGTATCCACCAGTCCCTCAGTGATGGCTGTCCCTTCTGTGTCTGCCAGTCCCTCAGGGTCGGCTGCTTTTCCGTGTCCGCTAGCCCCTTAGGGCCGGCTTCCCCGTCGCTATGGGCTCGCTACACACATGGTCCGGGCGGGAGCCTTAGACCCAGGCCGATAGTGAGCACTCAGGCCGCCTCTTCACGTCCTCTTGCGCCATGGCCCCCTGTCATCCCACGAGGCTCTTTACCTCATGTCAGACCCACTTCCAAAGTTATGAGTGGAGACCCCGGCACCAAGGCACTTGGCGTGGCCATATTTTCAGTCATCACTGACCTACATCTGAGGTTAGCTTTGGGTTATTCCTTGCTCCATCAGGAGCACTAGTATGCCGGTGTGGCCACGCTCACGCGGATCCCACCAAGAGCGCGGGACTCACACGCCCTCACTGTCAGCCCCACGGAGCGACCAGAGGATCCAACCACCCTACGTGAGACTCGGGCGTCTCCTGAGGCTTTTCACTAGGAGGATGCATGCGCCGACGAGCTTGCCGCCATTCGGCAACATCACGTCTATGAGCTCGTCGACCTCCCCTCGGGCCGTAAGGCCATTGGTGCCAAGTGGGTTCTCCGAAAAAAGTGGAAGCCAGATGGATCCCTGGACAAGTACAAGGCCTGTCTCACAGCCAAGGTGTTTTCTCAGGTCCTTGGGATCGACTATGACCAGATCTTTTCCCCAGTCGGTCTGTTCTCCACCAGTCGGGGGTTGTTTAGCCAGGTTGACCAGTACAGGAGGATGCGAGCAACACCTTTCTCCATGGCTCACTATAGGGAGAGGAGCTCTACATGGTACAGCCTCCAGGCTTTGACGATAGCTCTGGCAAGATTTGGAAGTTGTGGAAGGCCCTCTATGGGTTGAAGCAGTCACCACGCTGCTAGAACCAGGAGATCAGTCGTATGCTTCTTTGTGGCGGCCTCCTTTGTAGCTCCGCTGACCCCTTAGCTGTCCTGGCCTATGGCGACAACCTGCTCATCGCATCGCTGGTTGTAGCTGCCATCCAGCGTGTCAAGGACACAGTCATTCTCCTTGTTGGGAGAACGACTGTATCCTGGCACAACACCAAGCAAGGCGGCATTGCGCATAAAACTGCTGAAGCTGAGTATGTGGCCCATGGTTCTGGCGCTTATGAGAGCGTGTGGCTGTGCCACCTTTTGTCCGAGTTGCATCAGTTAGTCCCGTCCATCACGTTGCACTGTGACAATGAAAGTGCCATGGCCATTGCTGACAATGACGCCGTGCATCACACTCGCACAAAGCACATGAATGTCGAGTATCACTATGTGCATTCCTTGTTGCATGAAGGTGGCATCAAGGTTGTGTGTGTTGATATAGCAGGGTAGTTGGCTGATTTTTTTACCAAGGAACTGAAGCGTGACTCGTTCAAGAAGGCTGTTAGTGTAGTCGGTGTGCGTCCGTGAGGTTCTCTCTCTCCCTGTCCGCTTGGACTCTGTGCTCTCTGCCCGTCCATGTACACTGCGCTTGTGAGTCATGGGGGAATGTAGGTTTTTGTCTCTCATCCCTCACTTGTACTCTGTTGTGTCTTCCCGGCTTGTGTACATCAGCGTGCAGATGACTGACGTCGAGACGCAAATCTGATGGAGTGTCGTCCAGTGGAGCCGACGCACGCTGAGGTCTACACGCGGTTTGCTGGAGCCTCTTCCCTCCAACGTGCTCAGCTCCATCGACAAACCTTCTCGGCAGTCATGCCGCTGGCAGGCATTGTCGCTGCATATGATGTATGCACATGTCTAGCGCGGTGTTTGACTTTACTGTTGTGTTCACAGCGCTATGTCATGTCTAGGGTCCAAGTTTCATGATTTTTGGCACTGTTGGTACCGAGGATTAGTGTAGACGAGGCCTGAGTTTAGGCAGCCAGAAATCCTCACTGCTATTTTTATTGCTGATTCTGACCGCATGACTACGTTTGCAGCGTGCGTATTATGGTATGGTCCAGTTTTCAGGCAAAATGGACGACGTCCGGGTTTGGGCTTTCGGCCGTCTAGCAGGGCTCACCGAGAAAACCCCGCCTGCCAGAATATAGGTCTGTTTTCTGATTGGCTTTGAAACTGAGTAACAAGCTCTACAGAGCTGGGGGGGGGGGGGAACTAGAATTCGGAGGGGTCTCCCATTGTTGCCCATTCTTGTTTCTTAATCAGTCACTTCCAGTTTTCAGCTGATTTCTGGCGGTAACACTGGC
>SZWC01000447.1:357915-368926 GCA_023375785.1 Penium margaritaceum
GGTGGGGGGGGGGGGGAACTAGAATTCGGAGGGGTCTCCCATTGTTGCCCATTCTTGTTTCTTAATCAGTCACTTCCAGTTTTCAGCTGATTTCTGGCGGTAACACTGGCACGCGCATCTCTGAGTAACAAACCCAGAGCACTCAGACTTAGATTCTAGAGCGGCAGACTGAGGAGGCAACAGACTAAGCAACGGCCGGGAAAGCCCGCACGCTACATCAACAACGCAACTGCCTCAACCTGCACTTTAGAACAATTTCCAGATTAGTGCAGGCCTAAAATCCGTTTGTGGGTATGTGGGACATGAGAGGTGTATGCTCGTGCAAATTTGAGGAAATGCCGGCGAGCTTCAATTCGCCGGCCGACGGGTCGGCTCAACTAGCAAGTTCCACCCAGTAGGTTTCTCCTTCTGTATTTCTCACACTTGCTTCCACCATACGTGTCCATTGTGACTACCATCAGTTGCATTCTGACCACAGAGTTGTATTGCACACAATCACATGAGGGAAGAGAGGAAGTGTGTTGCTTTTTTGGTATCAGAGAACACGAGCCAGAGTTTGTAACACTGCGTGGGAGACGCGCAACACGATGCTGGAAGGGCCCGCTGAACAGGAGCTGCAGCGACGACGGAGCTAAACAGCATCTGCCTGGAGCAGATGCGGTAGCAACAGCCACACAAATACAGCAGCCACGGAGGCGGCTGCTCGAAGCAGTGACTGTAGCGGCTCTGTGACACAGCAGTGGACGACGCTAGCAGTTGCAGGAGCGGGCAGCACTCATAGTGACAGCCGCGCAGCTGCAGCACCGGTAACAGCTGTGCGGAGCTGCTGCTGGAGCTGCGGCGTTTTGCAGCAACAAGGAGCAGCCGCAGTCAGCAGCTGCGGCATTGCGTGCAACCGTAGTGACAGCTGCACAGCCAAAGTATCGGCTACAGCTGCACGGAGCAGCAGCCACAATAGGGGTGGCATGCAGCAGCAAGGAACAACGGCATCCTGCGGCTGTGACATTCCACAGTAGCCACAGTAACGGCAGCTGCAACGCTGGCTCCACATCTACTGTTGTGGTGATTACAGCTACACGGAGCAGCATTGGCAGAGGCGGCAGCAAAAGCAACAGAATCCAATTGTTGTAGTAGTGGGCAGGAGATGTCACGGGGTAGCAGTAGTAGGCAGCAATCAGCTACAGCGGTGGGAGCTACCGCCCCGCAGCAGCAAAGTCCTTGGAGGTGCCACCACTGCAGCAGCAGCAGCAGCAGCATCGGTAGCATCGGTAGTGACAGCAGCGACGGCGCTCTGCCGTCGGACCTGGTTTGGTATTCCCCTATCCCCTGCTGGCTGGGCTCCCCTCTAATCCTGGGTTGGGTGGGGGTGGTTCAGGTACACACTTGGGACGGCTAAGGCCCGTATCAGGTTTCCCACGCCTACTGGGGCGGGGGAAGCGGTATCCAAAAGCTTTCGGCAGCGTGGAGGGGGAGTCCATTGACGATTTCCAGGCTGAAAAAGGCCTCGAGATTGACCCCACGCCCATTGGGGTGGGGTAAATGCTACCAATTTTTTTCTGGAAGTGGCTTCCACCCAACGACAGTGCCAGCGGCATCAGTACACGCTTGCAAAACTCCACTTGTCGGCATGCCCAAGGACCCACCTGCCAGAGTCGGCAACACCAGCTCCACTACGAATGCTGGCGCTGCCGCCTCCGGCGTGACAGGAGGCACACCGGGCATGACACAAGACGAATCGCATCTAGCCCAAGCGCGCTGGCACGTGGCCTACGCGAGCTACGTGAGCAGCAGGCTCAGCAGGCTGAACAGACAACCAAGCAGATGGAAGAACTATTCAAGCTCTTTTGGGATGCAATTCAGCCACAACAGCAGCAGTAGCGGCAGCAACCACAGCAGCAGTAGCAACAACAACAGCAACAGCAAAAGCAGGAGCAACAGGAGCGTCAGTAGAAGCTCCTCAGCAATGTCGTGCGCAAGGGGAAAATTACTATTAAGAGTGCAGTTGCAGCCGACGTCAATGCGGCTCTAGGAGCATTTGATGCTGAGCCGCCGGAAAATCTTCCTAAGTCATATTCAGACGCTAGTGACGAGGAAGGTATGCTACGGTTGCGCCTTGCACAGCTGGAAAAGCGACATCGGACCTGCCCGGTGCACAAAGCTGCACTGAGCGGCGTAGCGGGTTAAAGCGACATGCTCAGGGCAGACACAGACCCAGCCTCCTCAGAGGACTAGATGATCCGCCTGAGCCAAGGATTGAGGGACGATCCCTTGTCTCCATTGCTCAAGCAAGCTGACCCGACAGATCTGCCGACGGTCAAGCCTCCCAAGTGGTTTGAGAAAGACTCTCCCACCTACCGACAAGAGGAAAGCTACACCACCTGGGAGGCGTTATTCTGCATGTGGATAGTGAGCGAGGGGGTGTACTCGTACTATACCAGTCCATACTAGAATACATACTCTCAGCAGACGACTGCCGCTCACGCTGCCTATGGTCTCCTCAAGGCTTCGCTAAGGGTGTACACCCTTGACTTTGAACCCTTCCTTGGTGATCCCTGCACTGGTAGTGGGGCTGACCGCGTGGTGCATGGAAGCTGGCAAACACAATTTTCAAACGCACGACCATGGCCACCACATCACAACGCCTCTCGGACTTCAACTCCTTGCGCCAGGGTGCACATGAGACACCGGCCGATTACTGGCGGCGGGCGATGCGGTTGTACAGGGCCCTTGGGAAAAATGGGTCGAGTCAACTCGTGGCATTCAACACCATCCGGATTGGTGTTGGGCGCGAGTGAACAAAAACCTTTGACAACTTCAGCCTACAGAGTCTTCAAGAGATGGCCAACAGAGGCCTACTATTATCATGGGACATTGTGCACTTCCTACGCGTAGGAAGAGGTGGAGCAGCAAATGACGCCCGCCATGGCGTAATAGATGCAGCCATCACAGTAGGCCAGGCCGCAAGCACCATTCCCCCCACCTCTTGCCATTTGTCGCAGCCGACAGCAGCAAGTGCAACAGCGACTGACATAGTTGCAGTGGTTCAGGGGAAGAAGGGATGGAACAGGAAGCGGGGTGGTAAGGATAGCAAGGGACAAGATACTCCAAAGCCGACCCAAGGGCAACACTAGGAGTGCTACAACCATGGGGGTGCACAATGCTACATGGAGTGCAAGCTTCCCAATAACTGGATGAATATTGCGCAAAGGTTAAAGAAGGCATTTGAGCAGCGCAAGTGAGGCTCAGCGCATTCCACGGCAACGGCCGGTACACCATCCACATAAGCAACGGATGCCACTGTAGACGATGCCGGCGACCTGTCACCTTTGGAGCAGCAGCTCCTGACGCAGGCCAGCGACATCGCCGAGCTCCGCTAGCTCCTGTGACTCACCACTCAGAGAGGTACGTGTGCATTGACAAAGTCGAGGGGTCCCATTGTTGGGTCTGTCGATTCCGTGCCATGTAAACAGGATAATTTCAGTGGAGCACACTGCGCTGTTGAGTCTGTAGAGTCATCTTTCAAACATGATAATGCTGCTCTGTCCACTGCCATCGCCGCTGTGTGAAGGGTCACAACAACCTGTCACGGCTTGATGAGTCGCAAGCACGTGTCGCCTTTGCAGCTCTGTCGTCATCTGCTCAAGAACCCCTGTCTACTGCATATACTATAGGCAGCTGTTCTGTCACCTCACCAGAGCGTGTGACGGATGCCACCTGGATCTTAGATTCAGGTGCCACCCATCACATGACATATTGTCACCGTGATTTTGCTTCGCCTGGTCCTGTTGGTTCTATGCGTTTTGTGCAGACTTCTGTTGGGCATGAGGTGCCTGTCCAAGGTGAGGGTGTGGTACAATTCCATGAGCCATTAGGGCCATTTTGTATGTGCCTGATCTAGAACTCAGCCTGCTGTGTGGACGTGCCTGCACGTGGATGGGTCCCATTGTTGCATTAATTGGTGAGGATGCCACCGTCTCTGTTTACGCCACCACTGAAGTAGTGCTCCGTGACAAGACGGTTGGAGACTTGTACCATGTCTTTGACTGCTCCACACTTATCCCCATCACTAAATCTCCCGTTGCATGAGTGTTTGTGATGAAAATGCGGTCACCTGGGCACTAGCGCCTACTACTCAGACGCTTGTGCCATGTCCACCTAGATGCAGCCGATCGCATGATTTGCACCAAGCCCGCACTCGGTCTTGACGTAGAGTCCTTTGAGGCATTGCCTAGAACCGATTGCCTGCAGTTCGTCCAAGGTAAGATGCATTGTGCCACGTACCCTCTGTCCGACTCACGGGCTCTAAAACCCCTCGAGTTGGTTCATTCTGATCTCCTGGGACCCCTCCTCGTGGAAATCTAGGGTGACAGAGGGCGATACATCCTGACGATCACGGACGACTTCATGCGCATGCGTTGGATTTTCAGTCTGCGCCTGAAAAGCAATGTTGCACTCGCTGTGCACACGTGGCTTGTTATGGCCGAACACCAGGCTGGTCATTCCCTCCAGAACTTCTGATCGGGGTGGTGAGTTCATGGGGGACCTGTACCGGTACTTAGGCAAAATGGGTGTATTTCAGAACCTCTACGCCCCTGCCATGCCCCAACAGAATGGCGTGTTTGAGCGTTGGAACTACACCATGGAGGATGCGATTTGCTCGATGCGGGTGGACAACGGCATGCCAGAAGCATTCGCTTTTGAAAGCATGGCCTACATGACGTGGGTCTGGAACCGGACCCCTAACGGCCCCCTCCCCAACACACACACCCCGTACCAACTATGGTACGGGCGTCGTGCCGACCTCCGGCTCGCGCGTGTCTAGGGCTCTCTTGCCTATGTCTGGTTTACAACAGATTAGCAGGGGTCTAAGTTCTCATCCCACGGTCGTGTCTGTGCATTTTTTTGCGTGGCTTCACGCTCCAAGGCTTGGCGTTTCTGGGATCCCAGTCATCGGTACATTGTTGAGTCTTCAGACACACTTTTCTCTGTGCGCCTCTCCTTCCTTAGTACGCAGTATCGAGTCTCAAGACCTGCCCGTTGGTGGAACCCCGGAGTCGCATTCCCTTGGGTGTAGTGCAAGTTATAGTTAATCACCCCAAAGTCACACACTCCATGATCAGTGCATCAAAAGTTGGATTTCTGCATGCAAACATTTGAAAACAAAATCCCCATTACTACAGGTCAGCAAAGCCTAGATGAACTTTCCTTTCATAGAATTAAAAGTTTGATGGGCTCTATGTGATGTGTAGCAGGTTCTGTGAACAGTCCATGCTCGCTAAGAATTTTCACTTCCCAATATACTTGTTGATGTACAATTTCACAAGCAAGGCCATTGGTCATATATGTGTGGTACGGTCCCTCGCGTGGGGGAGGGTGGGCTGACCGATGCCATTGCCCTGGTCAACCTGGACGCTACTGGTCCATCCCACCTGCCAGCTGGCTCGCTTGCGATATCTATACCACCCGCGCTGCCTATGCCGCCTCTTCCACCTGTGTCTCATGTGTCCTTAGCCCCTCCACCCTTCCCGATGCTTGCATTACCTGCTAACTCCCTGGTGCCACCTACATTATACACACCTGCGTCACCAGCAGAGGCCCTGTGTTCTCTATGTCATCACCACTTGCATCGCAATCACGGACAGTCGAGTAGACTATGTCGTTACCCACCTCCATCTCCTCAGTCGATGCACTGGTACCACCTGACACGGCGTAATTCTTGTCAGTGCCTGATGCGTTTCCACCTCCTGTTCTAGCTGCATTGCCTCCAGAGCCCTACTGACGAGATGAAGGTGGAAGCCTTCACCCATGTCATACTTGTAGCGTGCGTAGTGGAGACCCCGTCATGAGGGCCCTGGGCCTCTGCGCACACGTGCTCACTTAAGTCCACCCTGGCTGTGATACAGACCTCGGGCTCCTTGCTCACAAGCGACGACTTGCAGTCGACTCCGCAGAATCCATCGTCACTGTTGGCCCTCCGTCTGTGGCCTATGCCTTGGCCACGCATAGTGGAGCCACCATGGCCCCAGACACAAGTATGGTGGGAGTGACGCCAGACCCCAGGACACTGCATCAGGTCGTGGCCGGGCCCTATGCGGCACTCTGGCACGTAGCGTGTGAGGCTGAGTTGGCGGCCACCAATGAACACGGGGTTTACAAGCTTGTACATTTTCCACGCGGAGGGAAGGCCGTTCACGCCAAGTGGGTCTTGTGGAAAAAGCTGAAGCTGAACAACTCGGTTGACCGCTACAAAGCACAAGTGACTACGAAGGTATTCTCTCAGGTGGAGGGGATTGACTTCGCTGAGACCTTCGCACCAATTGGATGCAAGACCATGGCCTTCGGCCTGCTGTCCCACGTGGCCCTACATGACTGGAAACTCAATCAGATGGATGTCAACAACGCGTTTCTGCATGGGAAGCTGGAGAAAGAGATGTACATGGCCCAGCCCCCAGGGTTCGAGGATGGCAGTGGCCGTGTGTGGCGGCTACAAAAGGCTTTGTACGGCTTGAAGCAGTCATCTCAGTGCTGGAACAAGGAGATCACCAGCACCCTCCTACGAGCCGGCTATGTCGAGAGTGGGACGGACCCATCGCTTTTCCACTCACACACGCCTGCCCCTTTTTCTACCATCTTGGTCTATGTCGACACAATTTTGATCGATTTTCTTGATCTAAAGGCAGTTGAAGCAGCCAAGAGTGTGCTGTTGTCAACATACAAGATGAAAGACATGGGAGAGGCGTGTTTCTAGACATGCAGATTGTGCGTGATCGAGCTCGTCAGACGCTCCTCGACCATCAAGAATGGTACGCTCTCACTCTAGGGGAGCCCTTCGCTGAGCTGCTTAGCGGCGTACGTACGGCGTTGACCCCGATCACCCTTGACGGCCAGGAAGTTCTAAAGGTGGACAACCCAGCGAAGCTGGAGGAGCCTGTCAACATGATCTTGTACTTGCGAGTCATTGGCTCGCTCATGTACCTGGCCACAACGACACAGCCGGACATCGCCTTCACTGTGGACCTGCTTGCGCAGTTCTCACAGGTGCCGCACAAGCGTGTTCTTCAGGCTGGTCTCCAATGTGTGCGGTACATTATGTCCACCGGCCACATAGGCCTTCACTACCAAGGACAGGCCTCTGTTTTTATCGACGGATAGACACACAGTGAGTGTGCCATCAACCGTAGGAAGTTTCTTGGGACTGTACGTTCTGTGGGATTGTACCCTGCCTGTATTGTGGATTGACCTCTGCCCTTGAGTTGTGTTCATTGTTATTCACCATCGCTGTGATTGTACCGTTGCTTGCATCCGTTTGTTATGTTGGTGGTCCTGTTCGCCGTGTGGTCATGGGGGAGTGATATTGTACATACAGCTTACTGTGACCTCTCGCCTGACGTCCATTGCCTTGCAGACTCCCCATGACGTGGAGGGCATGGAAGACTGGGGGAGCAGACACGAGTCCGGGAGCTGCTGAGCAGCTGTAACGAGCCACCGGATGCGCTCCCGTGATCACTGCACCTACTGGCTGTCCTCTTGGAGTACTCACATCCTGTCTCCAGACTATCCAGTGTCATACTTGTTTGTGTGTGAACTGCAGAGCCATGGTTACCTAGTTTATTCATGCATGTGAATCAGTGTTAGTTTAGACAGGCATAGTGCAGGCCTAAATTCCGTTTGTGGGCATGTGGGACATGAGAGGTGTATGCTCGTGCAAGTTCGGGCAAATGCCAGCGAGCTCCAACTCGCCGGCCGACGGGTGGACCCGACTAGCGAGTTCCACCCTGTAGGTTTCTCCTGCATTTTTGCTCTTGCTTCCTCCATACGTGTCTGTTGTAACGACCGTCAGTTGCATTCTGACCACGGAGTTGCATTGTACACAGTCACATGAGGGAAGTGAGATAGTGTGTTGTTTTTTTGGTATCAGAGCACACGAGCCAGAGCTCATCATGCTGCGTGGGAGAAGCACAGCACAATCCTGGGAGGGCCCACTGAACAGCAGCCGCAGTGACGGCGGAGCTGAAGAGCATTTTTGTGGAGAAGATGCGGCAATGGTAGCCATGCAAAGGCAGCGGCTACGGTGGCGGCTGCTCAGAGCAGCAACTGTAGCTGCTCTGCGGCACAGCAGCGAACGGCAGCGGCCGCTAAGAGTTGCAGCAGCGGGCAGCATTCGTTGTGACAACCAAGCAGCCGCAACGCCGGCAACAGCTGTGCAGAGCAGCTGTTGGAGCTGCGGCATTGTGCAACAGCAACATGGGGGCCGATTGAGGTCGATTCCAAGCATAGCGTGGATTGCGAGCGAGGGTGAGCTCACTGTGTGCCCGCTCTCTACCACTTGCTCTGAACGTAATACTACTATCACTTGTTACTCTTGTCACTCATGTGTGGGAATCCCCATTCTATGGCATCTTGCTTCTGAGCAACAACATGGACAACTGCCTCGAAGTCGTTACTGCTGAGTCCCTTTTTGCGGAAGTCAATTCTCTAGTATCCAGTGTTGACCCATACGGCCTGAATGTCACCTGCAGCCACTCTCTCACGCACAAAGTGATTCTCCAAATTTACATGCTTCGTGTGTGTGTGATGCAAGCCATCATGTTCAGCCATGGCCTTGGTACTCCTATTCCCACGACTCGATGTGATGCAAAAAATGGGGACGTGAAGTTGCTACAATAGATGACATAGCCAAACACTCTCATAGATACTTGCGCCAAGAGCAACATACTCAGCCAGTTGTATGCAATCCTGCTTGCCACTTTTCCAAGACACAACGGCATCAATAATAAGGAAGATGTAGTCTGTACTGCTGCAAGCATTAGTGTCATGGGCTCAGTAGTCATCAATGTAGCCATCAACCACCTCTGACGTCTATTCCTGACAACAAAGGCCGGTCCGGGCAGTGGAGAGGGCATACCCAGTGACACGCAATGCGGCCTCCACATGTCACGCCCTAGGACACTATAAGAACTGTGATAGGAAGTTCAGAGAGAAGGCAACATCTACTCTATTTGGTGTCTCCAGGTACATGAGGGAGCCAATGATGCGAAGGTAGTCTGTCACTTGGACTCCTTTCCCCAGCTTAGACACTTCTAGTGTCTTCAACAACCTTTGTCCAGCTGGGGTTATGAGAATCGACGCTGTGGATATTGATTCAAGTAGGGAGACAAAGTGCTCCCCAGGAATTGGACGTGCGCAGCTTGGTGGACGTGGAGAGTGCGATGAGAGTGATTGGGCTAAAGCTCCATGCCCAAGAAGACGCGATCAGGCCCCAGGTTTTACATCTTATACGTGGACTACAGGAGCGTTTTCACCATGTTGACAGCATACTAGATGGGCGATGCAATCAACAAGTTGTCCTCACAGACAAGGACAACCACAAACTGGACAGAAGTTGGAGTGAAAAAGAGTAACCGATCCATTCTACTGCGTTAGTAGCCTCCTTTCTCGAGACAGGACGTGATCTCTTCGTTCCAACACCAAGGCGACTGTTTTAGGCCATAGAGGAACTTTTGCAGTTGTGAGACTCGGTCAGTGCTATCATAGAATCCAGGAGGCTGAACCATGTAGATCTCTTCATCCAACAGTCTGTGTAGAAATGTGTTGTTCACGTCCAGCTGTTCTAGCTCCAAATCATGGTGGACCACTAGACTCAACTTTACCCTAGCTGTAGTGTAGAGCCCGACAGGTGTAAACGTCTTGTCAAAATCAGTGCCTGGGACCTAGGAGAACCCCTTTGCTATGAGTCTCGCCTTTAATGTTTTGAGTGCACTATTGCACTTGTAGACCCGGTGAAAGACCCAACGGGCTTCGATGACCTTACATCCCAGTGGTAGGTCAACCAACTCATATACAGCATGTTCATCGCGTGTGTTTGGCTCATCACGCATGGTAGCTTCCCACTGTTGAGCATTAGAGGCTGCGTGTGCTCGGCACACCATAGTTGATTCGGGCGACAAGGTCGTGGTGGCAGACGAGGTGTGACACTCGGCAACGCTTCTAAAAAAATCCATGTCTAAAGCTATCGCATGCTCTGAGGCTAGCAGCTCATAGGCGAGGGCTAAACTAAGGTGGATGACTCCAATGGCCAGTCCTAGCACATCCGTGCCAGTAGGGGCGACGGGAGACTGCTGAGTCTAAGACTCAGGAGGACGTGCATAGGTTGTTGAGGCGCTAGAGCGGTGAGGGAGGGTGGGAAGGTGCCCACTTTGGACGAAAGGAGAGACAGGAGCAGGACCCATGGTGGCTATCAAAGGTGGGTCAACCACATGAGTGGGAGGAGAGACAGGCGGGCTGGCCATAGGGGGCATGAAAGGGCTAGATGGAGCCGCAGAGGAAGGGACCAAGGCAGACGAGACTGCGCCTGTGACAGGGGAGGACGGTGGGTCGGATGAGCTTGATGACTTGGGCAGACTAGGAACATGACCTGACGACGGTGACTGCAACGAGGGTGAGAGCTGTGGTGCAACAGCAATAGGTGAAAGGACACAAGAGGTTGTGAAATTACCAACACAGGACACAAACGCCACAGGTGGTATACAGGTAGAGAGACATCGAGGAAGGAAGACGGACTGCCACTACTCAATCCACTGTATAGTGCCACACATGGAGCCTAGAGCGTGATTGGGAGGGTCCCCACGAAGAACATAGCCATTGTAAAAAACAAGACCTATAGCCAGCGGTGCAACACTCTCACCTCTGTGATGGTGTAGGTGAAGAAGCTGCATGAGGGACTGCTCTAGCTGAAGTTCCCGGTCACCATCAACAAATGCCAGTGGGGCTAGAGTGGACACGCCAAAGGAAGGAGAGAACCATGGTGTTTCGTTGTAGGCACATGAAGGATTTCCAGCATACGTAGACGTGCCACACAGGAGCCATTCCCAGGGGTAGGAGGCAGACTTAGAGGAGCGGGAGGACGCACTAGCGCTGGAGGCCGATGATGAAGAGGAGGAGTCGGAAGTGTGAGTCCAGTGAGCGCGCATCGCCCGGGCATGGTGAAGATTGTCTGGGGGGGGGGGGGGGA
>SZWC01000447.1:368984-386557 GCA_023375785.1 Penium margaritaceum
GGGGGGGGGGGGGGGGGGGAACACGTATGAGAAGATTTCTTGGTGGAGCCACAGTTCCAGCACACGATAGCGTCAAAGGCACGTGAGGAAGAGGCGTTGCCCTTGTCCTTGGCCTTGCCCTTCCCCTTCCCCTTTCCCTTCTTGCAACCCTGGGATGCAAGTGCGAAGGTAGTGGAGGAAGAGGGAGAAGATGAAGAGAAATTCACAGGAGAAGAGGCGGACATGGTACACACAATGTTGAGTGCAAAAACTCCCGTGACGGCGGAGCGGTGAAGATGCTTGTTGCAGAGGCTGGTCAACCAGGCTGCAAGGCGTTCAGAGGTGAAGTCCTAGAGGACTCCAACGCCCGGTGGGGACTTCAGTCAAACAGGCTACGAGGCAAGGCACTGCAGCTCATCTGCCTTGATGTCATGAAGGAGGTCTTGAAAAACTCCGGGATGGACCGTTGAACATGGTAAGGATAGCAATGAGCTAACCAGGCGCTGCGTCACCAAGCTTACAAAGGAGTTTCAGACAACTAGCCCAGTAAGCATTGGTGGTCTTGTCAGCACGCATGAGAAGCGTGTTGAATTGGACCGTAAGCGTGCTCTGAGCGGCTTGCTTAATAACAGTGGTGCAACGACGAAGCATGGTGTATGTGCATATAGGGTCGGCCAGGCGCTGGACGGCGGGGTCATTATTAAAGGTGCCAAAATCATCAATCAGTGGCTCTGGCATAGCAGCGATAAGGGAACGGACAACATGAGCAGAATCAGCAGCTGTGGGTGCAAAGGGAAAAACAGCTAGAGAGTAGCACTCCCACAACTACTCCCCCCAAGTCCAGGCGCTAAAGCGCACCTCCCAAGAGGAGAAGGCGAGCCAAGAGGTAAGTGCAGGCAACTGAGAGAAGAGGCCATGCTAGCGTGACGCAAGAAGAGGGATAGCTGCGGTGGGTGTGCCAGACTGTGCAGCAGCAGAGGTGCTAGAGGTAAGAGGTGTGGAAGAGGTTCCAGCATTGGGAATAGAATTGGCACTAGAAGGCTGGACTGTTGAGAATTTGCCCCTCCGCATGCTCAAGTGTGGCGCTGGGAGGCACCAAAGAGAGGAAAAATACTCGCATTGGATCTAGCGGCTGATGGATTGCTGGAATCCTAAAATGGAGGATTGGACCTAAAAGTTGACAAGTCACTGAATCCGGTGGAAGTTGTTTTACCAGAATCGGACAAGTAACGAGGGAGATATGAGCTTCCAAAGTTGGGGTGTGCGCGGCGGCTCTGCAAGCCGGTGAAACATTGACTGGAACAAGTAACAAATGTTCATTTGGGGATGATGCCCCGGAAGACTGCCGGGGTGTCCGGTGGTTAATATCGACCGGATCTATTAGTGCAGGTTGTTACAGAGGGACTTGGCCAAAATCCTGGCTCGGCATCCGAAACTCCAATGTACAGTTTGTTACTCGGGGACTTCCGCAAAATTCCAATTGCAGGTCTGCAGACAGGTTTTGAACCACATCAATCCCCATCACCAAACTCGATGATTCACTCATTGAAACACATCCCAAAGGCGTAAGGGGCACCTCCACTACGTGTAGGGACATCTGCGCCTCCGGAAAGGCGTTGTGGGTCCTTGATGTGTGAGGGTGCCTCGGCGGACGGCATTGTGCACGCTGCGGACTGAGCGGTTGGATTGGGGCACCCTGCTTTGGCTGACGTAGAGGGAGCTACAGTGATCCGAATTGCATGCAGTTTGGTGCGTTGGGAAGCTTATTACTATCCCTATAACTCGTCAATGCATGTCCATATTAAAAAAATAGCGCAAAATTGCGTTATTCCCTTCACAAAAGTGACTTTCTCGCAACTCTCTTCCACTTCCAGAAACATAGAGTGAGGCGACCAGAAAACTCATGCTTAGTCTCAGAACCAGCACACAAAAGAAAGCCGCGAACACAAGTGCATACCCTTCAGGCCACGTTGGAACTGCCACCACCCGAGGGCCAGTTTCTGACATGGACAAGAGACGCAGTGGGTAAGCTACGCAGCATGATAGCGACAACGTCATCATCAAAGGCATCACTATTGTCCTCTGCCAACTTAAGGTGATCTTCAGCCTCTTGCTGAGTCTCGTGAGTGTAGGCTGACTGGTACCAGAGAGACGCAATGACTGACTCATCGTCACCAGGCATGGTGATGACATGAGGGACCTGCCAGACAGATTTTGGCAGAGTTTTCCTAGCCCCAGTGGGCATGGGAAAAATGAGGGTGCCTTGGGCAAGTGATAAGAAAGGTGCAAGACAGCCCACCTCAAATCAGACAGGACAAGCCACCGGGAGAGGGGGGGGGGGGGGGGGGGGGGGGGGCAGAGGGAGATGGGTTCCATAGGAACACCAGGAGAGGAGGAACTACTACAGCTAAGGCGGCAGAGTAAATGGATATGGTAGATGCATCAGGAACAACTAGAGCAAGTGTCCCGGTGACAAAGGCCACACCTAGGGTGGTGAATACGGCTACAATGGAGACAGCCGCTGTGATGAGGCTGGATGTCGCAGATGGAGCTGATGTTGTGGCAATGATAGCTGCTGCTATAGAGATGCAGATGGAGGATGGAGCTACTGCCCCAGAAGACACTGAAACTGTTGCAGATGTGATAGCGGATGCTGTGGCAGAGATCTGCCTACCTATGTCTGCCGTTGCTTCAGTAATGGGCCCAACGACAACCGATGCCTCAGTGTAAGCCTCAATTGCGCACCGGAAAGAGGTAGAGGCCGGCTTGTATGAGGTTCTAGTGGCTGCTGCAAATGTGGCGGCGGCGATTGCAGCCGTGTCAATGACACGGAGGTCATGCGTGTCAGTGGACTAAGAAGATTAACAACCACCTGTGTGAGTGCTGCACAGTAGGAGTGAGTTGAGTAGCAGTGATCTCCAGCTGTGGAGAAGCGTGTGGCTGTGGGCCACCCCCAGGAGAAAAAGGGGGAGAGACACTTATCGGACGTTGACGAGTTTTATTTTCTGACAGAGCTGAGGCAGACTCGGACGCACGATCGCTGCTCATGCCTCTGCAATGGCACGCTTGCCGGGTCCCTGTCCTCCCCTTGTAGTATGCACCAAGCGGTAGCATATTCGGGACTTCATGCTGCACCAATGTGAAGGCTGGTACACCACCACAGTTGGTGCAGTAGCTGGTTTTGCAACCCTGAATGGCTGCTGCTGCAGCAGCTACTGCTGCTGCGTTTGCTGTAGGTGCTGTTGTAAAAGATGCTGTAGTCGTGGAATCTTGGCTCCGTCTTCTAATACTGCCGCTGCCGCTGCCACTGCTACTGCTGCTGCTACCAGCTGCTATTGGTACTACAGCTACTGCATTTGCTGCTGTTGCTCCTCAAAATGCAATTGCTGTAGATGTTGTTACAGCCTACACTGTGGCTGCTCCGACTACTGCAGCTGTTGCTACTGCTGTTGTCACTGCTGGTACTGTTGTTGCTGCAGCTGCAGTGAAGATATGGCTCCTGAGGCTGCTGTGGCTGCTTTGGACAGTGTCGCTATTGCTGCTATTGCGGCTGCTGCCAATGTCAAGACCGTGGATGACGTTGTCGTGATCGCAGTAGCACTAATGCGGTCGGGGTTGCTGCTGTGGCTGCTGCAGTGAGCTGTCCGTGCTGGGTAGTAGGGACTTCAAGCCACAACTGCCGGTGCTGAGGTGATTGCAGGAGAGCCCGTGGGTGTGGGAAGACCCGCAGGAGTGGAGACTGACGGACGTCCTCTTCACGAAGCTGCTACTTTCCACCAGGAAGATGTCAGTGGCGGGAAGCAGGATGCCCCACATTGACTGGAGCTGAGTGCTTCAAGTCACAGATGCTGTGAATGTGAGGTGGCAACAGTGATGCTGCACGTGCACCCTGCAGGTATAGTGCAACCAATAGCAAATAGGGTTCCTCCCTCAGATCAGGAGAGGACAGGGGTGCGCACCGGGTGCGATATCGTAGCATGTAAAAGAGACAGGAGGCGGAAGCAGTAAAGGCAGCGACAAATAGTCGCCCTATGGCCAAGATCACGGACTCAATCGTGAGTGGGACTCAGTCTCTCACCATAGCTCTGATACCACTGGGGAGCTGGCACTAGTGTGTGTGAGATAATGCAAGGGATGCATGAGTGGAATGCCAAGAGAGGCACGACGCCATAGAATGGGGTTTTCCACACATGAGTGATGAGAGTAACAAATGACAGAAGTGTTAGATGCAGAGTGAGAGGTAGCGAGCGGGCAATTAGTGAGCCCACCCTTGCTTACAATCCACGATAGGCATGGAACCAAAATAATTTGGCCCTGGTTGGTTTCTAGGATTAACCTGCAAGCGAGCTGCAAAAGACCAACGCCAGCATGCAATCTGGGATGAGCAACCCGGTTACAACCCCAAACCAAGATCTCTAGGAAAAATTGTGTTCACAACAGGTTAACAAAAGTACTGCAGGCCTGTTGAAGTAAGACGGGTATCAAATGCTTCTGGGCGGCTCTGGATCTCCTCCTCGTGAACACCCACAAACCGTGGTCCCATAGACTGTGGAGACATCAGCAGTGTACCTCCAATATCAATCACCTACATCACTGTGGTGAGTGTGTGCAGCGAGGCCAGAGGTCACATCGTGTTTGTGGTACGTTGGCTAACAGGCCCAATCTGTGCTGTCAAGATTGCATACCGCTCAACACGTAGTACAGCCTCAAAATGATGCTGCCGTGGACCCGATGACAGCTGCAAAAGGTAGTTACAAGCAGATGCAACATCTACATGCGTTGTGGCAGTGGGCTACATCAAGGACCCAGACATAGTCAGTGACATCGACTCCCCCTCCCCTAGCCGAGTCAGATCGGTCGTTTTGAGAAGTCTCTGATCAGCGGGGTCATCAGTGTGCTCGTTGGTGGATTCGCTGCAAGCAAGGGATCAAAGAGCTCACCAAAAATGTGAATTTAAATAGCCTGAAATTCGTGGAATATTCCATGTGATCTATCCCGTTTGTTGTTGTGTGAGTCATGGTGACCTCGGGACTTGTCGCCACCAGCGTCAGCACCAGCCGGTGCGACCCCACATGCTCTCTACAGTTTTCTCGGTGACCACCTCCTGGGGTCCATTTTGTCAATTGTGCTATCCTTGCTCATTTATGATAAATCTGCATAGAGGTTCTATTTCTGCACCTTGTGCTTCTTTTGGTTTGTCATTCGGACAACCGAGGAGCCCATACAAATGTCGGGCTCTCTTATGCTGTTTTTTAGGAGCTTGCTGCCGGGTTAGTCCATTTTCCGGCCACTTGTCCGCCTAGTTGCGTGCGTCCGGGTGAAATTATACCTACGTACTTGTCTTTTGTTACTTCACTTCTACGTTTTTCACGTGTATCTTCACTGTGTCTCCACTTTTTGGAGCAACATTCGTTCCGTTGTGTTATGTTTAAAGCACACTCTTACATTGAACTTTGCTTGGTTTCTCCATTCCCTCATGGTCTTAGAACAATAGAGAGACACGACCTTTCACTCCCACCCCACGACACGCAGAAGCGGCACTGGAGGCATCTGGATAGGGCTGGACTAGACTGGATGGGACGTATAGGTCATGGCAACGTGGAGGCCCTGAGCTCAGGGCTCACATCACGTAGTCTAGTAAAGCCGGAGGCAGAATAATGCCGAAATGCTTCGGCAGTTTCCCTCGTCGCGGCTGCCTTTTTGGCAGTGACTTGCAATAGCTGTGGTGGCAGTTTGAGCCAACTCCGCAACATTAGCAGCCGTTGCTGCGCTAGCCGCTACACTCGGCTGCCTCCATCGCACCAGGTGCAACTACTCTCAACAACACCAATGGTAACAACAGCAGCAGCATTAGTTGCAGTAGCAGCTGTAGTGGCAGTAGCATTAGTAGCAGCAGCAGTAGTAGTAGCAGCAGTACTAGCAGCACCCGAACTTGCAGCAGCAGCTCTAGTAGCAGCCATAGCAGCAGCAGTTGCCGCAGCACAATAGCAGTTGCATTTTCAGTAGCAGTTATAGCAGCAGCTAAAACAGCAGTCAATGTAGCAGCAATTGCAGGAACAGTAGCAGCAGCCGAATTCCCATCAGTAGCTCTAGTAGTAGCTGCAGTAGCAGCAGTGGTAGCAGCCGTACTCGCATCAGCAGCTCTAGTAGCTCCAGTAGCAGCTGTAGAAGCAACAGTCGCAGCAGCACAACATCAACAGTTGTTGCAGCAGCAGCAGAGGGCACGGGAGCTGTGCTTGCTGCTGCCGGCCAAGTTCGTCAGCGGGTAGGAAGCTGCTCTGTAGCCTCTCAAGCCCGCCTGTTCGCGAGCTTGGGCAACTGACAAGCTCGTTGATTGATGAGCTCGTCAATTGACAAGCTTGTCATTTGATGTGCCTTCTTTATATTTTGCAAGCTAATGTCAAGCACATCCTCTTCTGAAAATAATCCGGGTGGAGGAGAGGAGTTGAGCCTTGTCAGCCCTCTCAAGATCCGGGTGAACTTGGATCTGACCCACATTGCCGACTTCTTGTTGGTGGCTTACGTTTTCCCTTGATTCCTTTCTTTTATATTTCTTCAAATTGTCTTTTCCGTTTCGTTAATCCTTTTCTGCACATCGTTGAGACCTGGGCATTTGAGGATTTGTCCCACTGCTTCAGGAGACAGTGCGACCCCTTTTCACCCCCATCGTCTTTGGTGGAGACTTTCACACGTGGGAGTCCAGCCCAGTGTGGTGGGAGACCACCATTGTCATGTCCTTGATGGTTCCGACGCCCGCTTGGATTCTGGTGCCAGCCTCTTTGGCGGTGGCTGCACCCCACCCGGGATGGTGTTGGCTTCCGCCGCCATACTACCCTATGGTCTATGGACTGCCTTCTTCATCCTATGCCCCTCTATGCTGGCTCCAGTCCGCTTCTCCATCTCTCTTCCCACTTCAGGTGGATCCCTTCCTGAGCTCCTGCAAGGTCCGGACACATGTACACACGCCTCCAAGATCCCTTGCCATCCTTGGCCTCAGGATGTCCAGTCCAATGTGAGTTTGACTGTCGAGTCCGGGGATCACCATTGTTCGTGGGATGGAGCCCTTTGGGCTGTGTTGGATGGTGGGAATGCATTTTCTGTCGAGTGGATTGAGCATTAGCAGTTGTTTACCCTTCCCCGTTTCCTTGTTGTGACTTCCGGTCATGTTGCGTCCTCTCCTGCCCTTGCTTGCAGTGTCACGTAGTGTGGTGTGACTTCTCCGTCACGTGTGTAGAGTGGCTTCCGGATCATCAATTCTGGAGCCACTCATCACATGATGTCTTCTCTTGCCGCGTTTGTCATGTTGGGACCTATCGGTGACGTACGCCTTTTCCGCACTGAATCTGGTCACATGTTGCCAGTTCAGGATGTTGGTGTTGTGCTGTTTGTTGTTCCTTCACATGAAGTCTTCTTTCTTGATTTCCTCTTTATCCCTGTGCTTGATGTTAGCTTGTTGTGTGTCACTGCTTTGGATGATTAGGGCATGGAATTGGTCTCCTATCGAGGCGTTGGCACTGTGTTGCGACAGTTGTTTGGATTTCCTGTTCTTCGTGGTCTGTGTTGCACCAAATTGTATTATGTTCCCTTGTTTGCACCGGCGCACGCCACCACTACAGCAGCGCATGTGCATGTTGCTCCCTCCTTCTCCTGTGTACACACACGTTAGCTTCATTGCTGCCTGTGTCACGTGCACACAGCCACCATCCATAGTCTCTTTCCTCATTAGCCTGCTGTTGGTCTTGAACATGGCATATTCCCTGCACCATGTACTGCTGACTGTCTTGATTGCACACAAGACAAGATGCATCACCCGTCTTTTCCTTTGTCTGACTCATACATGCTGCATCCCCTTGCCTTTGTCCATGTAGACGTCATGGACCCTCTCCTTCATGAATTTCTCGAGGGTGTTTACCGGTACGCCTTGTGTCTTATGGACGACTTCTCTTGTTTTCACTTAGTCTTTGCACTTCACCAAAAAAGTGATGTTCAGTCCACGATGGAGTCTTGGCTTGTCCAAGCTGAGCGTGTTTGCCAGTGTAAGCTCCAAACGTTCCGCTCCGATTGTCGTGGGGAGTTCATGGGTCCCTCGGCCCGCGACCTCTAGTATGAAGGGATTGATCTGGAGCTCTGTGCACCACAGACACCACAAAAGAATAGAGTTTTGGAACATTGGAACTGCACTCTTGCTGAAGGTTCGCACACTTCTTGTGGATTCTGGCCTCCCCCTTCTTGTGAATGTCCTAGATGACGTGCGTTTAGAACTATATTCCCCATGGTCCACTGCCTCATCATGTCATGCCCTTCGAGCAATGGTATGGTCGTCGTACTGATGTTTGTCTTGCTCGTATTTGGGGCAGCGTTGCCTAAGTTAGGCTCATTGAGGGCCAACGTGATGACAAGCCCTCTCCTTGAGGTCGTCTCAGCCCTTTCCTTGGTGTCTCCTCTCAGTCCAAGGCCCAACGCTTTTGGAACCTAGAGCATGGTCGGGTTGTAGATTCTCGCGATGCTCTCCTCTGTGTGAGCAGCTTCTCTCAATACATTTCTCGTTCTGTCCCGTTGCTTGCTCCCTTTACTCCTCCAGGGAGATGTGGTGTATGTGGAGTGACCTTTTGTAGTAGCTGTGCTCAATACATGACTTTTTCATCACATGCTTCATCTCTTGTAGCCTCTACATCATTGCCTATGTCATCTCCTGTTGTGTTTGCGTCATTGCCAATGTCATCTTCTGTTGCATCTATGTCGTTGCCAACATCATCTCCTGTTGCATCTACATCATCACCAGTATCATCTCTTGTCCCATCTTTTTCATTGCCCGTGTCGTCTTCTGTCGCATCTGTGGTGTCACCGGCATCATCTCCTGTCCAATCTACATCGTTGCCAACATCGTCTTCTGTTGCATCTGTGTCATTGCCAGCATCATCTCCTGTCGTGTTTGCATTGTCACCAATGTCATCTCGTGTTGCATTTGCGTAATCGGCTGTGTTACCAGTTGTGGTCCCTTGGGCAGCAGCCCCCGTATCACCCTTGTAGCCCCCGATCTCGTCTTCGTACATTCATGTGCCAGGAGTTCATATAAGACCATTGTAGTTCGCACCTCACTATGCCCCGCCTCCCACTTGTACAGCCTCTACTGGTCCCTTTGGGTCTTTACGGCCAGTCTGTAAAATTCACGATGGTGTCATTGACCCTATTCAGCCTACTCCCGTCTCCGGTCTTGACACTCTTGGCATGGCAACAGCTGTGTTTCAGCCTAATACTGCGCTTTTATTTTCTTCCAATGCTGGTGAGTTCCACCAAGCCATTGCGGCAGCTGGGTCTACTCTGTCTCGGCCATGTTCCTTGGTCGCCACCACACTCGTTGCGAGTGGCACCACGGCACATGTTCCTGAACCAAACACAGTGGAACAAGCATGCTTGAGTATAGATGCATCACTCTTAGAGCAGGCCATGCATGAGGAACTCACTATAATCAAAGCATATGGGGTTTATGAGAAGGTGAAGCTCTCGTCCGGTCATAAGGCCATATCAGCTCGTTGGGTGTTTCAAAGGAAAGAGAGGCCCCATGGCTCATTGGAACGGTACAAGGCCCGTCTCACAGCCAAGGGATTTTCCGAATAGCCTGGTGTGGACTTTAATTCCACCTTTATCCCCATCGGCAAGTACACCAGTACAAAGGCATTGTTGAGTCACGTGGCCTAGCATACTTGGGAACTCAACCCGATTAATGTCAGCAATGACTTTCTATAGAAATCTCAAGGAAGAGATCCATCTCATCCAACCTCGATGGTTTGACGACAGCATAGGTAGATTCTGGCACCTCTGAAAGGCCTTGTATGGTCTGAAGCACTCTCGACGTTTTTGGGATCTTGAGATGTCGGCTCCCTTGGAGTGGGGCTGGTATGAATGCCTCACAATGGACCCAGCTCTGTCCGTAAGTGCCTCCTCTGTATCCTTCGTCGCTATCCCGATTGATGTAGATGACCTCTTCGTTGCGTCCCCCAATCTGAAGGTTGTCCAAGCTGTGAAGGATCTCCTCTGGTCTATGTACAGAATGAAGGATCTTGTTCCGGCTTGTGTCTTCTTTGGAATGAAAAGTGAGCGTGATTTCCAGCATCGGACACTACATGTGCTTAAGGCTGGTTACGTCAGGACACTGGGGGAGCATTTTGCTAACCGATTGACCAACATCCCCTCTTCAACCATGCCTATGACGCCCGCTCGAGAGTGGTTTCTCACATCAGTAGACCCAGATTGTTTGGCGGAGCCTGTTGATGTCACGACGTACCTCCGTGTCATTAGCTCCTTGATGTTCCTCGGGACCACAACACGTCCAGATGTTGCCTTTGCTGTGAACGTCTTGGCACAGTTCTCACTACATCCACGTCAGCTTCATCTGGAGGCTGCTCTACATATTTTGTGATATGTTGTGTCTAGCCCATTCCTGGGCCCGTGCTTTCACACGCAGCCGTTGGTGGTCGTTGATGGATACACTGACAGCAATTGGGTCCATGATCGTGATGCGGGCAACCAGTCCGGCTGCATCTTCTTTGCTAGAGGTAAAGCTGTCTTGTGGAAGAGTGGCAAGCAGGGATGTGTAGTGCGGAGCTCAATCGAGGCTGAATATGTCACGTTGGGGGCTGGGGTCTGTAAGAGTATCTGGTTGTGCCGTCTCATGTAGCAACTTCGTGAGTCCATCCGCTGCATCATCATCTGCTGAGACAATAAAAGCACGCGTCGCATAGCAGAGCATGATGGCAAGTGTCACATGCAAACAAAGCATATCGACATTGAACATCACTTTTTTTACGGGCACATTCCACATGGTAATGTCTTTGCTCTCGGTATTGACACGCGACAACAGCGTGCAGAATTCCTCACCAAAACACTGTACAACTTCAAGTTCAAGTTTGCTGTACACAATATCGGGCTTCTTGCGTATGATCATGCTCCTACCTGATTTGTACCCTGTTCTTATTGCTTCCTATCTCCATCAGCAGTCCTTGTGTGACCTTGTCTTGTGCCCCTTGCCAACTGAATGGTAGAGCAGTCCTCAAACACAATGGTGGATACTGGAGGGCAGAGTACATGAGCAATCGTGAGTGCTATGTCATTGCTGCATGGTCTCAGACCGTTGGGAGGAATCCCCATTTTCAAGGGAAAGGAGTTCCCCATCTAGAGATGGCAGTTTGAGCTGGCAATGGAAGTGCACGGCTTCAACAAGCTACTGAAGGGAGAGGAGCAGGTTCCTGCGGAGGGCACATCCAAGCATGAGGCATTGATGGATCAAAATGAAATTGTAATATCCTTGCTCAGCAACGCGGTAGCCAAGGAGACTGCTTTCATGCTTACGGGGTACACAATCCCTTCGGAAGCTTACGCTAAGCTCAAGCGCGTGCACCAATCAACCTCCCTTGCAAAGAGATTTTTCATCCTACAAAAAGTCTTCAGTACGTGGGTGAATGAGGGAGAGTCCATCCCCGACTTCCTACAGGAATTTGAAGGACTCCTCTGTGAGGCTCGCCAAATGAACTGGGACCTTGATGGAAACATGCAGGTCATGATCCTCCTCATGGCGTTACCGGCGGGCTGGAGCCTAATGATCACCGTCATGGGCGGTTGGAAGGAGGATGACCTGACGTATGCAGTAGTGTCTGAGTACGTGCAAAACAAGGCCATGCGTTGCAGCAGCAGGGAGGCTAACTTCTCAGACTATGTCACACACTAAGGTGGTGCGGGAGTAAAAGGTCAGCCTCCGGTCAGGACAGGGACAGTGGAAGCGGTGGCAGCGGAGGAAACAGTAGGAGCAAGGCTCTCAAGCACCAGGGAAAATACCGCAAGTGGGGCAAACCTGGACACTAGGCAAGAGAGTGCAGATTGCCAAAGAAAGAAGATGGTGGAAATAGTAGGAACAAAGGGAAAAAAAAGGGTGTCAGAGATGCCATCAACATGATGGTTGAGAGCACTCCCACGGCAAAGGAGGAGGCACTGCTCAGGCCAGGAGCCTTCAGGCTCGACTCCAGCACCGATTATCACTCGAGCAAGGTCAAGGCTTGATTTGTCTCCATAGGCCCCACCGAGTGGTGGTTCAGATGTGCAAATGGCAGCATCTTGAGCATGAAGGGCATGGGAGACAATCTGTTAAGCATCAGTCCCAATGGTATGAAGAAGGATCTGCAGTTGCGGGACGTGGTCGACATGCCCTCATTTGCGGCAAATCTCCTCTCCTTTTCCAGGGTCACAGACAACGACATGACGGTGGTGTTCACGCAGAAGAAGGCGGTCATTGTCAAGAACAAGGAAGTCAAGGTCCTCTACGCCAACAAAGACCTTGTAGCACAGGTTCCAGGAGTCGACGGGCTCTACATACTACAGACAACCGCTGCAGACAGCCCAAAAGATGAGGGCCATGCAGGTGCGGCAGAGGCTGTGGTCTCCACACCACGCCAGAGAACACACCAACGGCATGTGAGAAGGTGTCCTCTGCTGCAAAGGACATAGACATTGAAATTTGTCACAGACACTTTGCGCACATTGCAAAAAACACGCTGCAAGTCATGCAGCAAAAGCACATGGTCCACGGAATGGAGGGGTGCACAAAGGATGCGGCTGGGTGTGGCAACCTGTGTGAACCTTGCCTTGAAGGCAAGAAAAAGAGAAAGTGCTTTGAGCGCAACGGTCACCATGCAGCAGGAGCCCTAGACGTGATTCACACGGACATGTGCGGACTGTTTTGCACAGCGTCGAAAGGTGGCAACATGTACTTCGTGGCCTTCAGCGATGACCACAGCCGGAAGGTGTGCATCTACTTCCTCAAACAACAGGAGAGGTCAGGGAGAAGTTGCTGGAATTTGTCACCATGGTAGAGTTGCAGGCTGGAAAGAAGGTCAAGGCACAGTGAAGCGACAATGGTGGAGAGTACGAGGCGTGCAAGGGCTGGCTGCGGCAACACGGTATTGAGCATTGGTCCACGATGCCCTACACACCACAAAGCAATGGGGTGGCCGAGTGCATGAATCAGACCATCCTTGGCATGGTGCGAAGTATGTTCTTTGACGCCAAACTCTCACCGTGCTTCTAGGTGGAATCTTTGAGAACGGCGTGCTACCTCGTGAACCTGGATCCATCGGCTAATCTGGGCAGGCGTGGGCAGAAAAATGGAAAGCAGCAGATAACGCCAAAGGAGGTATGGTCTGGAAAGAAGCCGGACGCTTCACACCTGTAGGTCTTCGGCTGCAGCGCAGGGGCAAGATTTCAGGCAAGTGAAGGTGGCGGCAAGCTGGATGTGAGACCACGGAAGTGCGTGATGGTGGGCTATGAGGCAAGCTTCCAACGTGCCGCTATGTTAGCAAGCCGAGAGCGAACCTGAACACGCGTGAGGTCTTCGGCCATGCCGAAGTCCTTGGAGAGCTGGGGCGCGATGCGATTATGGAGCTTCGTCATCCACCCGGCTGATCCACGAAACTCGCCAACGCAGGAGTTGGCAAGTCGGACGAGCTTGACATCGCGTTCGGGCATCCAGAAATGTTTCCCGAGGCCGCCCATGGACGCGCGGTCAGAGGAAGCTTCGCCTCCCACAGCTGACGGCGCGGGCATGCATGACACACCAGCAAGAGATGTTGCGGGCTTCGCGTGCACCTTGTAGTGGCCGGCCGGCACATTGAATTCGGCAGTTTTGCAAGGCGCAGGCATGGCGGTTTCAGGACGACGATGCGGATGATTGAACGGGACGTGATCCATGACACTGGCCTGCCCGCCGGAGACCGCCGCGGACAGCTAGGGCATGCACGCAAAGCCGCCAACGGACTCGGAGCTTGTAGGAGCGGCCATAGTGAACGTTAGAGGCACAACTGTGGGAAAAAGGTGACTCATGCAGAGGAACCTGTCCACCGCTGCCTTTGTGCATGGCAGTCTCGCCACGCCTACGGCAAGGGCGACTCGACAATGCGCCTCGGAGCCCTGTGCGCATCGGTTCAAACGTTTGCATTCCAATGTTCAAATTTCAAATTTTCGGACGATGTACAACCATGAAACATTACCGTCCGATTAATTAAAGGGTACATGTAGGGATTACCCACGAAATTCGAATGTGTGTATGCCCTACCCGGCGTTCGGAAGAATAACACCACCTTACCCGGTGTTCGGAAGAATAAAAGTCCCATACCCGTCGTTCGGAAAACAATACTCACCTGCCCACGAACACCGACGAAAAAAAGCATGTCGACGCTGCATGCGATGCAGCCTCGACATGCTGATGTCATCAGTATTTTTCTAACATTCAAAAACCCTCTTTTGAGGGGTTTGTGAATGTTGGGGGGGGGGGGGGGGGGGGTTCCGCGTGGTTCGCATGGGGGGTCCAAGACTCCCCATGCGTTGAAAGGGAACCTGTTGGGCCCCGTTACCGCGGGGCCCAGCAGGAGCCCGCGCAAAACTAAAACCCTAAAACCCCAAATGTAATTCGGGGTAGGGTTTGACTAGGGTTTGCGTGCAAAAAGTGGGGAGTTTGTGTGATAAAAAAAAAAAGAGCAGAACGAGCGATTTCGCTCGTTTTTGAAATTAACATTTTCGCTCGATCGCGATCGAGAGATGGTCTTTTTTTTTTTTCGGCACAAAAACCCCCTGGTTTGATGTAGGGTTTTATGTTTTGCGCAGGCGGAGCCCACGCAAAACATAGAAAACCCTAAATCAAACCAGGGGGGTTTTGTGTCGAATAAAAAAAAAACAAGACATCATTGCTCAATCGTGATTCTCGCGTGGGAGCGAGAATCGCGATCGAGCGAGGGGAGTTGACATGCCCCACCTCGCTTCGCTCGATCAGCGGCACATGCCGCTGATCGAGCATGGTGAAGCGAGCGGGCAGTCTAGTTTTTCTTAAACCGCCGGGTGGGGGAGTTCTATTTTTTAAGTGCCGGGTAGGGATTTCCTGACCCCCTCGCTTTTTGGGTAGAAGGGTTATTTGGCCCACCCAAAAAAAATTGCAGGCAATGTCTGTTGAGAGGGGCAGATCTAACCCAAGCAGCAGATCCGATGCCAACGGCAGCCCAGATCTATGCCAAGATCTCTTGCTGGTTATTTTGTATTCAGTGAGGTGTTCCGCCGGTTTGCAAGCTGACATGGACGTCCACGAGAGCTCGCATCCGCTCGAGAAACCGCCAAAACGTAGCGACACCCTTCGCGGATTTTCGCATCGTTTAAGCGGTCGATGAAGGCTTCATCCTTCATCCATCCCGGAGCGCGCACCCTCGTTTGACTCATTTGGCTTACTTTCATCGATGAAAATGGGGTTGAAGCCCGAAATACTTCATTGAAAGTCAGTGATGTCCGAAAATATATTGAATACATGTTTTAATTAAGGGTACATGTAGAGATTACCCACGAAATTTGATTCTTTGTATGCCCTGCCCGGCGTTCAGAGGAATAAAACTAGTCTACCCTGTGTTCGGCGGAATAAGACCCCCCTACGCAGTGACCTTAGAATATTGATGTTTTACCTGCGAACAGCGAGAAATAGCATCATATCAATGTTGCATGCGATGCAGCGCCGACATGCTGACATCATCAATATCTCTGAACATTCACAAAACCCTTATTTGAGGGGTTTGTGAATTTTCGTGCTGGGGGTTTGCGTATGGTTTGTATGGGGGGTCTAACACTCCCCATGCGTTGAAAGGGAACCTGCTGGGCCCCGCTACCGCGAGGCCCAGCAAAAGCCCACGTAAAAACAAGGTTCCTGGTGGGCCCTGCGCAAAATAAAACCCTAAACCCCTAAAGTAATTCTTGGTGTGGTTTGATTACGGATTGAATGCTAAAACTAGAAGGTTTTGTGTTTGAAGGGGGAGAAAAAGGAGCATTTTTGTTGGATTTTTAAAACGAACATTTTTGCTCAATCGTGATTCCCGTGTGAGAGCGAGAATCGCGAAGGGGGTTGACATGCCCCACCTCGCTTCGCTCGATCAGCGGCGCATGCCGCTGATCGAGCATGGTGAAGCGAGTGTGCAGGGGAGTCCTGTTTTTTAAGTCGCTGGGCGAGGCATCAATATTTTTTGTTCATTGGGTAGGGTGTCACCAACCCCATCGCGGATTGGGTAAATGGGTTATTATGCCCTTTCTTCTTCTTTTTTTGGACTACCCCATGGAGGAAATGAACCACAACCGCACCTTGCACACGCAACCCCAAAGCGTGTTTCGGCAACGACTTAGGTAAGAGCATGTCGTGCTCTTAAGAGAGCCGGTCTAGGCACCATTTCAGGTAGTGTGGGACTCTAATCCACTAACAAAACCTCCGTCACCAACCTCGCAAGGTTGGCGAACCACCACAGGAATCGGCCCTTACAAGCGGTAGTAGGCAAAGTACCGTGCTCAAATGCACCAGCATACCTTGCAAAAGAGAGAAGAGGAGAGGTGGGGTGTGGAGAGAAGGAGGTGAGAGAAATCCTTTCCCCCTTGAACACAATGGGCACCTTATGAGCAAGGGCGGGAGGGAGTTGGGAGGAGAGAGAAAGGCAGTTGCATTCTTGAAGGTGGAAGGAGGGAGGACAATGTGGAGAAAGTTGGGGCGTTGGGTCGCCCGAGGGGAGTGAGATGTTGAAGGGAGGGAAGCAAGATTGAGCACAAGAAGGAGCGGGTACTCCGGGCGGATCCCATAAAGGAGGTGGGCTTTGCATTGTAGGGACAATGAGGTAGTGGGCTTCCTTCACAAGCTGAGGAGGGGGAGAGTGATTTGGGGGGGAAGGCAGGTTGCATGTGGAGGGAAAGAGGGGAGGTGGATGGGGAGGAGTGGTATTGCAGTGTGTCGTGAGTTGGATTGAGTGATTGGGAGCGGCAAGTGGAGAGTGGAGGTGATTGGGGGTTGTGTGGAAGGGGAAGATGAAGTTGGGTACTGGAGGTGGGAGGGTGTGGAGTGCGTGTGGGCGGGTTGGGAGGGATTTTTTTTGGGTATCCCTCTAAGCTTACTATGGGAGGCCAAGACGCCTAGAGAGTTCACGCACTGTGACGTTCAAGGCATCAGTGCGTGCATGGCCTGTAAGGAGACCATCGATGTGAGTGCGGTCGCCGTAGGTTTTGCCGCCAGGGAGGATACACGTGTATTCCTCAGAGAGTTGTCCGTTGACAATGAAGGCGATGGCTGGGTCATTGAACACCCTCTTAGGCACTTTGGTTGGGCCGAGTTTTTGGTAGAGCTCGGCCTTCGCGGTGACGCAGGTCTTGTCAAGGAGCTTGAAATCTCTGCGGCCTTGAAGAGGAAAGGCATCGTGTGTGGCGGAGAGGTGGTGCTTCACGCAATGGCTACAATTTTGCGTGGATAGGTAGACCTTTGTCACGACAGGAAAATTTGGGTTGAGAATGTGGAGGGGGGTCCGGATCACGGGAGGAGCGATAGCCTCCCCCATAAAAGTGTCAAGGGCTCGACAACCACGTCTAGCGGTCAGTTGTCTGAAGCCGCGGACTTCAGAAAGGAAAGGCGGAGAGGGCACAGAGCCACCTAAGGTTGGTGGGCCCGACTGTGTGAGGTATGTTGTGAGTTCCTTGATGCGGAATGAGGGAGGGACATCCCTCAAGACGACTTGAACCTTAGGTTGGGGGGGGGGGGGGGTTGT
>SZWC01000447.1:386810-403967 GCA_023375785.1 Penium margaritaceum
GGGGGGGGGGGGGGGGGGGTTGTTGCACCGGGCATGAGGCCAGAGCGGTCCTCAAGTGCAGTGCAGATGGGAGGAACTTGGAGAGGGAGGCAGTGAAGAGGATGCGTCGTGGTGCGGCAGTCTGGGTGGGGTCTTCTTGTGTGGGTTGTGACGCGGGGGAGCCCAGAACGAGTGGGGTGTGTGCGGGTACCTCGAGGTCTTTAAGGTTGAGGAATGCGGAGCATGTATCCTCCATGCGAAAAGTAAGAAAGATGTATGCCAATCGTGATGTTGGTGAAGTGGAGTAGCTCCTAATTGTCACGATGGACTGAGAACCTGGTGGGAGGCCAACAGGAGGGGGGAAAAGGTCTGGGTTGGTGTGAATTTGTGCTTCTATGCTCCTGCAGAGGGGGGAAACGGCTGAGAGGTGCTGTCGGAGGAACTCAACAACGAGGAAGAATTGTTGCTCGGGTGTTTTGCTAGGGCGGTGGTGGGCTCCTGGGGTGGCAATCACCGGCAGCTCTACCTGAGCGTCTTGGGTGACG
The DNA here is from genome assembly GCA_023375785.1 of Penium margaritaceum. Lineage (NCBI taxonomy): Eukaryota > Viridiplantae > Streptophyta > Zygnematophyceae > Desmidiales > Peniaceae > Penium > Penium margaritaceum. Next base: position 387,335 of record SZWC01000447.1, read on the forward strand.
AGAGTGAGATCGAGGGTAGGAAGCGGCGGAGGGGGAAGAGGGGGTGGAGGCGGGGGTGTGGTTGTTGGAAGCTCTGAAATTGGTGGAGGTTTCGGGGATTGCTGGGGTGTGGTGCATTGCGAGGACCGGCCAGTCTCGTGCGACGATGAGGGGCCTGCTGTGCCCAGCTCACTTGTGTTGTCTCTCGCTGAAGCGGCTGGCGTCGCCACCGCCACAATTCTTCCCTATCACCTGGCCAAGGGAACGAAGGATGCAAATGGGTGGGCAGGTTCGGGTTTTGTGAGGGAAGGCATAAGGGGAACTTTTGAGCCTCATCCAATAAACGACGTCGCATTCAGTTGTTTAGTAAGGCCAAGAAGGCCGAGCCTAAGGCCTCTTTCGTTTGTTGTCGCAGCGCGTTCGTAAATGTGCAATGTGGCCATATGCTGGATCAAGACTTTGCATCACAACATCTTTGCCAAAGCAAGTATATGAGTACATTGTAGAAGACAGTCCAAAGACAAGGGGTGGGGATGTGATGTGGCAATGTTCCAAAGATAAGTGAAAACCAAGGGGGGTTATGAATGGCAAAGTAGTCTTGAAAAATCTGCTTTACATACGAAATATGCTCATCCAGGGCGGGGCATGCAAGGAAGATGTGCGGGGTGTTTTCAGAGGCATGGCAGAAAGGGCATGTTTGGTCACCATCATCAATAATGGGGGCCATACGGGTGCCACTTTGAAGGGCAAGGAAATTAATACGGATTTTCACGTCACGAGCTTCGGGAGGGACCCAAACATCATGGATGTTGGAGAGGACCTCAATCCAAGGGGGAGTAGAGCCCATCAAGGTGGTCCATTCGACGCATGGCTCGGACAACGTATTGGGGGAGGAGCTTCTTGTTAAGCTCAAGGCGGCATGCTCTAGGGGAGGTGAGGGAAGTCAGTTTTTCATGTACACGATGGAGACCGTGTGGGCAATGAATCCAGGAGTGGCGGAAAATCCCTGGAGTGTCGATGTTTTTGGTCCAGGGGTGTGGACTTATTGGGGAGATGTCATTTGGGGAGTAGATGCGAGGGGAATCTGTTGGGTGTGATAGTCGAACGGGTGTTGTAGGAGGTATGCAGAGTAGACTATTGTTTTCAATGCCTTCAAGTCTGAGGAACATTGCTGGTCTTTCACTAGCTTCAAGGTCAAGTGGCACAAACCATGGACTCAGTGAGGCCATGTATTTGGCACTAGGTGGGTCATTCATCTCTAGGACATGAACCCAGTCCTGTGTGAGGGCGTGAATGACTTCGAGGAGGGTGTAAGCCTGAGCGGCCGAGAATCAGTTTCTCACCTCTTCTGTAGTAAGGGGCCGGTGCCTACTACCGTCTACTGAGGTGAGGATGTCTGACATATTCATCGAGAGTAAAAGGTCATCGCACTTACGAGTCTCGAAGGGTCTAAGGTTTTCACAAGTAAGCTAGTGATTGAATGCTAATATTGCTCGTAGGAGAAGGCATGGGAGCAGGGGAGCGTTAGCAACAGGGCTGAATACCTCATAACATGCATCCATGTATGCTTTCCATCGAGGGCTTAGTTTCATCTTTTGTGCAATGAGGGGGTGAGCAGAAAGAACTAGAAGAGGTTTGTGCTTAGGGTATGAGATGAGTCTGAGACCTAGGATGTTCCACGACTTCAACGATCCAAGTACACATCGTGGGACCCATAGCGCATGTAGGGTCTTGACCTTAATCCCAAGATTGTGGAGGTTACGTACGCCAAGACCTTTAGGCCTGGTAAGTGTTTACATACTGAAGCAGCAGAAGCGCCGTGCATCGTCAGCAGCTGTGGCGTTGGCAATGAGGTTGTGAATGCGATGCAACGTGAAGGTATGCTGGGGAATGCGATGCATGTAATGAGCGGAGGATGGGAGGATGGTGGCATGGTACACATTTGAAGCGAAGAGGTATGTTTGGGCAAGAGTAACTCTTGCAAGCGATATACCATGCATGGCGGACATTGACTTTGCTTTTGCCAAGACTGACGCAAGCAACCCTTCTTGTGGCTGGGGTAAAAACCGTCAGCAATTTCACCGACCCGCATGTTTATTCACTCAATCCGTTTGTGGATGGCTTGGTGTGGCTATGACAAAAGTGAGCGAAGGACATCGACTTCACCATTGAGCTTTCCCGCGTACGCTCATTTTGCAAAAAAATAGATGATATGCGCGTTCGACATCCCGTTTGGCATGCAAATATTGTCATGCCATATTTTCCATCTGTACTGTCCAATGCCCGTGTAGAAAGCATTTCACACGCTACCCACGATCCTCGCAATGAACTGGTGGCGTTGTGATCGACGTCTCGAGGACGTCGAACCAAGGAAAGTTCTCTTTTCTACTAGTTCTCTAGGCAAAACCCCGCAATGCAGAAGGGTTTTCAAGGCGGCCAATGCCATTGACAATGTTGAAAAGAGGTTGCGGAATCAACAATAGGAGGACATGCACGCCACAAACCGCTCACGCCAGACATTCGTCAACCCTCGTCAGGCTCTTGTCAACATCTAAAACCAGTCCTCTTTGGCTGCAAGCTCTAGCGGCATCAAGCCCATTGTGCCCTTCAGCAGCTAGTCATCCTGCGGCAAACGGACTAGAAAACAGGGCCAACACAATGGCACCTGCCTTCTGATCCTGGCATTTCAACTAGGAGAAGATATCATCCTCAAGATCACGCTTCCACACGGAGCAGCTCCTAGGAAATCACTTGCTAGCAACTGTGTCCACTTAAAACTTGGTCACTTTCGCGCGAGGTGCTAGTCAGAGACTAAATCCTCGGGCTTAGACCAACTGGTGTCTTCTTTATAATATTCCTTAGTTGGACAGCTCAGTGAGGAGCATCTAAGGCTAGATTGTATGTTTAGAATGAGAAATGAGCCTGGTACATATAGTCCTAGGCCTGGTATCTAAGGTGTGTGGGTAGTGGCACTTTTGGTGGTGGCCACTCCACACCACCTCACCAACTCGCCAAGTGGCGCATCCACTGACTGCCAAGTGGAAAATCCTCCTCATGCATGGAAGTTTTTTCCAGGGAACTTCCTATGTGCAGGAAGGTAAAAAAAACCTTCCTGCTCACATCACGGCTTGATTGCAGGATTTTAGCGTGCTATCCATTGCGCTACTCTGCTGGTATCTCGCTTGGACTTGCACCATGAACAAGATTTGGGTGACTTACTCCAATGGAGCAGTGCATGCACAACCTGTCTGCTAAGCTATAGCAGTGGCCAAGGGGGCATAAAAGGACAACATGACTCCCATGAATCTAATACACCTCTTTTTGGGACAAGGACAACAACACTCGCATCATGGACAGGGGATACAGGCCACTCCCGGGACAGCAGACTCCAATGTGTCTCAGCACAGGCATGTACAAGGATTATCTGACAAGATTCGCCAGGGAGCTCACACATCCCTCAGGGTAGCATGCAATCAGGAGCGTCACAGCAACAACAGAGCCAGAATCCTCAATACTATTCCACTGAACAATCCTAATCCAACCAATGTTGGAGCTCGGAAACACAGCATGATTCCACACCATCCATGCAGAAGTTATCATGCAGTCAAAACATCCACAGGGATACCACCAGCTGGATATCAGTCCCATAACACACTATAGGGGAGTCTTGGCCAGGTGGACGGACACGTACAGCCAACAGGTACGGCTGCATATGTGAACCAGTTCCTGCTACGGTCCTTAATTGCCAAATTTCCAAAAGGAGAGGGGCTGTCACTATGGTTGCTCCTACAGAATGTAATCCGCATTACCAGACGAGATCAACATGCATATGAATCTGCAAAGATACCGCACTCTCCAGGAGGCTGCATCAGATGCAGCAGATCGATGTGAACAAATCATCACAACAAGGAAACATCAAGCACCAGCAGCAGGAGCAACAATTGCAAGCAGAGGAGGAGCACGTGCTGATCCTCAATGCTCAAATTCATGCTATGAGTTCGATAGCCTTGAATATCTGCAGGCGCGTTCTCCACTTGCTGATCAACACCATCGAGAGCAACCTCCCCCGGGGCAGCACCTTGGAGAACAACGGTGGCGGCACTATGATGCAAAATGCGAGGGGTAGCGGAATGGCAGTCATAAACATAAAAAACGTTGTCCATATCAGCGGCACAAGCAGCTGTAGAAGTACCAGAACCTGCTCCCCAAGGACCCATCCTGCCCAATCATGTTTCAAACCACCCTGCGCAAGGGGCGGATGCAGCTGGTGTGCGGAATGTGCATTTTGGGATGGTCATGCAGGATGAAGAAACCATTGAGTAGTCACCGATGGAGCAATAATGATAGCCAATCAATGCAGCACAAGTGGAGAGGATTGTTGGCTGGACCTTGCAGGAAGCCACGGACATCCAACAAGGTCTCCGCCAACATGCAGAATCCCAGGATGAGATTCTCCAGGAGGCAATTGCTTTGTGCTTGGTGCAACCTCGTGCAATTTGTGAGGCCGCAACAGCAGCCCCAACTGTGCAGGGTGCAGAGCATGCAACGGTGGAGCAAGAAATGGGAGTTGCGGAAGATCCCAACCATATGCGCACAGTTCCAGCAACACCCGCATCATCACAAACACACTCTGCAACAGTGCTTACATTTTTCCAATGTTCCTAACAACCCCTGGGAGGCCCTCCTGCAGCTGCAAATGGCCACCATGTTTTTCCTTGCGTATCTACAGCTTCGTCTCAAGATTGCAGCAGAACTGGACAGTTGCTTCTGCAAGGCCAATCCTCACCTTGCTTTGGTGGGCATCCAACTCCGCTGTGAAAAATTGGTCCCCGCAAAGTCCCAGAACACAACGAAGCTTGAATCAGAGACCACCTCCGCATCTCACTCAACAAAATTGATTGGGGATGGGTCCCTAACCTCTAGAGCCCCGGCAACAAAATGGTCTCTTCTCCTCCAAGGACAAAATCTTTGCATCAAGTACCAGCCAGCACTGGAGAATTGACATGTCGATGCCTTGAGAATTCTTCTACGCAAAGAGAGTCCACAATCTCCATGGATTAAGATCCTTTTGCAGTGGCAATTGTCCTGCAAGTTGGGTTCGACTTCGAATGGGAAGGTGTGGCATGAGTCTTGACTACGGATGAGGTGCAATGTGCATGTGAGCTTCTTTGTGTGGCACTCAATGATCATGTCCCTGTCTCGTCTGAGCCACTTTCACTGGTATCCCATTCCGCAGAATCCACTCTACCTTCTCCATCTTCTCCATCCCTACCCTCCGGCAACAACCACACACCAACCTGAACCCCACACATACGGACCCATCAGTTTTCTTATGTGTGCGCAGGCGCTCTCAACATGGATTTGAATTCATGGTCTGCGCAAGACGTGTGGGAGTGCTTGCAGAACAATCCTGATGCAGCTGCGCAATGGGACGCAAAATACCCATCCCGCAGATGAACAACCTCTCAACCCTCATCTTCTTCACGACCTCTACCCACCTCTCCCCCTCCGATGGCTACGAGCACGTCCTTCACCCCTCTTGACCAGCGTGTTTCTGCACTCTTCCACACATCTCTTCTCCTGGTGATCCTGATCGACTACCTCACCCTCAATCCAAGTATCACAGAATCCTTCTCTAGTATCTTCAAAGCTGCAAAAGCCAGCTTGGCAACTGCTAGCCTCTGCTTGACATGCACTATGGCTCGCACCACAGGTGTCCGCCACCTCCAACTTTGTACCAACGATCTTCAAATAGATGCTGCGAGTGTCTTGCACACTGGACGGCTCCGCTAGGAAAGCAGGCTTCTGCGGACTCCACCCACACCAACTGTGAGAATCTCAATCGTGTGGTGCTATACATGGATCTGCGGCCGCAAATCTATGGCCATGGTGGATACTGGTGCAATCCATACGATGATTTCCATGCAGATTGTCCGCAACCTCTAGTTCACCCATCTCCTCCACCCATGCCTGCTGTGGTATTTGCTTGCATCAGGCATCATCAATACACCGGGTGGAAAAATCAACATTCTACCCATCCAGGTTACAAATGTGCATGCAGCATGCTCTGTCCAAGTGAGCGCAGCGCGGACATGTGAAACATTGCTCGCCATCGGCTGGCTTGCACCACGGCAAGCAAGTATAGTAACAGGCGCTGGAATCATGAGTCTCACTTGGCCACATTGGGCCTGTCCAATGCTTCCACCACAGTGGTTTTCTCTCCCTGCGCCATGCACGACCAGCTCAGGCCAGTCCAGTTCCCACTGTTGGCGTCGTACTACAGAATTTGTTTTCTTTGCCATGTGCTGCGGCGCAGTATCGCTGGCTCCTTTTCTCCACTGCTCCTGCTGCTGCTGATGCGAGGGCTGCCGCGATGTTGAATCATCCTCTGAGGAAGAGCAACTGGCCTCCGAGCTGGTCTCAAAGGCCTCCGATGTCTCCAACTCCATGTCAATGACCGCCGTTGCATCAACCTGTGCAGCCGCTCTCCCTGCCACACAACTCTTCTCCACGGCCTGCCGCCATGGCATAATCTGCCAGTTATCGGGGGCTTGATCTCCTGAATCCAGCAGCACAAGCCACTCTCCCTGTTTTGGAGCTTGCCCAGGATCCAACAGCTCTCCCTTGCTGAGTGTTCTCTCATCGCATGTCACATCCTGGCTGGTGATAAGCCTTCTTGCCAACTGGTCCCAGAGACGGTAGGTCTTGTGGACGGACTCATAGCCCACCATGACGCACTTCCGCGGTCTCACATCCAGCTTGCCGCCACCTTCACTCGCCTGAAATCTTGCCCCTGAGGTGCAGCCGAAGACCTTCAGGTGTGAAGCGTCCGGCTTCTTTCCAGACCATACCTCCTGTGGCGTTATCTGCTGCTTTCCATTTTTCTTCCCGCGCCTGCCCAGAGCAGCCGATGGATCCAGGTTCACGAGGTAGCACGCCGTTCTTATAGCTTCCACCTAGAAGCACGGTGAGAGTTTGGCGTCAAAGAACATACTTCGCACCATGCCAAAGATGGTCTGATTCATGCACTGGGCCACCCCATTGCTTTGTGGTGTGTAGGGCATTGTGGACTGATGCTCAATGCCGTGTTGCCGCAGCCAGCCCTTGCACGCCTCGTACTCTCCACCATTGTCGCTTCACTGTGCCTTTACCTTCTTTCCAGCCTGCAGCTCTACCATGGTGACAAATTCTAGCAACTTCTCTCTGACCTCTCCTGTTGTTTGAGGAAGTAGATGCACACCTTCCGGCTGTGGTCATCGATGAAGGCCACGAAGTACATGCTGCCACCTTTCGACGCTGTGCAAAACAGTCCGCACATGTCTGTGTGAATCATGTCTAGGGCTCCTGCTGCACGGTGACCGTTGCGCTCACAGCACTTTCTCTTTGTCCTGCCTTCAAGGCAAGGTTCACACAGGTTGCCACACCCAGCCGCATCCTTCGTGCACCCCTCCATTCCGTGGACCATGTGCTTTTGCTGCATGACTTGCAGCGTGTTTTTTGCAATGTGCGCAAAGTGTCTGTGACAAATTTCAATGTCTATGTCCTTTGCAGCAAAGGACACCTTCTCAAATGCCGTTGGTGTGTTCTCTGGCATTGGTGTGGAGACCACAGCGTCTGCCGCACCTGCATGGCCCTCATCTTTTGGGCTCTCTGCAGCTGTTGTCTGTAATATGTAGAGCCCGTTGACTCCTGGAACCTGTGCTACAAGGTATTTGTTGGCGTAGAAGACCTTGAATTTCTTGTTCTTGACAATGACCACCTTCTTCTGCGTGAACACCACCATCATGTCGTTGTCTGTGACCCTGGAAAAGGAGAGGAGGTTTGCCGCAAATGAGGGCATGTCGACCACGTCCCGCAACTGCAGATCCTTCTTTGTACCATTGGGACTGATGCTTAACAGATTGTCTCCCATGCCCTTCACACTCAAGATGCTGCCGTTTGCACATCTGAACTGCCACTCAGTGGGGCCTATGGAGACAAATCCAGCCTTGACCTTGCTCGAGTGATAATCGGTGCTGGAGTCGAGCCTGAAGGCTCCTGGCCTGAGCATTGCCTCCTCCTTTGCCGTGGGAGTGCTCTCAACCATCATGTTGATGGCTTCTCTGCCACCCTTTTTCTTTTCCTTTGTTCCTAATATTTCCACTGTCTTCTTTCTTTGGCAATCTGCACTCTTTTGCCTAGTGTCCAGGTTTGCCCCACTTGCGGCAGTTTCCCTGGTGCTTGAGAGCCTTGCCCCTATTGTTTCCTCCGCTGCCACCGCTTCCACTGTCCCTGTCCTGACCGGAGGCTGACCTTTTGCTCCCGCACCACCGTAGTGTGTGACATAGACTGAGAAGTGAGCCTCCCTGCTGCTGCAACGCATGGCCTTGTTTTGCACGTACTCGGAAACTACTGCATACGACAGGTCATCCTCCTTCCAACCGCCCATGACGGTGATCATTAGGCTCCATCCCGCCAGTAACGCCATGAGGAGGATCATGGCCTGCATGTTTCCGTCAAGGTCCCAGTTCATTTGGCGAGCCTCACGGAGGAGTCCTTCAAATTCCTGTAGGAAGTCGGGGATGGACTCTCCCTCATTCACCCACGTACTGAAGACTTTTTGTAGGATGAAAAATATCTTTGCAAGGGAGGTTGATTGGTGCACGCGCTTGAGCTTAGCGTAAGCTTCCGAAGGGAGCGTGTACCCCGTAAGCATGAAAGCAGTCTTCTTGGCTACCGCGTTGCTGAGCAAGGAAATTACAACTTCATTTTGATCCATCAATGCCTCGTGCTTGGATGTGCCCTCCGCAGGAACCTACTCCTCTCCCTTCAGTAGCTTGTTGAAGCCGTGCACTTCCATTACCAGCTCAAACTGCCATCTCCAGATGGGGAACTCCTTTCCCTTGAAAATGGGGATTCCTCCCAACGGTCCGAGACCATGCGGCAATGAATTAGCACTCACGATTGCTCACGTGGTCTGCCCTCCAGCATCCACCATTGTGTTTGAGGACTGCCCTACAGCAGCCCCTACTGCTCCAGATGGGTCAACCATTTTGGCTGTCGTTGTCTACTTCCCGCTTCTCTGCTGCGTTGAAGCCAATATAGGCTGATGTAGCTGATGTCTGCTACCGGTTGCAGGGTGCAGGTCCATTGCTTACCCCTTCGGCCAATGTTCACATAAAGACAGAGAATGAATCTACACCAACACACCCAGAGTCTTGCCTCCAAGGTCAGAGCTTGTCCTTGTTGGAACACAGGGGTCGTGCCTCCAAGGGCAGAGCTTATACTTGGTCCCTATGTGCCAAGTGCAGCTGTTGAGTGTAGACCCAGCTTTTGGAGCTGATGAAGAAGATGGAGCTGATGGAGCCGGCATGCGCACCTGGAGAGAGCATACCAGAGTTGAGCAAAGCTTTCCTTACAGCTCGTTGGTGTGGGCCCATAACCCATTGTCAACCAGCCTGAGGTCAATGGAAAAGAAAACAGGACTGACACAATGGCACCTGCCGTCCGCTCCTTGTATTTCAGCTAGGCCAAAATACCACCCTCAGGATCACGGTTCCACACTAAGAAGCTTTTAGGCAATCACTTGCTAGAAACTGTGTCCACTTAACACTTGATCAATTTGCGCACGAGGTGCTAGTCAGAAACTAACTCCTGGTACTTAGACCAACCAGTGTCTTATTTTCTGTTCCTTAGGTAGAAAACTCTGTGAGGAGCATCTAAGGCCACATTGTATGATTGGAATGAGAAAGGAGCCTAGTACATTTTGTCCTAGGCCTGGCATCTAAGGTGTATGGGTTGTGACAATTTTGGGGATGGCCACTCCACACCGCCACCTCACCAGCTCGCCAATTGGCACATCTACTGACTTCCAAGTGCCACATCCTCCTAAAAAAACCCCGTACCATTCTGCCATCGGGAGCCTCATGCATGTGATGGTGGGGACGTTACCTGACATCACTTACGGAGTGGGCCAGGTGAGCAGGTTTGTGGCTAACCCTGGGCCACAAAACTAGCAATCCGTGAAGCGGATCTTTTGCTACCTCAAAAATACACGACATGTGGGACTTTGGTTTGGAGGTCTGGAAGGATCATACTCGCTGCGACTGACGTGCTAAAGTGACGTTGACTGGGGCGGGCAGATTGACGACATGAATTCCACCTCCAGCTTTGTCTTCCTAATCAATGATGGTACGGTCTCATGAGTGAGCAGGAAAGAGGACTACATATTGCTTTCTACTGCTGAGGTGGAGTACATTGCAGTCTCAGAAGTGTGCAAGGAAACACAGTAACTTTGCAGTCTACTCAAAGAGATCAAGGTACCACAAGAGGAAGCAGCGGTCATCCGCATTGAAAACCAGAGTGCCATTGCTATAGCGGAGGATTACATGATTTCCCGGCGTACTAAGAACATTGACATTCGGTACCACAACTCACGTGACCTTGTCGCTAAGGGTGTCGTGGAACTAGAGCACATTGAAACCAAGAAAATGCTTGTGGACTTCTTGACTAAGTCACTGGACAGCGACTTGCATGTTGCAGGCGCTCGAGGAATTGGCATGGTGGATGCAGGAGATGAGGACTAAAGACCAAGACAACTGAGGTGCACGAATACAATGCAAAGCTATGGGTTCATGCGGGAGAACATTACCACGGCAGGTGGCCAGAGGTGCAAGGGAGATATTATTGTTCTTTGATGCCCCTTGACCACTGCTATAGCTTAGCGGACAAGTTGGGCATGCACTGCTCCATTGGAGTAAGTTCCCCAAATATCGTTCGTGGTGCAAGTCCAAGCGAGACAGATGCAGTGTAGTGGAATGGATAGCACATTGGACTTAGGGACAAAAGGTCCTAAAATCAAACCTTGATGTGAGAAAGAAGATCTTTTGACCTTCCTGCACAGAGGAATTTTCCTAGACATTTCTCCATGCATGAGGAGGATGTGCCACTTGGTGGTCAGTGGGTGTGTCAATGGGCAAGCTGGTGAGGTGGTGTGGAGTGTCCACCCCCAAAAGTGCCACTATCTACACACCGTAGATGCCAGGCCTAGGACTATACGTACCAGGCTCATTTCTTCTTCTAAATATACAAACTGGCCTTAGATGCTCCTCACAGAGCTGTCCAACTAAGGAACAGTGTAAAGAAGACAGTGGATGGTCTACGTCCTAGGATTTCGTCTCTGACAAGCACCTCGTGCGAAAGTGACAATGTGATAAGTGCACACAGTTAAAGAAGTGGACACAGTTGCTAGTAAGTGATTGCGTAGGAGCTATTCGGTGTGGGACCGTGATCCTGAGGGTGACATCTTCTCCCGGGTGAAATTTCAGGAGTGGATGGCAGGTGCCATTATGTCGGCCCTGTTTTCTAGTCCGTTTGCCCCAGGCCGGTCGACTAGTCAGATGCTATAAGGAGGAGAATTTTGGCCTACCCGTGGTAGAGAATTTTTCTCTACCACGGGTAGGCCACCGGTCTGGTGTGGGTTTGTCTCATAAGCCTGATAAGGAGAGGTCCAGCTCTGACCCACTAGAGGCAGAACGGCGTACATGAGTCCACTTGGATGGAGCCCTAATGTGTCAGGTTGACCAAACGCACTGGCTGCGGATGGGGTTGTGCAGCGGTCCCAAGTGCAAAGTCCACCAGCTGTGGCTGCAAGGAAGAGGTTCCAGTTAGAGGAATCATAGAAGATGTACTCACGATCTAAGGAAGGAACATGGAGTGGGAAGAGAACATCGACCGTATCTACTGGTGTCTGCCACGAAGCTGGTGGGTCTGTTGCCCGGGTGACTGCATGAGTGTCGGTTGCTGTGGCTAATTGTTGGTAGTCAGCTCCATTCCCTGGTAAGGTTGTGGGTGTGGAGATACGGCCTGTTGCTGGTACACTACACTCACTGTTCCGCCTTTGTGTGGAAGATTCCCTATGGATGGAGGTCCGGGAATGACGACGCGGCTCATGGTCATCCCTTGCTGGTAGGATCCCTGCGGTGGGATGAGACAGTGTTGGAAGTAGAATTTGGAATTTGGGGGAGGAGAAACACCTATAGGTTGGGTCCCTTATTGCTGGGATGTGTGTGGTTGTCTGAGATAGTTTGGGGGTAATGATGATGAGCTGGGCATTGTGCCTTCGTCACGCTGTACCCCTCTTGGGTGTTCTAGCTGTATACTGGGGAGAGGTGGCACAGAAGCCTGTGGGACGGACATTCCACCCTGCTGCATCGCGTCCACCTGCTCTTGAGTTTGGTATATTGGATGTGCGGAAGCCTACAGGAAGGGACTACCACCAGGCTGCATCGCCCCTGTTGGTTGAGGCTGTTGCATGCTGTTGCATGATAGTTCATGCAGAATTCAGTGAGTCTGGCGCTCCGCCCTGCTGTTGAGTTTGGTACATTGGGTGGGCGGAAGCTTGTTAAATGGGGTTCCTGCCAGGCTACATTGCCCCTATTGATCGCGGCTGATGCACGTTGGGGTTGGGTAGCGTGGAAGTATGCGGGAATGACACTCCGTCATGTTGCATTGCATCCACAAATTGCTGCGTCTGGTACATTGGGTGGGCGAGAGCCTGCAGAACGGGGTTCCTGCTAGGTTCCATCACCCCTACCGATTGCGGCTGATACACACTATGGATAGGTGGCGCAGAAGCCTTCAGGACTGACATTACGCCCTGCTGCATTGGGCCCACCTGTTGCTGTGTTTTGTGTACTGGATGGGCAGAATCCTGTGGGAATTGACTCCTACCAGGCTACATTTTCCTTAATTGCCTATGGCTGTTGCATGATGGGGATAGGTGGTGCGGAAGCCGGTGGGACTGACACTCTGTCCTGCTGCATCACATCCACCTGCTGTGGGGTTTGGTACATCGGGTGGGCAGAAGCCTATAGAGAGGGATTCTTGCCAGGCTTCATCGCCCCTATTGGTTGTGGCTGATGCACACTGGGGATAGGTGGCATAGAAGCTGGCGGGACAGACACTCCGCCCTGCCACATTGTGTCCACCTGTTGTTGCGTCTTGTACACCGGGTGGGCGGAAATCTGTTAGAAGTGAGTCCTCCTGGGCTGCATTGCCCCTGTTGCATGCAGCTGTTACATGCTCGGGATAGGTGGTACGGAAGCCGGTAGGACTGACACTATGCCCTCTTGCATCGTATCCACCTACTGTTGAGTTTGGTCCATCGGTTGGGCGGAAGCATGCAGGAAGGGTTTCTCGCCAAGCTGCATTGGCCCGGCCAATTGCAACTGTTGCACACTGGGGATTGGTGGTGCGGAAGCCTGTGGGACTGACACTCCGCCCTGCTACACTGCCTCCACCTGTTGCTGCATCTGGTATACTGGGTGGGCAGAAACCTGTGGGAAGTGACTCCTGCCAGGCTGCATCACCCTTGTTTCCTGCGGCTGTTGCATGCAGGGGATAGGTAGTGCGGAAGCTGGTTAAATTTTCACTCTGACCTGCTGCATCGCATCCACCTGCTGTTGATTCTGGTGTATTGGGTGGGCAGAGGCCTATGGACAGGGCTTCTTTCCAGGCTGCATTGTCCCTATCAATTGCGGCTGATCCACGCTGGGGGTAGGTGGCACAAAAGAGTGCGGGATTAAAACCCCACCCTGCTGCATTGTGTCCATCTCTTGCTGCGTTTGGTACACTGGGTGAGTGGAAACCTGCGGGAATTGACACTTACCAGGCTGCATCCCCCCTGTTCCCTGGAGGTCTTTAATGCTCAGAATAGGTGGTTGGAAGCCTGTGGAACGGGGTTCTTGCAACGCTGCATCTCTCCTGTCGATTTCGGGTGATGCACACTGGGGATAGGTAGCACGGAAGCCTACGGAACTGAAACTCCACCCTGCTACATTACATCCACTCGTTTCTCTGTCTGGTACACTGGGTGGATGGAATCCTTTGGGAAGTGACTCCTGCCTGGCTGCATTGCTCTTGTTGCCTGTGGCTGTTGCATGCCAGGGAGAGGGGGCGTGGAATCGGACAAGACTGACACTCCACCCTACTGCATCACAGGCCTGCAACTGAGTTTGGTACATTGGGAGGGTGGAAACCTCCAGAGGCGGATCTCGACCAGGTTGCATTGCTTCCTCCAAGTGCTGTCCTACAGAAACTGATAGGCTTGTGGGTCCATCCAGCTGCACGATGTTCTCCCGCTGACACCCTTCTTCGTCCTGTACCAGGGCGCACCACTGCAAGGTACCGCGTCGGTACACCTTGCCTGCCAGCTGTCGAGGAGATTCCTCTGGAAACTCGACCATGTCACTCACCTCCTAAAAGTGTTCCTAGTGTGCATCGTTTTGCATCAGCTGCTGCTGGGCATGGCGGAACCTGCGAGCGGCCCTGCTGCAACCACTGTCCATGCTCTCTGGTTTGATGAGGTATTCCATCACTTGCGTGGGAGTGATGTGAGTTCACCAGAGCTGTTCCTAGAGCCAGTTTTTGGTACGAATCCATTGCTGCTGACCGCCATCTATCTTGGAGTGCTGCTGCGGACCTTACTCGCACTGGACCCTTTTCAGTCACGACACGCCGCAGCAACCAGTGTTTGACTGTAGGCTGCCTTGCACACTCAGTGATGCACCGTACGTTGCGGTGGACGTAATTGGATGCCAACATGCATGACTGAAACTGAAGATTTTTAGTGCAGTTATGCTAGAGAAAGAGTATGTAATATCCTATGCTCACTGCACCATTAACACTATTACACAAAGTTTTGCTGCACGCCTAGATTTGTCGCTATTGGTTTACTTCCCTGTTTTATGAGAAAAGTCCTGGTTGGTTTGATTTCTCTCCTTACGGATTCACCTAGTCCCATGTCACCCTCATCCCTTCCATCCCCTCTTCTACACGGAACGGACCTTCTCACCTCAATTTCTCTGATAATCTCTCTTGTTGAGAATTTTTCCCTAACTGCCTTACTCCACTGTAACTTGCTTTACTTCAAATCTATCATGAGGAATACCCCCACACTGGCTTGTGTGACACTAACCCATCCTAAAAAAATTGACGCTCTTTCTTAATTGATCTGCTTTCATCTACCACACATGATACCTTTCAGTCCTGATGCACGACTACACCAGAGATCATATACTCTGCGTTCTCATATCAACAATGGAGCAGAGGAGGATTCTAAAAGGACTGGTACTCACGCATACCCACTTCAATTCTTCACTTCTTCAACCTTGCTCTTGTGTCAGCTACTAGACACTGCAGTTTGGAGTTCCAATGTGCCACTCTTGACTCAAGGAGCACTCTTAAGACTCATCGGGTCCCACCTCGGCCAGTCCAAGCCCACACAGAGGCACAAGTGAAGTCGCACAAACTTCTGATTGACTGGATAATTGTGAATTGTGAATGAGATAGCAAGTCAGTGAATGCGAGCTGGAGGAAGGAAAATAAATTTGAGAAAACTGAAGCCAATTACAAGAGTTATGCCAAGGAGCATGCATCGTACTGATGACTATGGCAGCCTAACATGCCATGGGGAATCCACACGGGCATGTTGTGTTGTGAGTCTTGTCCTGTACACACATTTGATACAGGATTTCCTGTTTCCTTACTCTACCCTAGTCCACTCTACCATCCCTCACCCTCTACATATATTTCTTTCCGATCTAGATCCCAGCTACTTTTTCCTCTCCTGTCTTTTGCAGCTCACCGTGTTTCACAAGTCGTGCAGCTGGGAGCTTGCAGTCTTCTTGCTTCTACTGGTTTCGTGTCTTTCCTTTCCTCTGGCCCAAATCATCAGTTTAGGTGGATTCCCAGAGAATCCCCTCCCATCCCCCTATTTTACTTGCTTCTGCTTGTTCTTCCCGGCCTTGACGTTTTTCACACTTTTCACCGCCCAAGTGAATTTTCACCGCCACTCTTCATATTCTGCTTTGGTGCCGCTCCTTTTTTTACCTTACTTTCCTTCCTTGCTGGCGGTCTTCTAAGCTTCTTCCCTGATGCATTTTTCATGCAATCTATTCCATCTCCTGCCACCCATTCCTTCCCTGCCCATGCTCTTCTGGCTAGTGTCCTCCCGCTCAACCGCACAAGTGAGGGAGCCAGCATTCTTGTCTGTCTCATAATACAGTTTGCGACCAGCACTCACCTGTTCTAGGGGTGGTCCTAACAGCTCCTTCCTCCAACTTGATTCTGCATATCACACCATTCCGTCCTTGTTGCAAGGTGTCGCGGGATCTTTCTGGTTGCGGACAAAAATCCTGTAAATACTGTCATCTCACCCACTCCACTTGAAGCTCGGTCTCTTGAGCCCCCTACTTCCGCTTGACTAGGATGAGCATGGGATCCACCTCCAAAGGTTGAGGCAGCTGGCCGAAGTTCCCACACCCATTTGGAGTAAAAGACCAGAAGTCACCACGCCGTGGACCATGTAATGACATAAATGCCCACTCGTGGTTTTTATGGACTTGTGTATGTTAGGGACGTAATACGCGGTGGATCATGCATGGAAGCGAAACAATGCCCACTCAAAGAGTTAAGGGACTGGTGTACGTCCTAAACATAACACGTCCTCCCGCCTTAGCTATGACGTCTTGGTATGTTACAAGACATAGGCCAATCCCTGCTCAGATAACAATCCATGTGATGATTTATGTCCAGTATGTCGCCGTAGCTTTCTCTCTCTCTCTCTCTCTCTCTCTCTCTCTCCCTCTCTCTCTCTCTCTCTCTCTCTCTCTCT
>SZWC01000448.1:38553-56329 GCA_023375785.1 Penium margaritaceum
ATGGCCTTCCGACCTGGAGGAAGGTCGACGAGGTCGTACACGTGGTGCTGTCGGATAGCACCGAGCTCATCGGCGCAGGCAGCGTCCCAGTGTGCGGCCTCAGGAGAGGCTCGTGCCTCGCGCAAGGTGGCTGGGTCCTCCGGGCGTGCTGTGGAGCGGACTGAGAGAGCGTGTGCCTCTCGCGCCCCAGGTGGGATGCGCGGAAGGGCAGCCACGACAGCGTGCCGATGCTCGTGATGGAGCATGGCGTAGCCCAATGCGGAGCCCGGGTGCAGATCTGCAATGATGGCCGAGGTGGTCAGGCCCAGGGCCTTGGTGCCAGGGTCCCCACTCACGACCGTGGGAGTGGAAGAGGCACGTGGAGCCACGGGGGGTCGAGGCGCTACCGAGCACGGTGCGACGGTCTGCACTCTCACCGACGACCTGGGTCGGAGGCTGCCGCCGGGGCCACGTGTGTAGCGTGGCAAGGCGTGCGACGGCGCTGAGTCTGATGGGCCAGTGGAGGCGACTGGGGCTGTCGGCCCGGAGAGATCAGCGGACACGACTGGGGCAGCTGGCCCGGAGGGACCAGCAGACGCGACTGGGACAGCTGGCCCGGAGGGACCAGCAGACACGACTGGGACAGCTGGCCCGGAGGGATCAGCAGACACGACTGGGACAGCTGGCCCGGAGGGACCAGCAGACGCGACTGGGACAGCTGGCCCGGAGGGACCAGCAGACGCGACTGGGACAGCTGGCCCGGAGGGACCAGCAGACGCGACTGGGACAGCTGGCCCGGAGGGACCAGCAGACGCGACTGGGACAGCTGGCCCGGAGGGACCAGCAGACGCGACTGGGACAGCTGGCCCGGAGGGACCAGCAGACTCGACTGGGACAGCTGGCCTGGAGGGACCAGCGGACGCGGCTGGGGTAACTGGCCCGGAGGGACCAGCGGGCGCGGCAGGGGCAGCTGGCCCGGAGGGACCAGCGGACACGACTGGGGAGGCTGGCCCAGAGGGACCAGCAGATGCGACTGGGACAGCTGGCCCGGAGGGACCAGCGGACGCGGCTGGGGCAGCTGGCCCGGAGGGACCAGTGGACGCGACTGGGGAGGCTGGCCTGGAGGGACGAGCGGACGCGACTGGGGAAGCTAGCCCGGAGGGGCCAGCGGACGCGACTGGGACAGCCGGCTCAGAGGGACCACAGAATGTGTCACCCGGACGCGGTAGGACGAAGGACGGACTCACCACTCCCCCACGCGACGGGATAGACACGGACGAGCCGGAGCGAATGAGGTCACGAGGAAACAGGTCCTCGAAGAAGAGGGCGTCCCGGGACTCGATGATGCAGTGCCGGGAGGGGTCCCAGAAGCGCCAGGCCTTGGACTGACGAGAGACACCGAGGAAGGTGCAGGGACGGCCGCGGGGGGCGAGCTTGCCGCCCTGCTGCGGGGCGGGTAGCCAGACAATGGCGACACAACCCCAGACGCGAGCGGGGCAGAGGTCAGCGCGCTGACCGCACCAATGCTGGTACGGCGTGGACTGACGGGGAAGGGGACCGTGGGGAATCTGGTTCCAGACCCAGGTCATGTAGGCCATGGCTTCAAAGTAGAAGCCCTCGGAAAGACCGGACTCGACACGCATGGTGCGGACGGCGTCAGCCATGGTCCGGTTCCACCGCTCGGAGACACCGTTCTGGGCGGGTGTGTAGGGCGCCGATGTCTCATGGTGCATTCCGCGGGAGGCGAGGAAAGTCGTGGCCTCACCCATGTACTCGCCACCGCGATCGGAGCGAAAGCGGCGAAGGGAGCGGCCACATGCGCGCTCTGCGAGGACAAGCCATTCCTGGATGGCCTGCGCGACATCACTCTTCTGCCTAAGGCAGAAGACCCAGCGATAGCGAGAATAGTCGTCCGTGGGGGTGAGGACATAGCGGCCACGCTCGCCGACCGACTCGGTGGGGAGAGGACCCATGACATCCGAATGGACAAGGTCGAGAGGGGCGGATGCACGGGAGGCAGACAAGGGGTACGTGGACCGGTGCATCTTCCCCTGAGCGCAGTCAATGCACTCAGTGGGGCACGGGAGAGGGAAAGTCTCCGGGTCAAGGCCCGAGGCAGGCCGGGTACAAAGCATGCTGACCACAGCGGCAGAGTGGACGTGGCAGAGGCGGCGGTGCAAGAGGCGGGTGTGCTGAGGAGAAAGCGTACTGGTGACGAGCACATGGCCTGTGGCAGCCGACGAGGAGGAGACGGGAGGAGAAGAGGAGAGACGAGGAACATGCCACAGGTTGCCACGGGTGGTGGCGTGCAAGACGACAAGACCAGACGGACGCAACGACACAGTGCCAACACCACGCGAGTGTACAACATCCATGCTCATGCGGTCAAGGGCAGTCACGGACAGGAGGCTGAGCTCGAGACCAGGGACGAAGAGGACATCGGTCAGAAAGACGTCACCGGCAGGTCCACGAAAACGAACGACGCCAACACCACGGACAGGCAACACCTGTCCGGAGCCCGTCCGAACACCGGAGACATCGCTGATAGGACCGAGCATACTGAAGGCCTCACGAGAGGCCGTCATGTGATGTGTGGCCCCGGAGTCGATGATCTAGGTTTCAGCAGGGTCCTGGACCGGGGTCGCTAGATCGCTAACGGTTACATGGCAGCAGGCGAGGGACGCGAACGCGGTGGACGGAGGCGCGAAACGAGACTGCCAATCGTCAAGCCAAGCAAGATCATCAAGAAGAGGGGCGGAGGAGGCCACGGGCGACGACGAGACAGACGAGGAAACGGGACACGACCGCAGCTCAGTCTCAGTCATGCAGGGCTGGGCTGGAGAGGAGGAGGTGATGCAACTCGCACTTCCCTGGGGAGGAGGGCGAGGCAGGCCGAGCTGGAGCGCGATGAACTGCTCCAGTTGGCGCTCACGGGAGGAGGGCCCGGGAGTGTAGACGGAGTGCGGAGTGACGGCGCCGGAGCCCGGGTAGTAGGAGGACTGCGCCGGTGAAGGGAGCGGATACGCCGACGGCTGTGGGTAGTACTGCTGCGGCGCGGGTGCCTGCGGGACAGGCGGAGCTGCCAGAGTGGCAGAGCCGCTGGACGAGGTGAAAGTGGAAGGGCCAGCAATAGCGACGGCGGCAGAGGCGAGGCGGCACTCCCGCTGGCGCCGCATGGTAGCGATGACGCGCGCCTCGTCCGTCGGGAGAGGGCACGTGTACCACCCGTGCCCGGGCTGACCACAGTTATGGCAGGCCGAGCCACCACCGCTGGACCCGGTCGACGACTGCTGCTGCTGATGCTGCGGCTGACCCTTGCCTTTCTTGTTCCGGCTCTTCTTCTTCTTCCCCAATGACGATGAGGTAGCTGCGGCGGGGGAGGCGACGGCCACGGAGGCACCGTCAGGGGAGGCGACAGTAGGGGAGGCGATGGCAGGGGATGCAAGTGCCTCCGTACGATGGAGCTGGGACTCCTGGCAAGCTTCCTCAATGCGGGGGAAGAGCTCGTATGCCCAGGGCATGAGGGTGCCCTGGGTCGCCATGGTGGAGAGGACATCCTGGGGGTAGTGTACGAAGACGTCTGCGTAGTCGCTAGTGGCGCCGCGCTTGATGGTGAGGAGCGCGGACAGAGGGGGCGGAGCAGTTGTGCCGAGACGACGGAGGATGTCCTCCGCCCGCTGCCAGTAGGCAGTGACCGTCTCGGTCTCCCCCATGTGCAGGGAGTTGAACTCCCGGAGTAGACGGCTGATCTGAGCGTCGCTGGACAGGCGATGGGGACTGGTGAGGACGTGCCAGGCGGCTGCAGGGTCTGGGATGGCGCCAACCGTGACGTCGCCGAGGAAAGGTTCTAAGGCCAGGCGGGAAGCTGGAGGGGCGACTAGGACAAGAGCACGGACGGCACGACCAGCGTCATACAGCTGGTCGGCCTGGGTGGAGTCGTAAGGGAGGGTGTAGTATGCCCACAGGCCCTCACCCTGCGCCCAGATCCGGAAGCTGAGCTCCCAGCTCCGGAACTGCTCGCCGGCCTGAAGCGGCGGCGGCGGCGTCTCAAAGTCCTTCTGCCTGCGGCCGGCACCCGGAGTGGGGCCAAGGACGNTCTAAGGCCAGGCGGGAAGCTGGAGGGGCGACTAGGACAAGAGCACGGACGGCACGACCAGCGTCATACAGCTGGTCGGCCTGGGTGGAGTCGTAAGGGAGGGTGTAGTATGCCCACAGGCCCTCACCCTGCGCCCAGATCCGGAAGCTGAGCTCCCAGCTCCGGAACTGCTCGCCGGCCTGAAGCGGCAGCGGCGGCGTCTCAAAGTCCTTCTGCTTGCGGCCGGCACCCGGAGTGGGGCCAAGGACGGAAGTGACTGTCTGCCGCTGGCGCTGAGTCTGCTGTTGTGCCAGGTAGTACGTGGTAGCAGACACAGCCGGGCTGGCGTGCCCTGGAGGGATGAAGGACGGCAGCGCACTGGTGGCGGTTTGGGAGGCGACTGGCTGCAATGCCGCAAGCTGCTGTGTCAAGGCGGCGAGTTGTTGCTGAAGAGCAGCAAGCGGGTCAGGAGTGCCGCCAACGTTACCAGTGAGCCGCCGCTGCTGCTGCTGCTGCTGCTGCTGTAGGGGCGGCGGCTGCTGCTGCTGTAGGGGCGGTGGCTGCTGCTGTATGGGCGGCGGCTGCTGCTTCTGCAGCGGTGGCGGCTGCTGTTGTAGAGGCGGTGGCTGCTGCTGCTGCAGCGGCGGTGGCTGCTGCTGGATGGGCAGCGGCTGCTGCTGCAGCGGCGGTGGCGGCTGCTGCTGTAGAGGCGGCGGCTGCTGCTGCTGCAACGGCGGTGGCTGCTGCTGTATGGGCGGCAGCTGCTGCTGTAGCGGCGGCAGCTGCTGTTGCAGAGGCGGTGGCTGCTGCTGCTGCAATGGCGGCGGCGGTTGGTCCTGCTGCGGCGGCGGCGGCAGCTGTTGGTCGTGCGGCGGCGGCAGCTGCTGTTGCCGCAGCGGCGGCGGGTGCTGCTGCTGCAGCAATCGCTGTAAGAAAGGAGGGGTAGGGGTCCCCCCATCAGAGGAGGACCCCCCCTCGCCAGGACTATCAGCCATGCCTTGGTGTCTTTGTTTTTGTATTGTTGTCTTTGTGTTGATGCTTCAGCAAGTGGTTGGGGGAGTGGGGAATCTACCCACTCCTCTAGCCTTCCCCTTTTCCCTTTTCACCCTCCCCCCTTTTTTTTGTTGTTGATGATGTCAGCAGTGATGTCAGTAGTGACATCAGCGGTGACGTCAGCAGAGGGGTGCTGACGTCAGCAGCGGCAAATGTAGGGGCCGCCGCTGCTACTGTTGGTGCTGATGTTGCTGCAGCTGCTGCTGCTGCTGCTGTTGCTGCTGCTGCCGCTGCTGCTGTTGCTGCTGCTGCCGCTGCTGCTGTTGCTGCTGCTGCTGCTACTGCTGCTGCTGTTGCTGCTGCTGTTGCTGCTGCTGCTGCTGCTGCTGCTACTGCAGCCGTGTGCTGCTGCTGCTACTGCTGCTGCTGCTGTTGCTGCTGCGGGTGCTACAGCTGCTGCTGCTCGTGCTGCGAGCTGTAGCAGTTGTTGTGGCTGCTGCTGCTGCAGCAGCGAGCTGCTGCAGCTCTCTGCTGCAGCTGAATGCTGCTGCAACTGCTGCGTGCTGCAACAGCTGCTCGCTGCAGCTGCAGGCTGCTGCAGCGAGCTGCGGGGGTGGGGGAATTTTTTTGTTGCCTTTTTTTTTTCTTTGTCACAGCGGGCAGCAACCCGCTGTCTGCTGCGAGTAGCGGGCTGCTGCTCGCCCAGCAGCAGCGAGCTGCTGCTCGCTGGCAGCAGCGGGCTGCTGCTCGCTGCTCGCTCGCTTCGAGCAGCGGGCAGCAGCAGCCGTGGCTAGCAGCTGCTGCTCGCTGCTGCTGCTGCTGCTGCAGCTGGCGGCTGCTGCGGCTTGCTGCAGCAGCTGCTGCAGCCCGCTGCTGCTGCTGCACGCCGCTGCAGCTGCTGCGTGCTGCGGCTGCTGCCTGCTGCTGCTGCGGGCTGCTGCTGCTGCTGCACGCTGCTGCTACTGCTGCACTCTGCTGCTGCTGCTGCTTCGAGCTGCTGCTACTGCGAGCTGCTGCTGCTGCTGCTGAGAGCTGCTGCTGCTGCACGCTGCTGCTGCTGCTGCTGGGAGCTGCTGCTGCTGCGGGCTGCTGCTGCTGCGGGCTGCTGCTGCTGCTGCTGCGAGCTGCTGCTGCTGCGGGCTTCTGCGAGCTGCTGCTTCTGCCTGCTGCTGCTGGTGGTGCCAGTCACTGCACCTGGGTGACGTTGCCGCGTGCGTCGTCGCCCACAGACGTCAGACGCCGCCTGCCGCTCNCAGCGTGCGGGCTTCCACGCTCGTTGCTTAAGTCAGCTGCCCCCTCAGTCTGCTGCTCTAGAGTCTAAGTCTGGAAGCTCTGGGTTTTGTTACTCAGAAACGCGCGCGCCAGAGTTAGCGCCAGAAAGCAGCTGAAAACTGATAATGACTGATTAGGAATAAAGAATGAACAGCAATGGGGGACCCCTCCAAGTTCTAGCCCCCCCCCCCAGCTCTGTAGAGCTTGTTACTCAGTTCATCAGCCAATCAGAAAATAGCTCAGTTCAGGCTGGCAGGTTTTCTCGGTGAGGCCTGCCAGGCAGCCGACAGCCCAAAACCCGGGCGTCGTCCGTTTTGCCTGAAAACTGGACCATACCATAATACCGACGCTGCGAACGCAGTCGTGCGGTCAGAATCTGCTAGGAAAATAGTAGCGAGGAGTTATGGCAGCCTAAAACCAGATAGTGCCCACGACGGTTTATGCTGCCAAACAGGGCCATGCAACATGCAACTGGGACCCTAGGCAGTGCATGATGATGCAGACGCGATGGGACGCGCTGGACGCATGCAAGCAGTAACTGCGGTGTCAATGACCACCGGCAGCACGACCGCCGAGGAGGCCTGCCGATGGAGCTGAGCGCGTCGCCGGAGAGAGGAGGCTCCAACGAACTGCGAGAAGACCTCAGCGTGCGTCGGCTCCACCGGACGACACTCCATCAGCGTCGAGTCTCGCCGTCAGTCATCTGCACGCCGATGTACACAAGCCGGGAGGACACAACAGAGCACAATGAGAGATTTGAAAAAAACCAACATGTTATGCCTGTACTTGGATTGCCCCCTGTGACCATTGATGACCCGTGCTTCGATTAGTCAAAGTTGACCTCACATGGTGTAACTTTGTGGTAGTGGTCAGTTACATATCCTCGTGTTGGCCGGCCATTCTCCATGAGAGCCTCACCATGCCACTGACCATTCAAGGTTTTGATACTTGCTAGCCCATGCCTAGTATTTCTGCACTCTAATAACCCCCTTTGATCGTTTCTGATTCGTCATATGAGTTGTCAATGTTGAAGACACATGGTGTAATGTTGTGGTCATGGATAGTGACATACCCACTTTGGCTGGTCATAACATACAATAGCCACACGATGCCACTAATTGTTGAAGGTTTTTATACTTGCAAGTACATGCCTGGTATGCCTAAACTTTGATATCTCCCTTTGACCATTTGTGACTTTTAATTCTATAAACTTTCAACATTGACCACACATGGTGAAATGCTGTGGTTATGTTCAGTGATGTCTACCCATTTTGGTCGGTCATTGTGCACAGTAACCACATCCTGCCACTAGTTATTGAAGGGTTTAAAACTTGCTAGATCATGCGTATACCTACACTTTGACTGTCCCCTCTGATCGTGTCTGACTTGTGCAATGATCTGTGAAAGTTGACCACACATGGTTTCATGTTGTGGCCATGGATAGTAACGTGTACCCACAATGGCCAATGATTGCGCATGCTAGGCACACCGTGTCACTATTTTTTTAAGGTTAATATACTTGCTAGAAGATATCTGGTATTCTTCCGATTTGATTTCCCTCTCTAATCATTTATGATCCGTGCTATGATTTGTCAAAGCTGACCACACATGGTGGAATGACGTGGCCATGGTCAGTGAGAGATGCCGATTTGGGCAGGTCATTGTGCATTACAGCCAGTCTGTGCCACTAATTTTTGAAGGTATTCATACTTGATAGCCCACGCTAAGATTTCTTGCAGTATGATTACCCCCTCTGACCATTTCAGACTCATGCCATGAGTAATCAAAGTTGACCACACATTGTGTAATATTGTCGTCATAGTAAGTGCCATGTTCCAAATCTTGCAGATTATTGCGCACGATAGCCACACTATGCCACTAGTTGTTGAAGGTTCGTATCCTTTCTATTAAATTCCTGGTATGCTGAATTGTTTTTGCCCTCTCTGAACATTTCCTAATCGTGTTATGATTAGTAGAAGTTGACCATTCATGGTGTGACGTTGTGGTCATAATCACTAAGATATACCTACTTTTGCTGGTCATTGCGCATGATAGCCACAACATGCCACTAGTCTTTAAGTTCTGTATACTTTCTAGTCCATGCCTAGTATTCCTGAACTTTGGTTTCCCCCACCAACCATTTCTGAATTGTGCTATGATTTGTCAAAGTTTGCAACACATGGTGTAACATTGTGGTCATGGTGAGTGACACCTGCCTTCGTTCGCTGGTCAGTCTGCATGATAGACACACCATGCCACTATTTTTTTTAAGGTTTTTGTATTTTCTAGTCCACCCCCTCTGACCTTTTCTCTATCGTGCTACGATTTGTCAAAGTTTCCCATTCATGGTGTCATGTTGTGACATCTGTGTAATTTGACCATTCATTGTGCATGACAGCCATGCCGTGCCACTTGATGTTGAAAACTTGTTTGATTTCTAGTCAATGAATAGTATTCCTACATTTCCATTGCCCTGTCCAACCATTCTGACTCGTGCTATGATTTGTCAAAGCTGACCATACAAGGTGTAATGCCGTGGTCGTGGTTAGTGACATATGACAACTTTGGCCAGTCATCGCGCACCATAGCCACACCATGCCACTGATTGTTGGAGGATTTGATGCGTTTCAGCGAATTCCTAGTACCAAATTGTTTGGATTTCCCCCTCTCAACATTTATGAGTTGTGCCATGATTTGTCAAAGTTGGCCACACATGGTGTGATGCTGTGGTCGTAGTAAGTGATATGTGTCAATCTTGGCTGGTCATTGTGCACAATATCCACAGCGTGCCATTACTATTTGGAGGTTTTTATAATTTTTAGTCCATTACTAGTACGCATGAACCTTGATTTCCCCCTCTTTAAATTTTCTGACTTACACTATCACTAATCGAAGTTGACCACTCATTGTGAGATGTTGTGGTCATGGTAATTGACATGTGCTTAGTGTGACCGGTCATTGCGCATGATAGGCAAACCGTGCCACAAGTTACTGAAGGTTTGAATAATTGATAGTCAATTTCTAGTAATCTTACTCTTGGACTGCACTCTCTGATTGTTTTTGACTCATGCCATTAATTTTCAAAGTTGACCACACGGTGTAATGTTGTGGTCATTGTCAGTGAAAAACACCTACGTTGGCCGGTCATTGTGCAAGATAGCCATGCCACTAGATGTTGGGGTTTTATGTAATTTCCATATCATGCGTAGAATTCCTTCACTATGAATGCTCCCTCTAAGAATTTCTGACTCGTGCCATGATATGTCAAAGTTGACCACACATGGTATAATGTTGTGGTCATGGTCAGTGACATATGCCCATCTTGGATGGTCATTCCACACAATAGCCACACCGTGCCACTAGTATTTGAATAACATTATAATTTCCCGCCCATGCCTAGTATGTTTGTACTTTTATCTCCCCCTCTGATCATTTCTGAATGATTCTATGATTTCTCAAAGTTGACCATGCATAGTTTAATGTTGTGGTCATTGGAAGTAACATTTTCCAGCGTTGTCTGGACATTGCGCATGATGGCCACAGTTTTCCACTTGTGTTTGAAGTTTTTTGTGGTGCCTAGTCCATGCATAGTATTCCTAAACTTTTATTGCCCCTTCTGACAATGTCTTAATTGTGCCATGATTTGACAAAGTTGACCACACATGGTGGAATCCTGTGGTCATGGTAAGTGACATATGCCAACTCTAATTGGTCATTTCCCATGATAGCCACACCGTGCTAGTCCATGACAAGTATCATGCATTTTGATTGCCCCCTCTGTTCATCTCTGGCTCATGTTATGTGTTGTCTGACCACACACTGAATAATGTTGTCGTCATGGTATGCCAACTTTGCACGGTCATTGTGCACCATAGCCACACCATGCCACTAATTATCAAAGGTTTGTATAGATATTATTAACTGACTAATATTATTTCAATTTGATTTTCCTACCTGAATGCTTGAGAATCTTTGTACGATTTTTCAAATGACCACACATGGTGGAATGTTGACGATGGTGCGATGCGGTTGCCACAAGATAGCCACGGAGTGCAATGACCGTGCAAAGTTAACCCCACTGCGACCGGCCATTGCACACAATAGCCATACCATGCCACTAGTAATCAAAGGGAATTCATATTGATATTCCATGCCTAATATGACTTCCCTTTGATTTTCCCCTCCGATTGTCTCTGACTCATCCTATGAGTCACAAAAAATGAGCATTTTTTCACATGGTCTCACGGTGTGGTCATGGTCATTCACATGTGTACACTTGCGACGGTCATTGCGCATGATAGGCGCACCGTGCCAATATTTTTTGGAGGATATTTTACTTGCTAGCACATTCCTAGTATGCCTTGAATTTAAGTGCCCATCTGACGGTTTCTGACTCTTGCTACAAATTTTCAATGTTGACCACACGTGGTGAAATGTTGTGGTCATCGACATATGCCTACTTTTGCTGGTCATTGCACAGATAGACACAACGTGCCACTGGTTTTTAAAGCCTTTTTTACAATTGCTAGTCTATGCCTAGGATTCCTGGAATTTGATTGTCCCCTCTGATCGTTTTTAACAGTCCTACAGTTGTCAATGTTGACCACACATGGTGCCAAGTTGTGGCCATGGTCACTGACATGCATCCACTTTGGCCTATCACTGCGCAGGATAGCCACACTGTGCCACTAATTTTTTATGGTTTGTAAAGTTTCTGTTAAATTTTTAATACGCTTCACACTTTGATTTCCCTCTCTGACCATTCTTTACTCGTGCAATAGAAAATTTCTCAAAGCTGTCTACACATGGTGTGAAGACGTGGTAATGGTTAGTGATGTTTTCCAAACTTGGGCTGGTCATTTTGCATGATAGCCGTACCATGCCACTGGTCATCGAAGGTCTGTATGTTTTTCAGCCCATTCCTGGTATGCATGCACTTGTTCCCCCTCTGACTCTTCCTGACTTGTGCTATTCTTTGTCATGGTCAATGACATGTGCCTACTGTGGCCAGACATTGGGCATGATGTCCACACTGTGGCACAATTCTTTGGAGGTTTTTCTTTTTTCTTCTTCATAATTTTTAGGATGTGCTGTGGGCCATGGGAGAGGAAAAGGGACAAAGCAAAGGCGGAGGTGCAGTGTGCTGGCCTAAGGGTGATGATTGGAGAGCGACGGAGCATTGCAGTTCAAACGACTTCCAAGCTTGCGAAGTGGTGCAGTCTTGTTGGGTGTGGATGTGACAGACTGGGCATGATGGTGTGCCACGAGGTGCTTGGATGAAGTGTGCACGGCTTGAGTGCCATGCGAAGGAACAATAATGATGAGCTGATGGAGTGCTGGAAATGGTTGAAGTTCTGAGAGTGGTGTGATGTGCTGCAGTAGCTTGATTTACCATACGAATGTTAAGGGATGGAGGGAATGCACAAGAAAAAAGGTCCAAAGGCCGAAGGGAAAGCACTGAGACAGCCAAGGATAAAATGATGAGGGGCTGGTGGGCCTGAGCGAGAGCTAATGGCTGAGGACCCTGGAAAAGCAGAAGAAAAGCTTGATTTGTACAGAATGGAGCAAGAATACAACAAGCAGGTACAGCCTATTTACGTACCAGTTCCTAATTCCTCTAGCTCTAACTTTCTGTAGAGGACGGTGCAAGCGGAAACGTTGCAGCCGCCTTGGGTCCAGGAATATCGCCAACATGTGGCGTTCCATGCATAGGCGGGCATACTTCTCCGTGTCTGGATGACAGCCCTGGTTTCAACTCCATCATCAACTTCTTCTTTCAGTACATGATCCCAGCAGCACCTCGTCGCTTCCTTTTTCTCTTGGCTTCCAAGGCCTTGACCAGCCAAGTCTGCATCTTCTCAAGGAGTGAGGGAAAGAATGGGAACACAAGGCAGAGGGTGGGGTATAATGTCATCCATGAAGTCCTTGAAGGGCTTCATGATGACTGTGACCTGCACAATGAGCTCCCAATCCTCAAAGCTTGGCTTGAGGTGCACGCCGTCCGTTCCATGCTCTTTCAGAAAACATGTCAAGAACATTCTCTACAGCACTGACACGTTCAGCCATTTCCAAAGCAATACTCCACCTTGTCTCTGTGTCAGGTGGATGGACTTGTACTTGACACCCACGGCCTCAACAACAGCAACGAGAGACTCCTCACATCTTGGGGTCTGTATCACAAACAACCAGGTTCATCACATGACCAAAACATCGGATGTGGCCAGAATTCACAAAAGCATCGTTTTCAGGGATGATGAATTTGTTGACCAAGGATTTTTTTGTGCTCTCATTGTCCATGGTCAAGCAGTACATGTGGTCCCACAAACCCCACTTCTGCAGCACACCTCTGAGGAGCTGGAAGAGATTGTCCACGGTAGCTCCATTGCAGATGGTGGGGAAGGCGAGGGTGATGGCATGCACGCTGTATGTCTCATCAATCTAATTGGCCATCATGCCCAGATATTTCATGTCATTCTCCCCTTTCCAGCCATCCGTCGTGAACAAGTCGGACGATGTCACGGCTGCCAGCTGCGCCTTGATGCATTCGTGGTACGACCGAGAGGCAACGCGTATGGCGCATCCGATGGTCATGCGCCCTGGTTCTACTGCTTCTGGTTTTGCATGGGCACATGCTTTTGTCAGCCAGAAGTTCTCAACTGACAAGAACGAAAGGTTACTGACAATAGCGTGCTTCCACTGGAAACTGTGGAAGTACTTCTTGTTGACAAGGATGCCAACAACCATCACTCCGTGTTTATTGCAGATTCTCTGGGTTGTTTGGTGGTGCATTCTCTGCCTCTGCAAAAACATCTCTTGCTTCCTCCAGCTTGGCACCGAAAATCACAGCCTTCAGCTCGCGGTATCGGAAGGCATGTATGAGGTGCCGGTAGATCCATTCTTCCAGATCAGGGACACTGATTTGTTCCTAATCTTAAATGCAGATGAGGTACATGGCGCAGGCCAGAAGTCCGCCAACCTTTTTGAAGGAGCTCCAAAAGAAGGAGTCCTTCTGTTTTTTCTTTTTATTGATGGCCTTTTCATCCTTAAAGTGCACGTCCTTTTCATCGGGCGTGAGCCTCTCCTGCTTACCTGCGGCTGCTTCAGTGGTAAGTTTCATCGTCGGCCATAACGGCTTTGTTAGCGTGGACAAGATGACACAAGTGAGCACCGTGGAGCTCACCTGATGCCCGGCTGCGGGTTCTTGTCTCGCCAACGCTGAGTGCTCACTCGTCCAATGGTGCACCGTGTTGTATATTGCCATGGTTCTGTGATGTCACAGATTGATGGTTGAATGTGCCTCGTACAACACGTACGAGTACGTTGGGTCCTCTGCTATGAAATCTTAAATGCGGCTGTCTGTAATTGGCTGCATATATGCTGATAAGATAATGAAACTATCCCAGTTCTCCAAGTGATTCACAGAGCTATCTATGTCCGTTCAGGATCACTCATGTGGACTACACTATGACATGGCCAGAAGTGGTTAATTTTGTGGCTCAGTGGGACCACTAACAGTCACAGGGCATGAATTTTTCTCAAAGTTTGTAATGGATATGCCATGAACGCCTACCGGTTCCTGAGTCGGACCTCTTCGTATTCCCCCCCCCCCCCCCTCCCCAGATCTGACCTAGAATTTATGGAACCCCACCGGATCCAGGTGGGTGGATTCAGATTCATGAATCAGTATCCTAGATCCTGATTCATGGATGGGTTCCATGAATCCTAGGGTCTGTGTACAGGCTCATTTTGTTGCACCCTGCTTGCACCCTAGTTGTGCCCTTTTTGGGACCTAGTTGCACCCTACTTGAGTCCTAGTTGTTTCCCATTTTTCCCTAGTTACACCCTAGTTTCACTCTAGTTTCCCCCTGGTTGTGCCCTGGTTACACCCTAGTTTCCTCCTGATTGCATCCTAGTTGCACCATGGTTGCAGCCTAGTTGTTCCCTATTCGCACCCTGGTTGTGTCCTAATTCCATGGTTTTGGCCTAGTTGGAGCCAAAACATGCCCTAGTCGTACCCTAGCTGCACCCTATTTATACCCTCATTGCCCTTGTTTTCAAAGGATCTCTTTTATTTTCTTTTTCCCTATAAAACCAATGTGTGGTAAGCCTGAGATTTTATCTCCCCTCCAACTGGTTCTGACTTATGGCATGATTTATCATAGTTGACCACACATGGTACAATTTTGTGCTCATGGTAGCTGACATATGCCATTATTGGCTCATCATTACACACGATAGGCACAAAATGACACTCGTATTCAAAGTTGAGTTGCATGGAGTAATGTTGTGGTTATGGTCAGTGACATATGCCCTCTTTGGCTGGTCATTGCATACAATAGCCACACAATGAAACTAGTTGAACTTGCTACCCATGTCTGCTATGCCTGAAATTTTACTGTCCCCTCTGGCCACTTGCAAATTGTGCTATGATTTGTCAAAGTTGTCCACACGTGGTGTAATTTTGTGGTCATTGCCAGTGACATCTGCCCACCTTGGCCAGCCTTTCTGCAAGATAGACACACCGTGCCACTGGATATTGACTGTTTTCTTACTTGCTAGTCCATGCCTATTATTCTTGCTCTTTGACTGCTCCCTCTGACCATTTCTGACTCATGCTACAATTTACCAAGTTTGACAACACAAGGTGCAACATAATGGTCATGGTAGTGACATCTGCCTTATTTGGCTGGTCATTTTGCATGATAGCCACACCCTCACACTAGTTGCAGATTTTTTTTCTTACTAGTCAATGTCTAGTATGCATACACTGTGATTTTCCACTCTGACTATTTTCAAACTGTTCTATTGTTTTGTCAAAGTTGACTAAACATGGTAAAATATCTTATTCATGGTCAGTGACATCTACCCACCATGGCCGGTCATTGCGTATGATGGCCACACTGTGCCACTAGTTATTAAAAGATTTGATTCTTGGTAGCCCATTTCTAGCATTTCCACACTTTTACTGTCTCCTCTGACCATTTCTGACACATGCCATGCCTTGTCAAAGTTGACGAAACGTGGTGCAATGGTGTGGTCATGGTCAGTGACATCTGCTTACTTTGACTGGTCATTGTGCATAATAGGCACACTGTGCCACCAAAATTTGCTCTTTATATTATATTTTTTATTTTATATATATCTGGTATTCCATGACTAGCATTCCTGGACTCAAATTCCCCCCTCTATCCATTTAGAAGTCGTGTTATGATTTGTCAAAGTTGGCCACACATGGTGTAGTATTGTAATCTTGTTTAGTGACCTATGCCCAATTGGCCGGTCATCGCACAAGATAGCCACACTGTACCCATAGTTCTTCAAGGTTTTTATACTTTCTAGCCCATGCCTAGTATTTCTTATTTGTGCTACAATTTGTCAAAGTTTACCACACATTGTGTCATTTTGTGGCCATGGTCAGTGACATGTTCCCCCTTTGACAGGTCATTGCGCATTATAGCCACATCATGCCACTTGGTTTGAAAGGTTCCCATGTCCTAGTATGCCTGGACTATGATTGTGCTGTGAATCTTCGGATTTACCACACATGGTGTAATATTGTGGCCATGGTCAGTCACACATTCTCACTTCGGCCTGTCATTTCTACTACAACATCCACGACGTGCCACTAAATATTGATGGTTTAGACGTTTTAGCCCCCCTCCCCCCGCGGTAAGCCTACACTATGATTATCCCTTCTGACCTTTTTTTTTTTTATGTGCTGTGATTTGTCAAAGTTGACCACACATGGTATGTTGTGGTGGTCATGGTAAGTGAACCACACCAAATCTTGCCGTTCATTATGCAAGAAAGCCACACTGTGCCATCATTATTTGAAGGATATTATTTTGCTTACCCATTCCTAGTATGCATGCACCTTCATTCCCCCTTTGAGCATTTATGCCATGTCTTGCCAAAGTTGACCATGCATGGTGTTATATTGTGGCCATGGTTACTTCCACATGCCTTCTTTGGGCAGTCATGGTCCATGATGGCCACTCTGTGCCACTAGTTACGAACGATTCTTATACTTACTAGCCCAGGACTACTATGCGTACACTATGAAATATGCCCACATTGGTGAGTCACTTCGCATGATAGCCACACCTTGCCACTAGTGAATGAAGGTTTTGATACTTTATGTCACATGTTGAGTATGGATGCATTTTTATTTTCCCCTCTTCCTATTTGGGGCTTGTGCTATGATTTTTCAAAGTTGACCACACATGGTGTAATATTGTGGTCATTGTAAGTGACATATGACAAATTTGGCTGGTCATTATGAACAAAAGAGACAATGATTCACTATCTAATTGAATGTTATGATACTTACAAGCCTGCGCCTAGTAGTCCTACACTTTGATTCTCTGCTCTAACTGCTTCTGTCTTGTGCGATGATTTGCCCAATTGGACCACACATGGTGTCATGCTTTGGTCATGGTAAGTGAAAAATGGAAAAATGGACTGGTCATTGCGCAAGATAGCTACATTATGCCACTCAAATTTGAATTTGTTTATAAGAAGAAGTCCTTTCATGTTATCCATGCACTTTATTTTCCCCTCTGACCGTTTTTTACTCTTGCTATGATTCTTCAAAGTTCAGCACACATGGTCAAACGTTGTGGTCATGTTCAGTGACATATGCTCACTTTTGCTGGTCATTGTGCACAATAGCCACATTTTGAAATCAGTTGATATAGGTTTTAAATTTTCTAAACCCATTCCTAGGATGCCCAGACTTTTGCTGTCCACTCTGGTTATTTCAAACTCTTGGTAAGGTTTGTCACAGTTAGTCACACATGGTGTAATGCTGTGGTCATGGATAGTAACATCTTCCCACTTTGGCCAGGCATCTCCCACGTTAGCCACACCCTCCCACTATGTATTGAATGTTATTCTATTTGAAAGATAGTGAATTTGCACGTGGATTTCTCCCTCTAACCATTTCTGACTCGTGACATGATCTACCGAACTGGGCCACACGAGGTGTGGAGTTATGGTCGTGGCAGTGACATCTGTCTACTTTGTCCGCTCATTGAGCATGCTAGCCACACCCGGCCACTTTTCTTTGAAGGTTTATACAATTACTAGCCCATGGCCAGTACATCTTCACCCTGATTTACCCCTGTGACCATTTCTGACTTGTGGAATACTTTGTCTAAGTTGACAAAACCTGGCATATTGTTGTGGTCGTGGTTAGTGACATCTGCCCACTTTGGCCAGTCATTGCGCATTATAACCACGACGTGCCACTATCTTTTTAAAGTTTCTTTGCTTACCATCCCATGCCTAGTATGCCTACAATTTGATATTCCCTAAAAAAATCTCGGACTCGTTCACATATGCCCACGTTGCCCGGTGATTACGAACAATGGAAACATCATTCCACTGGTATTTCATGGTTTTTATACTTTCTATCCCATGCCCAGTATGCCTGCAACATGATCCCCCCCCCCCCCC
>SZWC01000448.1:73103-85866 GCA_023375785.1 Penium margaritaceum
GCTTTTCCATCATCTGCCGCTGCAGTGTGGGACACCGGCGCCAGAAGTGCCCTGCCTGGTTGCAGAAGCTACACCTTTGTCCTTCGCGACCGCGCCCACGGCCGCCACCACCACCGCCTGAGTTGCCTCGCCCTCCTGCACCACTGCTCCGAGCCTGTGTGTATGTCACGTGTGCAGCGGCAGCAGCACTCGCTGAGGTACCCTTGTGTACGTATGCTGTTGGGGATGTGCCTGCTGCATCACGGGCCTCGCCTTTGAGGATGTCCTCGTAGTTGCGCAGCTGTGCGAAGATGACAGAGAGATCTATCTTCTCGATCTCTTCCACTGGATGGCGACGGAAGACCTCACGTCTNGGATCTCCAGTGCGAGGGTCGGCCGGATCCGCACCCTTGCCCCCAAAGCGGTACTCCCGCAGCGCATACGCCTGAGAGTCAGGAAGAGCACGACGCAGTGCATTGAATGCACGCAGCAGGATGTGTGCCTCTGCGGTGTCTGGGGTTGGGATGAGGTAGCATGCCTCAAGATTGTGCTCGGCGGCCCAATCCAGGAAGAGATCTTTCCACGCAAGGAAGTCTCTGGTTCCAAGTGGTGGAGGGGACAGATCCTTGTGCCCCAACCCCAGCTGCGCCATGGCTGCCGCCGTTAGGGTGACGGACGGCGAATCGCCGCCCGGCACTTCACCGACGTGACCGCCCTCTACTTCGCTCATCCTTGCCCTTTTAGGGGTTCCTGCTCACCCTACCTCCTCTCTGCTACGCAGGGACTCGGGTGTGTGGCTGTTGGCAGTGCAGTGGAGGGCCAACGAAATTTCGGCAGCAATTCGCCGGGCCCACTTTGGGCCCAGTTTTCGGATGAGAGCCGTTCGCTCTGGGAATACGCCTTAGACTGCGTCTGGGACCCTGCAGCCAACCCCCCGACCCGTCCCAGCCCTCGCTCAGCCCCAACCTGGCTCTCACCCACTGTTTGGGTGGTCTTGGGGCGGGTATGGAGTGGTGGCGCCGTCGTGGGCCCCCAATTCCCGTCGCGGCGTCTCCCTTGCCTAGGCGACGACCTAGGCTCCCTGGCGGAGACGCCCTAGGGCTCCCACGAGCCCTGGATGCTGCTGGCCGCAGTGGAGGTGGCCTCCTGCGCCCTCTTGGGTCGGCCGCGCTCACGGTCCGACCCCTTTTTCAGCGCCTACAGCCCCGTCCGGCCGCCTTCAGGCCCGCGCAAGAGCTCTGATACCATGAGAGTTCAAAAACGAACAGTTTGGGACCAGTCCCATGCAGTTTGGTGAAGTATGGAGTGAGTTAGGGTTAGTAATAGCATGGCGGCCTAAGCCCTTGTCCTAGTAAGAGCTCATCGAGCTCTTACGGGTGAGACTCGCTAACCGAGTCTCACCCACCGGCCGGCGAGCGAAGCCCGCCGGCCCAACAGCAAAGCGAGGGCGAAGCCCTCGCTTGACCCTCGAAAGAGGGAGCCTAAACTCGGATCACCCAAATCGGGGTCCGAGTCAAAACCTAGTCAACTGACCTACATCAGTCCAGGAATCATCCAGTAAACGGCCTAATCTAGGTATCCTAAGGTGGTGAACATTGTATGTAAGATTTAGCATCTAGGCTTTCCAGACTGCATCGGGCCATGCGGCCAGGGCGGAGGTGATCACACTAGGGCGCGAAGCCCCGAGGCCATGAGAACGCCCGCCGGAATGTCGCGCTCATGGTGCGTCACCTCCACTTTCTGAGCCAGCATGCCCTGCGCACTCACGGCCACCAATGAAAAGGTATATACACAGGGATTAACAGTCGTCGTCTTTGTGTCTTTTGTTGTGACCATGGGGGTGAATTCATTGGTCCCACCTCTCGTTTTCTATCCTCTCACGGTGTGACTGTCGAAACCACTGCTCCTTACACACCCCAAGAAAATGGTGTGTCTGAGCGATGGAATCGGACACTTGCTCACGGTGTTTGCACTCTCCTCAGTGCCTCTGACCTTCCATCCCTGTTCTCTTTTGAAGCCATGTCGTACATGACGTGGGTCTGGAACCGTGTCCCGCACGGTCCCCTCCCACGCCATGTCATCCCATTCGAACGCTGGTTCGTTCGTCGTGCAGACCTTCGCATCGCTCGCGTCTAGGGTTGTGTCGCTGCCGTTTGGCTTCCCGAGGACCTTCTTGACGGCAAACTTAGCCCTTGTGCTTGCTTGTGCACCTTTCTCAGGGTCGCCACCATGTCCAAAGCCTGGGGCTTCTGGGACCCCGATCGTGCCTGCGTTGTTGAGTCTCATGACGCCCTCTTCTTCAAGGATGTCTTTCCTCGCGACCTGTCCCATGTCGCTCCACCCTCTTCCTTGTCCTCGCTCCGTCGGCTTGGGGGGTGGCTCTCTTCCAGCCTCCGTTCTCGCTGACGCTCCTCCTGTTTTCCCAACCCCTTCCTCTTCAGACCCATCTGATGTGTCCTTCTCCGACACCCCGCTCAGCACTCCGCCAGCATCCTCATCTGACCCTTCCATAGCGTCTTCCCCTTCTTCATCTTCTCAGTCCGTGTCGGTGCCTCTCAGCGATTCACCACTATCTATTGATGCCGTGGCACAGTCACCTCCCGACACTGTGGCTGAGTCGCCTCCACAGCCCACCGTTCTCCGGTCACCTTTCATCTCCGGTGATACTGTCACACTGCCAGTCACAAATATGCCCCCAGTCGTATCTAAGCCTTACACTCGTGGAGGACGGCTACGTCCACTTCCACAGCACTCAGCCACACGGTCCGCTCAGTCCCCTCAGCGTCGCACTCACTCTAGTGCCCCTCCCACTGCAACTGGTTCCACCGCCACACCAACTGGCCTTGATACACTGGGCCTCGCGATGGGAGTGCTTCATCCCAACTCTGCAGTGGGCTATGCACTAGTCGCTCATGAGTTCTACAATGCTTTGGATGCTTCAGTCGTCGGCTATGTTGCCGCATGTTTTGCGGCCAGTGGTCTTCCCCAACTTCATACTGAGCCCGCTACAGTGCGCCAGGCAAGGGAGGCAGCTGATGCAGACCTCCGGGAAAAGGCCATTTAGGAGGAGCTCACATCCCTGAATGAGCATGAGGTCTTCGAGCTTGTTGACCTCCCCCCTGGCCGTAAGGCCGTCTCAGCTCGCTGGGTGCTTCGACGCAAGTTGAAGCCTGATGGTATTGTCGACAGATACAACGCACGCCTTACCGCCAAGGGGTTCTCCCAGATCCCTGGCGTTGATTTCGACGAGACGTTTGCACCTGTGGGACGCTACACCACAGCTCGAGCTCTCTTGAGCTTGGTCGCCCAGCACGACTGGGAGTTGCAACAGATGGACGTGAACAATGCATTCTTGCATGGACGCCTTGACGAGGAGATCTACATGGTACAACCTCCAGGTTTCACGGATGGCACGAACAAGGTCTGGCGACTGCGTAAAGCCCTCTACGGGCTCAAGTAGTCCCCTCGCTGCTAGAACCTAGGGATCTCAGCCACCCTTGAGAAGGGTGGCTACCGTCGGAGCACAGTTGACCCTGCGCTCTTTTTTAGTGCACCATCGCAGCCCTTGGTTGCAGTCCTGGTCTGCGTGGATGACCTTCCTATTGCGTCACCCAGTCCCTCTACAGTTCAGTCTGTGAAAGGCCTTATGCAGTCCACTTACAGTATGAAGGACTTGGGTCCCGCTCGGGTGTTTTTGGGCATGGAGCTTGAGAGGGACCGTCAGCGCCGGACACTGCACAACCATCAGGCTGCCTTCATTCGTAGCCTGGGGGAGCGTTTCTCCTCCATGCTCGCTGACACCCCCACAGCATCTACACCCATGACACCAGCAGGACAGCATCTCCTGAAGTCACTCGACGTAGCCCAGCTGGGGGAGACTGTCAAGGTCACCGATTGCCTCTGTGTGATTGGGTCTCTCATGTACCTTGCCACCACCACTAGGGCGGACGTGGCCTTTGCGGTCAACTTCCTTGCTCAGTTTTCCCAGCAACCTCGACAGAAGCACCTCGAGGCTGCACTGTGTGTCGTTCATTATGCACTGTCTGCCGCGCGTGTAGGACTGTGCTACAGGTCACAACCCTCGGTGGTGATTGATGGCTACACTGACAGTGACTGGGCCCACGATGTAGATGCTCGTAGTCGCACCGGTTACATCTTTCTCGTGGGTGGAACCGTTATCTCGTGGAAAAGCGGTAAGCAGGGTTGTGTTGCGCGTAGCTCCAGTGAGGCTGAGTATGTTGGCCTTGGCGCAGGTACATGTGAGAGTGTCTGGCTTTCTCACTTGCTTTATCAGCTGCGCGTGCCCATCCGCTGCATCACTTTGCGCTGCGATAATCAGAGCACCAAGGCAATTGCTAAGCATGATGGCATGCATCATTCACGCACAAAACACATCAACATTGAGCATCACTTAGTGCGTGAGCGCATTGCCGCAGGAGAGGTCCAGGTCGTCTAGGTCGGCACACGTCAGCGGCGTGAAGACTTTCTCACCAAAGCTTTGAGCAATGGGACGTTCAAGGCAGTTGTGCATGCAATTGGCTTGTTGCGTGCACGCGATGCTCCTGACTGAGTTGACATCCTTTGTCTGTCTCTGGTACCGTGCTCCTTCGTGTGGTGTGTGGGCTGATCGTCTGTGGGTCATGGGGGAGTGTTAGTTTGTCTGCCAAACATGCAAGTGACCTCTTGACTCCTTCCCTTCACACACACACACACACACACACACACACACACACACACACACAGTTTCTACAGGTGACTGAGCATCACTGAAGCTATGGAGCCGTGCATCGCTAGCGTCTCTGCCTGGTGGGCTCGACCATGCTCAGCTCTGTTGGAGCTGATATCTTACTGCTCCAAACATTGGATGACAAGCCTTATGATGGCTAAAACATGAGAGATACACTGAGAGATGCATGCACCACATACGCTCGTGGTCGATGTGGTTTGTGGTTTCTTGTACCTTGCATGCAATGCTTGATGTCTCGTTATTTCCTGGGTTGTTGATCCTGCGGGGCCACACACTCAGTCGCTTTGAGGTGTGAGAAACCACGGCGGCCTTTTGGCCGACCGGTTTGGTTCGACCCCGGGGCGGCGACTGGGCCCCACTTCGAACTCTTCGAGTGGGTGGCCCAGTCAACCGCGGCTAAGAGATAACTGGTTTATTACCCTTGTTAGTCTCGCTCTCGCGACTCAACCAAGCATGTTTCTCACCAATCTCTTGCCCCACCATGGCTGTGACTGCTGTGTGAGTTGAGCTAGCGCAGTAGTGAGTGCATGTCGGCATTCTGCCGCTGCCTACACTACCGGCTAAATTTGGATAAAAGTAAATTGCCCTTGGGCTCGACCCTGATGCATAATTAGGTTCCCCCCTTATAGCCAGTGTGCAAAAATTCCTTCCGATACGAGTTCTGAAAATAAGCGGGCTGAATTCATGCTCGCACAAAGCTCTCGAAGAAGGAGAGGGCAGCAAAATATACCCTGATCACTTGATTTTGGTCGTTAGCATGCATGTTTGTCCTAGACTCCTGGAAATTTCTGAATTTAAGAGACCCATAATTCCGCGAGGCCTTGTAGCCACTGTGCCAAAATTCAGCCCCGGGTGTTTGAAATAAACCCAAAAAAAAATCCCTTCACAAATGGCTATCTGAATTTAGGTGGCAGTACGATAGGTCGACTGACCACAAATGAGCCCATGCCTAGTATGCCTACACTACGATTGGTTCTTCTGACCGTTTCTGACTCGTGATCTAATTTTTCAGAGGTGACCGAACATGGTACAGTGTTGTGGTTTTAGTGAGTGGCATTTGCCCAATGTGGCTAGTGATTGTGCATGATAGCCTCAAAGTGTCATTACTTCTTTAAGGTTTTTGAACCATGCCTAATATGTTTGCATCTTAATCTCCCCTTCTGGTCATTTCAGACTCGTGATATGATTTTTCAATTTTTACCATACATGGTAAATTTTTGTGGTCATTGTCACTGACATGTGCCCGGTTTGGCCAGTCAGTGCTCACAATACTGTTTGGAATTTGATGTCCCTTGCTTGGAGTTCTTCTCTTCATCATTTATCCTGGTTTGGCCACTAAGGAGTGGTCGAATATCTACTCTGATTGCACATTTGGATTGCTTGGAACTTTCCATGCAATGTCGAGGGGCCTCAGTTTGAGTGGGTACAAAGAAAGTTAGGTCCGCCCGAAGGTCGGGTGGTTGGCGGGTGGAATCCGGTATCCGCCATGGGTGGCCGGATAAATCCACCGTTAGTGGTCCGAGTTCGACTTCAAAGGGCTCTAATCATATGTGGGCCAGCAACGAACGAACATGGCAGGTCAACTTCACTAGGACAAGCCTCCCCATGATTGAGGAACAGGTAGGGCGCTTCCATGGGTTGCCATTAAAGCACTTCGTGTCGTCTCCCGGCGTGGGCATGGAGGACGGCGCCGCCATAGGTCACTTTGATGGCATGCGACGTCAACATTACATGAAAAAAAATGAAAAAAAAAAAAACAAGAGCAGTATGTTGCACGCAAAGCCTGCACAGGGTTACATAGCAATGGCGTAAAGTTATCATTCATTCGGCCCTCATAATGGAATGGAACTGAAGAGAAAAATCTCAAATTTTTTTTAAAAAGTGAGACGATACAAGAACCACATTAATTCCTCGCAAAATGGAAAAGAATACAAAGATCTTCTATGTACTCCAAAGAAGTCTACTATGTACGTTCCGTGTTAGATTTTGTGAGTATTAGAGGTCTAAAAAGATGAATATTTTTCCAGGGAATAATTTGCATTCATTAATATGTTATCGTGCAATGTTGGGTAATGATGAATGCTTTCTAGGAAAAAAGGAAAATGTGGGTTTTGTAGATGTAAATTCATATAATAAAATCTAAATTCGGTAATTATATATGAATTAATTGTTTTTCTGTATTTATTTTGCTTTAATCTACCCCAAATTGTTTTTCTCCTAACGTTTCGTTTCCGGGATCAGTTGTTTGGCTAGTCTAGCCAAACAACTGACTTGACTGGACTGAAAGCTTGGCCAAGCTTCCCGTCCAGTTCGTTGCACAAAGCGCACTGTCCGTTATCTAGCTGACTCGCTATGCTTGTCCGATTCCGTTCTGTCCGGTTCCTTCTTACGCGAAAAACCCGTGTTTGAACGCGGACAAACAACCTTTCCTCTCCGATGCCTCGCAAGGCTCGAAGTCCGAGGAGCGACACAGAGAGCGGAAACAATATTAAATTCTGAAAATTACCCTCCGTACGCATCTCTGACCAATCACCATTTTTTTCTGCAGGAGAAGCCGATTGTAAAAGGGTTACTATGTAACCCAAAAAAAAAATGGTCCTTGATGTTCGAGAAAAGGCGTACAATCCACCTTGCGGGTGGCCCAAGATTAAGAACGATCCCCTAGAAATCATGTTTTGTTTTTCCATGGTGTCAGGACTTCAATTTGTGCGGGGAAGATAATGAAACCCTAGAAAAAAGAGAAGCATCAATGTTCATAGTGGACAGAGGTAGATGGGAACTCAAAAAGGGCAGCACTGACACTTAGTGTGCAATGGGGCTCGGTCTGAACATATCTCAGCGGCAAAGTTCTGCTCTACCAAATTTCACACCGAAGGGGATGTTTGACTTCCGATAAGAAACCAAAGAAAAACTGAGAAAACAGTTACTCAGCCATGAAGGAATTTCATCCCGGTGTCACCATGGCGAACATAGTTGGGCTAGAGGAGGCTTTGAAATGGAGACAGGTAACAGAGATAGCAGGAGCATGGGGAGGCATTGGGCAACATGGAGTTTGCAACATGGTTCATTCGTGTCCACCTGTGCAGGCAGCCGTTCTGCACTACTTCTATGTCCAAGTTGGACCTAGAGCAAGTACATTGCATCTCTCCACTTAATCTTCCAATGGAAGGATGCACCAAACTTCCAATGCACGAAATTGTTACGCTTGCACAAGCCACAACTACCATCCGTCATGGTTTCGTGATGCAAACTCCATGTTGTCTCAACATCATTTCTTTAGTATAATAGATAAGGCACAGTGCTGCTCTGCTTTCTTCCACCCTGATGTGCCATAGTGGCCAATCGTTCCAAAGATTTAACCCTCCCTCTTCCCCTCCCCCCTCAAACTAAGGCGAAAGAAGAGCCACTTCTAACCCTGCACCTCAACCAAGAGGCCTGCACACCAGATGCTTCCGCTATCCCACCGCACACCAACTGCTTCAGAGGCATGTCAGCATGGGGGCTGAGGCGGGAGCAGCAGCCACGCGAGGTGCATCCATGTCACCCCGTGCGCTGCTGCCATGGCGCACCACTGCGTTGGCGCTGCTGCCGCTGCCGCTGCTGTCACCGATCTCCCCATCACGTCGCTCTGCGGCATCAGCTTTGCCCATGAGGGCGGCTGCAGACGCGCTTCTGACCGACCCACTACTGACTGCCGGCGAGGCGGATACACTGGGGGTGAGGCCGGATGCTCTGGGGCTGGCAACCACAGCGGGTGCAGAAGCAGCGGCGGCAGAGCCAGCAGCAGTGGAGCAGAGTTGGATGGCGCGCACGAGTTCTTTGACGTTGATGGGTTTGGCGATGAAGCCGTCCATGCCGGCGTTGAGGCACATGGTGCGGTCGCTCTCGAGTACGTTGGCCGTCAGTGCGAATATGCGCAGCTGCCTCTCCCGTGGCCATTGCTGCCGAATGCGCAGCGTGGCCTCGATGCCGTCCATCACAGGCATCTGCATGGCATGGCATGGCATGGCATGGCGCGGTTTGGTGTGGTGGGGCACGGCATGGCATGCCACAGCATGGCATGGGACAGCATGGCATGGCACAGCATGGCATGGCACAGCATGTCATGGCACAGCATGGCATGGCACAGCATGGCATGGCACAGCATGGCATGGCACAGCATGGCATGGCACGGCATGGCATGAGATTCGGATGACCATTCACTGACTTGCAGCTGTCATTGTGACAGCATCGATGTTGTGACAGAGAGTGCAAGAGCTCCAGGTCAGCTGGCAGCACAACTGACAGCAGAGGCTCGCATGCAGTGGCTGATGCAACCAGCCAGCCACTGCGTCCCAAACGCCAGCAAGACGAACGACAGAAGCACAAAGACGGCGGTACCCACGCACGGACACAACACAACACTCCACGGACACAACACAACACTCCACGGACACAACACAACACTCCACGGACACAACACAACACTCCACGGACACAACACAACACTCCACGGCGAGCATGGCAAGTGGCACCCACCTGCACATCCATGAGCACGAGGTCAAACATGTCCCTGCCAAGCGCCGCCACCGCCTCCTCGCCATTGTTTGCGACCTGGCACGCGTAGCCCATGCGCGCCAGCATCTTGGTCGCCACTCGCTGGTTCACCAGGTTGTCCTCCCTGGAGAGCGCACGAGCAGCCATGCACACACGTGCGCGTGCGCATGCGAGCGCGAGTTAGCCACAACAAACCAACCCCAGACATCCAAACATCCGCTGAGGAAACCCAATGAGGTTCCTCCATGAAGGGCAGCAGTCAGGGGGACGAAGTCCCAACACATTCCACGGTGTCGCTGGAAGGAAAGGCAAGGAGGCGGAGCCAGCGCAGTTGTGGCAGCAGGACCAGCGCAGTTGTGGCAGCAGGACCAGCGCAGTTGTGGCAGCAGGACCAGCGCAGTTGTGGCAGCAGGACCAGCGCAGTTGTGGCAGCAGGACCAGTGCAGTTGTGGCAGCAGGACCAGTGCAGTTGTGGGAACAAAGGGAGCAACCACGAGTGGCATTAGAGTCAGAGGCACTCATGGGTGCCCCGGTATGATGCAAACCACGCCCTCTCTCACAACACGGACGACAGCACGACGCCAACAGCTGACCCCCATGCACACTCACGCGAGCAAGATCTTGAGGGGATGAGACTGCGCCAGCCCCAGTTGGAAGCCCCCATTGCCCGACACCCCAGGTACTGTCACCGGCACCATCGTTTTCACGGACCCCTCCTTCGCAGCTGCTGAGGCGGCAGGAGCACGCCCAGCTGGTCCAACTGGACCAGCAGCCGCATCAGCAGGTGCATGAGAAGAAGCAGGACCGCCGAAGCCTTGCGGAGGGACAGCAGCTGGTGCAGCAGCGGCAGCAGCAGCTCCTGCTTTCATGCCTGCAAGAGGACTTGCTGCAACTGATGTGGGAGGCATCTGCT
Source organism: Penium margaritaceum (assembly GCA_023375785.1). NCBI lineage: Eukaryota > Viridiplantae > Streptophyta > Zygnematophyceae > Desmidiales > Peniaceae > Penium > Penium margaritaceum. Next base: position 83,279 of record SZWC01000448.1, read on the forward strand.
GCTGCTGCTGCTGGCGTTGCACCTGCTCTCCCTCCTCCTGCTCCTGCATCTGATTCTTTGGTAGGGCCTGGGCGGGAAGCAGCAGCTCCAGCAGCAGGCGATTCAGATGACTCTGCCGGATGGGACGAGAGAGGGTACCGATGCGATTCAGCTGCTGCCCTGCCTTGTCGCCATGGCCGTGCATAGCTGCTATGCCAGCAAGCTGAGACACCTGTCCACAAGCAGCAGCCAACACAAAAACCATTAGAAACAGCAACAACATGGAGCAAGAGCATGGCAATCTCCACATCCCATCCATGCTATGCTATGCAATCTCCACATCCCAGTCGTGCAACATCCACCTCCCCTCCTCCCCTCCTCCTAATTGTGACCGACCCAAAGCCCACCATTGCGCTGGTCAGCGTCCCGAGGCAAGGCAAGGCAATACCTGCAGCTTGCGAGCGTAGGGGACGATGAAGACGGTGGCTCGTGGAACGGCATGCAGTACAGTGGCCCATGCTGCCACTTCGCCCTCCACTTCACCGCCTCTCGCAAATTCCTGCTGCTTTTCCTGCTGCTGCTGCTGCTGCTGCTGCTGCTGCTGCTGCTGCTGCTGCTGCTGCTGCTGCTGCCGCAGCACCAGAAGAGACAAGACAGAGAATGCCATCGATGTGAGCTCTGGACTCGCGACCAGGACATCAACGCCGCTTGCACTCAGGCTGCCGCTGCCCCCCTCATCCTTCGTCCAACCATCTCCTCTGCTCCCCGCCTCACAGCAGACCATAGGCGTGCCCGATCCTTCCCACTGCTCTCCTCTCATGCCCGCCTCCGCTTCTGCAGCAGACCCCTCCGAGGTTGCCACGACCATGCCAAGCGACTCCAAGTGGCCGGCCAGCAGCCGCCGAGTGAGTGTGTGCCCGTGCACCACCACAGCCCGCTTGCCCTTGCACACGCCTCGTGCATCGGACCACACGGCAGCAGCTGCAGCTGTCGCCGGGCACACATCAGCCGCGTCCGCTCCGGACATGCCTCGAACTGGCATGGGAGACAGTCCAGTTCTAGAGGTTGCTGCTCCCGCCTCTGCTGTTGCTGCTGCCGCTGCTGCCGCTGTAGCTGCTGCTTCTGCTGCTGCAGCAGGCAGCCCAGCAGATGCGCCTGCAGCTGCGCCATCAGATCCTGCAGCTGTCTTGTCGCCACACACCATGGCAGGCACTTCCGCGTCCAACTTATGGCCTGGCATGTTTCTGCAGCTGCTGGCATGCGATGAGGCCGCGTGGCACGCTTCGCCCATCTCCACATCCTCCGCCCCCATCCTCGCTGCTCCGTCCACGAGCTCAGCCGATGACAAGGCCGACGGAGGCACAGCAGCAGTAGGTGCAGTCCGACGCAGTCGGCTGGGGGAGCTGGCAGCCACAGCTGCTGCTGGTGGTGCTGCTGCTGCGTCGTCAGCACCAAACGAGTCTTGCCGGAGGACTACCTCACGAAGGCGCTCACAGAACAGAGGGGTGTCCGTGTGCGCCTCGAGCCACGTCAGACCTCCGCGCTGACCATCGCCACCCTCAGCCGCCAACCGCCGCGTGCCAGCCACAGCAGCAGCGGCCACACCGCTCGAACCTGCACCTGCAGCTTGCGTGGAATGGCAGCAGCCGTGGAGCACCCGCATCAGCCTGTCCGCAGCTGCCGCCGCTGCTGCTGCTCTTGCAGCATCCGCAGCGCCAGGGACAAGACAGTCGTTGGCAGGTCCAAGGCTGGCCTGCCCGCACGGTCCCTCCCTCCCCGCACCCGCCACTCTCCTCCTCCCCACATTCGCGCTCATCTGGCGACGCAGCGGCATAGGCCCGTGCATCGCATCAGCTGCGTCGCCCGCTGCGTCAGCCGTCGCAGCAAGCAGCTGGCACGACGCTGTGCGAAGTGGGGACCTCAGCGGACGTCCAGTGGTGGAGCTCCGGACTAAGGGAGCGGGTTCGTCATGATACGTGCAGGCGTCGTCAACATCTGCCCGCCGCACGGCAAGCGCAAGGCCCTCCAAACAACCCTCCATCTTCTGCCCCCCCTGCTCCCTGCCTCCTCCTCCTCCAAGAGTAACTCCCCCTGCTGATCCACCGGGCTTGCTGCAATCGCCGCCTCCACTGCTGCTGCTGCTGCTGTTGATGCTGCCCTCAACGTGGAAGTCCTTTTCAGCTCTAAGAGAACTGGAACTAGCTCGGAGTTGCAGATCCCCCGCCGGTCGAGCGTGCCCATCCACAGCCTTCTCCTCCTCCTCCTCCTCCTCTGCGCAACGAGCAGAGCGCTGCCGCTTCTGCTTCTTGCGCCCCTCGCCTGCTGCTGCGCGCGCCACAGCAGGGGGGCACACGCTGCCTTCCCCGCTGTCCCAGCTGCTGCTCTTACCCATGCTTCCGGCACCGTTGCCAGCACACGTGCCGCTCCCGTAAGCAGCCTTGTCAGTCAAGGAGCCAAGACTCTCCATGAGAAATGTGTGGTCACAGCTGGAGCTCCTTGCATGCCCTCCTCCTCCTCCTCCTCCTCGTCCTTCTCCTCCTCCTCCTCCTCCTCCTCCTCCTCCTCGTCCTTCTCCTCCTCCTCCTCCTCCTCCTCCTCCTCGTCCTTCT
>SZWC01000448.1:94353-108840 GCA_023375785.1 Penium margaritaceum
AGGAAGCCCGTCGGCAGAGCCACGAAGCGTCGCGCGCTATAGTCGGCAGGTGATGGCCAACATTTAATAGGCATGAGCAAAGGACACAGACTAAGGCTCCGAAATCATTGCTTCTGATTTGTCGTGGTACTCTCTGTCTCGCCGTCTCTAGGGCCGCGGCTGGAATGGGGTGAGAAGGAATACGAGTCCAGCTCACTCTTTCGCTGGCACCATCATCTGAGGCTCTACGAAAATTCTCGAAACGAAACTGGTGAAACGGGGCCCGCCCACCCACTCCATCGCAATCGTCCACCGCTGTCCGCTATCCTAGACGGCATAGCAGTCGCGACCATCAGAAGGCCTCAACCGGACACCACCAAGCTTGGTGGTGTCCGGTACAATTTTTCGCTTGGTGATTTTTCGATTGGTGATGCCCCGACTTTAACTTTTTTGGTCCTAAATAGCCCCGTTTCACATTGTGGGGTACATTGTGTCGGTACAGAATACCACGGCATGAAGGGGTATTTGGAGCTGATACAATGTACCCTGTCCGGGGTATGGACCGTCGACAAGTTTTGAGAATTTGTCTTTTCACTTAATCATCGTTGTGTAATTTCTCGTGGAGGCCAATATTTGATTTTACATTGAGATAATCCACAAAAGTCGTAAAATGGGACACATGGGCACCAACGTATCCGACGGTGCGTCTTGAGCCCTACTTATGGAACTCGGGGCGAATAGATATCAAAATCTACTGTAAGTAAAAATTTGTCACACAAAGGGAATAATTTTATCCATCGTCCAAAATGGGGTACCTCATAACTTTGTCGTTATTCATCCACTCTGTTCGTGGATGGCTTGGTGTGGCTATCGCGAAAATGGGTGGAGGACACCGACGTCACTACAGAAGTTTTTCCGCTTGAGCAAATCCACTCTACCAGTCATCGATGATCGCAAACAATACCAACAGGAAGTGGGTGAACGAGACGTGTTCCACCCACTTTTGTGGCATAACAATTCCTGGGTCCTCAAGTGATGACGTAGCAAAGTGAGTGGGTGAGATTGCCTTGCCCACTCACCCCTTCCCAGCCACGGCCAAACTGTACTCAAGAGATGCACACGTTACACCTAAAGGATTTGCATTGAGAAAAAAAGAGGAGGAAACTCAAATCCACGTGCACCAGTGGGTGAGTGAACTCAAGGGTCAGAAATATTGCATTTTCACTCACCCTTTCCTACCCGCAGCATAGGTGGCGAGGATGCGCATTTCGTGGTTGCCGCTACCAGGCAACATTCTCTAGTTGCGAGTGGATGGAAGAGAATAATTGACAAGATATTTTCACTACACGTTTTAGCGTTGTTTACACATGTGATGCCGCTAGATTAAATGCGTGTGAATGTACTAAAGGTATAATATCCTCCCTTGTAACAAATAACCAGCACCGGCTGCTCAAAACATAATGTACAGACAAATGTAACAAGCCTACATACAAAGGAACTCCTTCAAATATCCAATTCATTACTAAGATTTTAAAGGAAGTAAACGAGCAGCATAGCAACGTCGAAGAGGAAGATTTTGGGGGAAAATAAAAAGACTACCATGATTTAAGGTCGCCCACAAGAAAAGGTGATGGGTAACCTCACGCTTCAAACGACCACGCCTTTCTAATCATTCACCAATCGAATGCTCAAAACTGGATACAACTTCCAAATGGAAAGCCAACTTCAAATAGTGAGGTGATTCATTAGACAAATAGGCACTTACAACAAAAAACATTAAAGGATGTTGAAAAATACTTGATTACACATCCAACAACATTGCACTCTGGGTACACACACTAACATGTATGTACGCTAATCAGAGGTGAACAAGTGGGTAGATACTTATGAATTTGGTTTCATTATGTGATTCTTCTTACATAATGATTCAATGCTTGCATGTCTTTTAAACTTTTATTGAAGGATGAACCTAGCATATGATTTTCATGAAATGCATAACCTCTCAAACACAAGCATTCAAGACCCAGGTCCCCTCAATAACCGACCGCTTCCGCACGTATAATGAGAGGGCGTTGGAGATGAGGCCACATTGCTCCATGCACCTGTAGAATACATCCTTTGGAGCAATTTCTTAGAAAGTCAACTACTAGGTTGTTTCCTTACACAAGCACTAGTTCAACTCCGTCTTCATGGACTTTTGAACGAATCCAATGTCCATGAATGGCAATGTGCTTAATCTGGCCCTAGAACTTTGTCGTGTTTCTGAGGTCGATCGCAGACTTCATATCGACGAGTATCCTTGTCGACTACACTTGAGGAAAATTGATGTCCTATAGGAGGTTACAAATATATGTGACCTCTTGTGTAACTGTAGTGGTTGAAACGTACTCAACTTCTATGGATCTGAGTGTGATAATGTTTTGTCGCTTATTTCTCCAGATCACCGCTCCTCCGCCTGGCAAGCACATAAAACCTGTTATAATCCAACGGTCTTCCTCTATGCCCCCAAAATTGACATCCATGTAGTACTTGAAGTTGAGGCTCTCTGTCGTCTTAAAGAGTTCACATGTATCCCCTATTGTTGTAAGGTGGCTTAGAGCTCTATCTAGCTCCTTGCATGCTCCCTTTGTACACGTTTCGTTGCCGCGTGCCAAGTTGCTTACAATGAACTAAAAATTTGGTCGTGTGCAATTTTTTACATGCATCAATGAGCTCAATTTACCGCCATAATCGGTCTCAATCCTCCCCCTCTATCCCTAATATGTCAACTATTATTGTCACAGTGCGGTTGGCACATGTCGATGTGGGATGTTGACTGTTTGTTGACTTTCCGAGCGTAGGTCTCTTGGCTCAAGCAAAACGTATGTGCTTTGTGATCCCGTTTGATGTTCATGCCTAAGTAGTACTCAAAGCTAGGCATGAGTGTCACGTTGACTTCATGCGACATGGCAATTGTTGTGGCCTTGATGAAATCTGCCAACGGCCTGATAATGAGGAGGTCGTCCATGTGGGTCAAAATGTAGCAATCTGGCCTTGTCTTGAGGCTTGGCCAATGCAAGAAGAGGCAGTCTTCATAGGCCTATGGCTTAAATTCTAACGATTGGAGGATGCTTTGCAGCGTCCTATACCAAAGCAGAGGGCTTTGCTTCTGTGTATATAGACTCTTCACAAGCTTGCATACTCTACCGCTCCCATCATTGTAGCCTTCAATTTGCTTCATGTGAACGGTGGAATCCATTTTGTGGTGCAAAAAGCTATTCTTGATGTTGAGCTGCTGCACCTTGTAGTCCATCACCGTTGCAACTGTTAGAATGATACGAGGGGTGGTGTAGCGGCTCACTAGATAGAGAGTCTAAAAAAATCTTGTCCCTCAACTTGCATGAACCCTTTTTCCATGAGGAGAGCCTTGAACTTGTTAATGCTTTCATCAGTGTTTCTCTTAACGTGGAAGACCCATTTTAATCCCACTAAATGAGAGCTGGATGGACACTTCGTGAGCTCCAAAGTCTCTTGATCCATGATACTCTTATACTCTATATCCAATACTGCTTTTCATTCCGTAACATGCTCCCCTTGTAGGGCTTGTCTCGGTGTTCTTGGCTTAGCCGACAGCTAGCTTGCTAAGACTAGAGCCCCGATGTGTGGTGTGGGAAAACTAACAAGGAAGTCATCTGATTCCTTCTACATTGAACAGGCAATAATTTTCATGTTAGCCTTCAGGTTCTCCTGATCTTCTTCTTGCTGCAACTATTGTTACGGGGCTGCGTGAGGCACCCCGAATGTTCTCCAACTCCATCATGTGGTTTCACCGTTGGATGCACATAATCTTGCACACTCAAGGTCTTCATTTTGTCATGGGATACTATGATCGCTTCATGATTATTGGTGATGTGTTCATCCTTGTGAGCCTTGAGGGCCACTCCCAAGGCCATCGACTGTTGATATGTCTTATCTACATCAACAAGGGTGAGTGGCACGTTGTTTTTTCTCCCTCCTCTATAGTCTCCACATAGGAGTTGAAGAAATTCCATAGTAGAGTAAGATCACTTGATTGCTTAGCCTCTGAGGCAGAGCGTGTCAGGTTCTTGAAAATGATGGCATCTCAGTTGTTAAGGGTGCAATGAGATCCCACTTTGTAGAACTCCCACTCCTTCATGTTAGGGTTTTGAGCGATAAAAATACCCCATGTAGCTTGATGCTCTAGCTTACACTAACGTTCCTTTGAGACATGAAGTAGTGTCATGCAACCAAAGGTGCGTAGAATGGAGATACTAGGCTTGTCATCATGCCACGCATGGAATGGTGTCACGTCTAGTAATGAGATGTGTGGGACGTGGTTGTGTATCCAAACTACTTACCGTGGTGCATATGGCTACCACGAGTTGTCAAGCTACGCACCAAACAACATCGATATCAACGTCTCTTGCATCGTGTGGTTTTGTCTTTGTGCTATGCTATTCTACATCAATGTGTACGGCGTGAAGAAGTGTTGCACTACACTAAGATCCTCTAGTTGAGTTGTAAATTCTGTACTAGTGAACTCTCTAGCACCATCATAGCATATAACTTGTATTTTATTCTTGCTTTGTCTTTTGTCCATAGCCAGCCACTTAGAGAAGCATGCTTGTGCTTTGTTTCTCGTGCAGAGTGGATAGCATGACACCATCGTTGTGGACCCGTCAACAAAGAGCAAAAAGTAACGATGCCCTCCGTAGACTATGGCTTGGTGGAGGCCCACAAATGTCGATGTGGACCAGTTTCAGCTTCTGACCGACGGCGCATTTTGTAGCCAAAGAAATGTATGTTGTTGTTTTTTAGTGTACATGCAGTCTTCAGAAGGTTCTTCTGCGTTGTTGTTATCTTATGTCTTGAAACTAAGAACGTTGACTTGCTCGTTCTTGTGCATTATCTGTATGGTTATGTTGTTGATGTGGCCAAGTCATTTGTGCCACAAATTGATATCTACGCCAGTCACCAAGTGGAGACTTACTACTACAAAGGGCTTGTCTGGCCTTATCGTTGGAGTTTATGCCGTAAAGTCCAACTCTATCATGTCGTATGGAAGAAGAAATCCTTCAGCGAAATTCTCGTCTTCACGCCTCCAAAGGAGATATGTTGTCCGTTGCTGAAGATCCGTGCACCCATCTTCATCAGTTGCCCGATTAAGAGGCGATTCATCGCAATCTCAGGTATGTACAACAAATCTCCAAACTTGACCTTCACACAGTTGTACTCAGTCACTGTCATTTTTCCTTTGTAAAACGTTTTAGGCACTTGTCGCTTGTTGGCCATCGTGATGAAGCCTTTGGAGTAGGGTTCCAACTCGTGGCATACCTCCTTCTTGTGCTGCTGCCAGCTACACTTGTAGATACATGACTGGTTTTACGATTGGGGCAAGGCTTGCTCTAGGCAAATGTGCAGATAATTCTTGTGAGCCATGTTGCCACTTCATCTACTACTAGTGTTGTTGCTACTAAGCTGTTGCTATTGAAGCACTTGTTACTAATCCCATGCCAGTTGCTGCTAAAGTTGTGCGATTTGGGCTGCTTGAGGCGCATGTGACTATTGTAGCTGCTACATCTGCGATGCTTGAGCTGTATGGTTAAGTTGCTTCTCTTGATGTCGAAGTTCCTACGTGGCAGTATGCTGCCTTAGTGCCTCCCTCTCTTGCTCCATAGCTTGACATGTTGCTCCTTCTTGTAGCGCCATACGTTACGCCTCCTCAGCCAAGAATTGCGCCTCTCCGGCTTGGATTTGTGCATAGTATGCGACATGGCATCCCCGCTTTTAGCCCATGTGCATGCCATACAAACGCATTGATCATCAAGTGTAGGAGAAGCTATCTAAGCATTTTCCTCTTCCATCTTACTCGTGATTCAATGCAGGTGGAACGCCGCTCACGTGCATGAAGTGGCGTCACCTTTGCCTCTGGCTCAACACTTGTATAGGGCTCATGAAGAATGTCTCCACCACCAATGTAGTCTGCTGCTACTACTGCTATGAATTGCTCAGAGCACCACTAGATATCTGATACCATGCTGATATTGTGAGACAAGGAGCAAGAGCTATGACCCTTACTGGTTAGATCTTTGGGTGATGAACAATGTTGCTTATACAGTAAGAGGTGAAGAAATCAAGAATCTTGGATGGGAAACGAACTAGAATCTACTTGAGTACAACGTATAGCTATGGTACATGAAAATCCTCAGCAAATTAGTACATCTCCTGGCCCACTAAGGGGCAGCACCTTGTTAGGCCTTGTAGGCCGTTGTGGCAAGGGTCTTCAAGTAGTTTACATGTTGACTGGCCTCCGGGGTACACTCCACCCAGGCTATCAGGCCTTGCTTAGTTTATACGAGCCTTGAAGGGATCTCCAGTAGAGTCTTGGTCTTGGGCTCCAAAGTCGAGGTATGGCTAATCAATGTCATTTTGTACACCATCATATGGGTATATAGTTAATTATGATGATGTAGGAAGGTTGCATCAAGTTTATGACATGTAGTGTTCCTTTACGGTCAGTGTTTGGGGGGAGTGTATGTGTTGATTGGTGCTAAATGTACATTGGTATATAATGCTTATCTTCAAATGTTCAATTTAATGTTGGGAGGAGGGGGTTCTATTTGGTGTGTGTATTGGGGGACTATGGGGAGATGGGTGATAAATTTTTATTAGTGCATAATGTTGTGATTCAGATTTATAAGTGAATAGGTTGGGAAGGTTGTATGTGTTAAGTGTATGTGGAGAAGGGAACCAAGTACAAACTATTGTATAATACTATGATTCATATGTGCAAGTGAGTGTGGAGGGTGGGGGGGTTCTATATGGTGAGTGTATGAGGGACGTATGTGGTAATGGGTGCTAAATTTACACTCTTGTATAATGGTGTGATTCATATGTGCAAGTAAATATGGGGGGAGGGAGGGGTTGTACGTGGTGAGTGTATGTGGGGAGTGCATGTGGAGATGGGTGCTAAATGTGCACTGGTATATGGTGTGATTCAGATGTACAAGTGAATATGGGAGGGGCTTGGGGAATGAAGGGAGAGGGGATTTTGTAGGTGGTGAGTGTACCAAGGGAATGTACGGGTAGATGGGTGCTAACTGTATGCTAGTGTATACTTTTGTAATAAAGATGTGCAAGTGAATTTGGTTGGAGGGTGCAGGGTGGGACGAGGGGTGGAGGGATGTATATGGTGAGTATATGAGGCGATTGTATGGGGAGAAGGATGCTAAATATAGACTAGTGCATGATGTTGTGATTTAGGTATGAAAGTGAATGTAGGGGGAGGTAGGGTTGTATGTGGTGAGTGTATGGAGGGAGTGTATGTGGAGATGGGTACTAAGCGTACACTAGTGTATAATGTTGTGATTCACATGTGCAAATGAATGGGTAGGGTTAGGAGGGGGGTTATATATGGTAATTGTATGAGGTGAATGTATGCGCTGATTGGTGCTAAATGTACACTAGTGTAGAATTCCGTGATTTAGATGTGCAAGTAAATGTGGGGGCATGTTGTATGTGGTGAATGTATGGGAGGAGTGTATGTGAAGATGGGTGCAAAATTTACACTACGTATAATGTTTTGATTCATGTGTGTAAGTGACTTTGGGGGGTAGAGTTGTATGTGGTGAGTGTATGGGGGTGCTAGTGAAGTAATGTGACTTCTAGGAAGGTGCCTTTTAAGGTTCGTAGAGGATGTGTATGTCTTAGAAGCTCTAATACACTCACCACATACAACCATCCCCCCTCTTCACTTACTCTCCCCTCCCACATTCAATAGTACATGTGATTCATAGCATTATACACTAGTATACATTTAGCACCAATCTCCATATACACTCCCATCATACACTCACCACATATAACCCCCTCTTCCCGAACATTCACTTGCACATCGAAATCACAACATTAAACACTAGTGTACATAAAGCACCCATCACCCCACACACTCCCCTCATACACTCACCATATAGAACCCCCCTCCCCCCCGCTCCCCTCATTCACTTGCACATGTGAATCACAACATTACACACTAGTGTATGTAGGGAGTGCATGGGGAGATGTGTTCTAAATGTAAACTAGTGTACAATGTTATTATTCACATGTGTAAGTGAATGTGGAGAGAAGGAGGGGGGGTTCTATATAGTGAGTGTATTAGGGGATTGTATGGGATCATGGGTGTTAAACGTACACTACTGGATAATGTTGTGATTCAGATGTGAAGGTGAATGTGGGGGGAGGGGGAGGGCTTCTATGTGGTGATTGTATGGGGAGAGTGTATGTGGAGATTGGTACTAACTCTACACTAGTGCATAATGTTGTAATTCATAGGTGAAAGTGAATGTGGGGAGTCTGGGAGGGGGGTCTATATTTTGAGTGTATAGGGGAAATGTATAGGCTGATGGGTGCTAAATGTACACAAGTGTATAATGATGTGATTCAGATGTGCGAGTGAATGTGCGGGGGTAGGTTGTATGTGGTGAGTATATGGGGGAAGTGTATGTTGAGATGGGTGCTAAATATACACCAGTGTATAATTCCGTGATTTAGATATACAAGTGATTGTGGGGGGGGGAAGAAAATTGAAGGGGAGGAGGGGTTCTATGAGATGAGTGCATGGAGGGATTGTATGTGGATATGGGTGCTAAATGTAAACTAGTGTAATATGTAGTGATTCAAATATGCATCTGGATGTGGGGGTGGTGAGGGGGGAGGGAGAGGGAGTTGTAAGTGGTGTGTGTATGGGGGTACTAGTTAAGTAATGTGGTTTCCTTGAAGGTGCCTTTCAATTTACGTGGGGTATGTGAATGTCTTGGACATTACCATCCGGTGAACGTGGGATTATGTATTACCTGGAAGTTACCTTTTAGTATGGTATGCGATGTACAATGAAAAATGAGTGTATAATTGGAGGTTGATTGGTCAAAAATACCGAAGTCAGAGGCTTGAGCATAGCTAAGTACTTCAACAATGCTGAGATGAATGTGAACTAACAGGATCTTCACCTTTTATACTTGTGGACCTAGCAAGTTGACCACCTGAAGGTCAAGCTTCCTTCAGCTGTTTTAGGTCTACTACCTCTTCGGGAAGCTTCCTTCCAGGTGAAGCTTCCTGTATGTCATAGTTGTTCCTGGCATCCCTGCTGCCGTAGGAATAATCTTCCTCTTTCATGAGGCTTTGTCAGGTCTTAAAGAGGTTGCTTATTGTTCAGGCTTTCCTTTAACAACCATTGATCTTACCATGATGTTTCATCCGATCAATAGATCAGGAGTCTCCTAGCATTCGTGTTAAATTAGCCCATACAGGTAGAAAGGCTCAGGCTTCATGCATGTGGCTGATGATTTAGTGTAAGACTTATGCTCATGGTGCATGAATCCTGTCCATTCAACTAGAAGACTCCCTGACTGGGTAGCTATGCAGTGCTACACAGTAGGTAGCTCCCCTCCCTCCTCAAGCACACTAGAGGCATGCGCAACCCTCTTGCGCATGCCAGCACACACTATATTACACACCACGTCCTTTTGACTACGTCAAGACTGGCTGCCATAATTTATCTGGCCTATACAAGAAAGAACTCTCAATAGATGTGGACCTAGAAATTCATCGTAAAATGAATAACTTTCCGTATAGTGCTTCGAATGTGGTGTCGTATTCACCATATCGAAGCTAGACACCAGCGTAGTGATTCCACCTCTTAACAACGGTATGGTGTACAATGGCAGAGACATTCTCCGCTTCTACAGGCGATATTTAATTCAAGCATCTAGGTCCAAGGGAGGGAATGGGCCTTGGATTTGAAAAATCGTGTGTGCTCCATGTAAAACATGGCTGAGCATGCCTGTTGACATAGACTAGTCTACAGCAGTGTAGTGTGACTACGCACTGTTAGGTACTCGGCTACATATAATCAAGGTTGGGCTACACCCAACTAAGCTATAACGACCGCCTTACATAGGCTAGTACATCAGCACAAGTCATTAGTATTATGCAAGGCCTAGAGTGGGGAACTCTTGCATTCATGCATTCATGCACGACATAACACTACATCATAGCATGCATGCACAAGTAATCAGTCATATGGAGAGCTTGGAGCTGGGACCACTCTATATGAGCACTCATATGTACGACATAGCAACACAAACTACTCAAGGGGCTACTATCTATAGGAAGGTTCCCAAGTTAGGAATCTTCCCACCTATTGCCGGAAGCATCTACCAACCTAGACAATTATAAACTTGCCAGCAGCCCGCGAAAGAAGATGGCCAGCCTGGTAGTCTTCATTTAACAACTCAGTCATCACCCTAGCATTTTGCCTGTAGTCACCCACTACAGCCTCCACCTATTCCACACAACACCTGAGGCCAAGACTTTGCTGACACTCTTCTAGCAGTAGTCTGTTAGCCTAGGCAGGAGGATGCCCCTAACTACCTGGAGGATTGAATTCACCTCTCAAGTGGTCAGACTACGTCCAAGACTATTCCTACTTTGCTTAAGCTATCTTAATAGATGTTGTCCATAGGCCAGGATTTCTGTCTACGCATGAGAGTATAGAGTTAGTCGCCAGCTAAGCTGTGTTTGTTGTACTACCTCTTGTACTTAGATGTGATCAACTAAAGTCATTCAGTCCCAGCATTCTCACAGTCCAAGCTTTTTCATTGTATCTTTACTTGCCCTCCAAGCACAACGATCCCAAGAGCAAGGAACCTAGCCCTTGCTGTATCGCACCAACATCAATAGTAAGAAGAGTTGTTTGAGATGTCTAGTGTAATTGTTAATGGTGATCCTTTTCAAAAAGAATTTACGCTTTATCATTGCATTGTTTTCATTATTTTGCACACTTTTAATATCGACTATGATGTAGTGGAATTTCATTTTGTCATCCATAAATATAATCTCAGATATTCTCATCTACCTTGTTCTTACTTCCCCATTTGAGATGTTACACTTCTGTTATTGGAAATGGTATAAGATAAGGCATGCTCGAGATCTCAATTTCATTAGTTTAAATTCCTTTTTATATCTAAATTAAGGTGTACAATTTGCTGATTGTGAACTAAAAGGTCGATATTACATAGAACACCTTAATCACATCACTGATTATCATGGAAGTTTCTAATAAAAATTTTTGATTGGGTGATTTTGTTTCAATAGTAGAATTGATTCATTTATAGAAAAAAATTGAATATATGATGTGAGTGAATTCCTTACATTAACATCACCATTTCATTAAAATCTCCCTTGCTCTTTGGACATCCATTGAGTTATTTAAAACTACGTGCCTGTCTTAATAATTTGGGGAAATTAAGTGAACGTTTTATGACAATTATAATTTCATTTAAATTCATGATCTCAATGCAGATGAAGTTCTAAGGATTTAGTTGAAGGTTCTCAAAAGGTTGTTTATCTCAGATTATGACTTGTTCCTTATGCTTTTTACGCAAATTTTGCCTCACTTTAGTTTTTTGTGTTTATTAGACTGATAGAGGATTTATTGGTATATTATTAATTTCACACCTAGTATCACATTTTATCTAGATTCCCATCACGACATTTTTTGTTATTCTCCATCTATATACTTGCAGAAATTCAGTACGTATTTTAGGATAAATATGATTTTATTGCATTGAGTGGTGAATATTGAAAAACAATCATTTTGTTTTGATGTTGATATGACATCTTATGGCTTCATGAGTGATGTTTTAATTACACGTCATATATTGTTATGGTTTGTTAGTGAATTGTTCTGTTTGGGCCTGTGGCTTATTGAAACTCAAGGTAGAGAGCATTTCGGAAGGATTCCCTTACTTTCATTGGCAAGAAAATTATACAAACTATATGTTAGTGTTATTGTAGGTCACTTAATTTCAATGGTTAGTTCTTTGTTGTTAAGATGGTTCAGATAGAAGATCCCTCCCATTGGGCTCCCTCTTGGTGTTTCTTACCTGGATGGCTTTCTTGTCCGCTCCGCTCACTTAATGGTGAGTTCATGCCTCCGTATCCTTGTCAATCAGAGGGGGTCCTTACCTTGAGAACAGTAGGCGCTTTCTATTTATGATCAGGGGATTATATGTCCATTTAGATTTGGCTCAGTCGAATGGGATGGTCTAGAGCAATCGTTTCAACTCTCTTGCATCGTAGTGGAAATCTGCCCCCACCATTTGTAAGCTATAACCTGGCTTCCATTACCGCTGCAAATGTGCGAATGTCGCTGTTTCATTGGCCCAACTTTGATTGAACCAGGAGCACTAGTTGGATTGTCCAGTGAAGCATGGTGCTTGACATGTACAATATCGCCGTGTTCCATGGATCCGGGTTCAGTAGTCCATTCTCAGATACCAACCACCACGGCTGGAATGGGTGATTGTCGTCCATCCACATGTCTATTTACGCACGGCCTCCCGACGGTTGTTATGGGTGAACGCAGACCCAGACCTGGGTGAAGGACATCCCAGTCGTGGGCGACTTTCTCAATATTAAACTTTGGCTGCGATTAATATTCAGCCTTCGGTTCAGTCTAGACCTCTACAACGAAAGAAGTTATTCAATCTTACAGAGAACGTTACGTGCGTTCTACCCAAGAATGTCCGGAATATTCTGCAGAATTTTCATAATCCATTTGCAACCAAACGTCTCCGGACGTAGATGCGGCACAGGTGCGTGAGATCGTTGACTTTTACCCCCTTTGGCAAGCAACTACCGGAAAGATCAAATACTGATGTCAGCAGAAATGTCAGTGAGAAACTTGTCCAGCCGAAGCGTTTGCAATGGTGTATGGTCCGCGTGCGACCCAAGGGCGGATTCCACATTGGGATCGCTCATCATTGAGCGATCCCACTCATAACATTTTTGCGAGCTCCTTCACAACCTAAAATTTAAGCTGCCTGTCCAATCTCAAAACTATCTTTCTTCCGAGCGCGATTGCACTAGGTTTGCTTAATTCGCTAGACTTATCATAGGCGTAAAGCTTTCAATAAAACACTTCAACAATTCGCCTCACCGTCGATTCACGGTCGAAAAAGAAAAAGGGACGTATTGTTCTCGCAAAACCGAGAGGAGCAACAAGCTCTCATGACCACAACTGTGTGATCGTCTGGATCGGTTGATTGGATTCGAGCACGATGATACAGCCTGGACCTTCTGTCCTTTTTTAGGATTCTTTGTCCTTTTGTCTCCCTACAAGGATCCTTCGAACAACTTAACGTGCTCACTCTCTTGGCGAGGTGGGCAGAAGATCACGTACCGACAGATTTGCAGTCGTGGCCGCATGGCGGACCGTTCAGCAATCACTCGCAAAAACGACCACCGTCACAGCTTGAACCTTATCGGAGGCTGAACCTGCTCCTTTCTTTACTCACCAGCAAGTTATCGACTTGACCCTCATACCTGTCCCCGGTCCTCAATCAGTGTACCAATTTCGTCTAGAATACCAAAAACACTTGTCGTTAAATGAATGGAAAAAATTACAAGAAAAAAAATTAATTCGTATTTTTTTTTTATTATTACATTTAAATCACTTCTTGCTTTGAATTTACATGATGACTTGCCATTTGAAGGAAAATGGTACAAAGGATGACCATGTTCAGCCCTCGGCCTTCTCTTAGGACTATTTATATTTTAAGTTCAATAAAACACTGTTTCAAATAGGATACATCAAAACATCCATCGTCATCTAAGTTTGGAGAGATTCCGCTTTCATCTACCAAGTTAGACCAAGTGCAATGAATGATACCGTAGTGGCTCAAATTCTCAAGTGGAATTTATTAGTACTAGCTTTCACCCAAAAACAGGCCGTCTTAAAATTTGGGCATGGTCTCCCATCCCCTTTCACAAAATAAGGAGGAGAACTAACTTATACCCATTGTTTACGTCCTTGAGGGTGAACATCGTCGCGTCCCACCGTTTGAGTCCAAATAGCGAGGCTCACGCAGCCAAAAGTGGAAATCTGCGAGCAACTGTCGTGTTGTTGCTCAGTTGGTTATGCCAAAACAACGAAACCTTGCACCTCTATGGGCGTGGTGACCACTTTCGTCGTAGTGAACAAGTCACTAGCTCGAGATTTTGAGAAGGCATGGAACCAAAGTACAACACGCGGAGTACCTTTGTCCACCTCGAATTTCGTAAGTGTTCCTCCCATACAGTGGAAAGTTATTAGGTACACTTGCCGCATACCCACTGTCCTCACAACTAATCAGGGCTGTTAAATCGAGATCGAGACGAGACATCTCGATCTCAAACTCATTTTTTAGCATTTCAGTACGAGATGTCTCGTCCCGGGTACATATGAAGAGACAATCTCTGTCTCGTAGTGATTTGTATTTTACTCGTCTCGGTCTCGCTCACATCAGAGATAATATCGCATGTTGCACCGTTGCGAGGGGCGATCGAAACGACGATTCGCGCTGCCGGAGCCTACCCACTTCGCGGGGACTTCATTCTGACTGCGAGCAAGTTTTTTTAAAACAACTAGGATTTACATCGTTTTTAAGCAAACCCCCCCCCCCCCCCCCC
>SZWC01000448.1:119257-140890 GCA_023375785.1 Penium margaritaceum
CTCCGTCGGAGCGATAAGCCTGATCCGCCCCTCCGTCGGAGCGATAAGCCTCATCCGCCCCTCCGCTGGCACGATAAGCCTCATTCGCCCCTCCGCATGAACAATAAGCCCCATATACCCCTCGATCGGGTTTCGAAGTAGAACCGTTGAAAATACCATAAAATAAGCCTAATATACCCATGGTTTGTGACGTGACGTGGGACGACCAGCGGAACGGAACCTTACCCTAGAGACCTGTTGCCGAACGTAAATGCTTGGGTCTGCGTAGAGGCTCGGCATGGTACCGTCCCGACACCTGCGGCTCCCTGCTTCAGTGTGCGATCGGCCACACATGACGACTGATGCTTTTCAAATACACTGCTCGTAACCGTGTCATTTTTTATGTCAAACCCGTACATATGCTTTGCATATATAAGAGTGTTCGTCGCATTCGACTACTTCCTTCTCCCGTACTCGAGATTACACGTAGCAAACCCCCTTGCGACATGTCCAATGTTGGAGATACGCGTCCTCTGCCACCGTTGCAACGCTGGGGTGACCGTCCACAACCGGTGCACAATCCTTCCAGTTTTTGGGGCAACGTTCCCCCCCNCCCCCCCCCCCTCCGCCCATGGATCACGGAACTGCGGTGGCGGAGTGGGCAAACATAAAGCGCGCATGGGACATCATCAATCCAAATACACCCGAGGACCCATACACCCTTGCCAGCTTACGGACGACGATGGCGCAGGGGGTGTTTCGATGTGACGAGGATAGTGCATGTGCGGTTCATATGGCCATGCAGACCTCCGGTCTGAGGATTTACGGGTTTCCGGTCTCGTTGACATATGAAGACAATGAAAGCATACCCCCATAAAAAGAGCACATGAACCACGGTGAACCCCACATTTTTGACAACCGAAATGTTTACATCGTCGACATCACACAAATCCACTGCTGTCAAGTACTTCCGTGCCGTCCGGTTGTACGAAATCAGGAGCAAATCATCGGAAAAGTGAAATAATAATACCAAGACACCCTTCTCCAGAACAAACATTAACCATGTACCGTCACTTTACGAGTTCGACATTTCCACGGGGTATATGGGGCTTATTGTTCATGGGTAGGGGCGAATGAGGCTTATCGTGCCAGCGGAGGGGCGGATGAGGCTTATCCCTCCGACGGAGGGGCGGATCAGGCTTATCGCTCCGGCGGAGGGGCGGATGAGGCTTATCCCTCCGACGGAGGGGCGGATCAGGCTTATCGCTCCGA
The DNA here is from genome assembly GCA_023375785.1 of Penium margaritaceum. Lineage (NCBI taxonomy): Eukaryota > Viridiplantae > Streptophyta > Zygnematophyceae > Desmidiales > Peniaceae > Penium > Penium margaritaceum. The sequence continues at coordinate 120,509 of SZWC01000448.1, forward strand.
CGGAGGGGCGGATGAGGCTTATCGTTCCGACGGAGGGGCGGATGAGGCTTATCACTCTGACGGAGGGGCAGATGGGATTTATTGTGCGAAACTGGGGGTATATAGTCACTCCGCCCATTTGTTTTTCTTTTGTCTACCTTTGCGCGTGTCCCTCTTTCACACTCTTCTCCCCCCCTCCCATCTCTCTCTCTCACTATGTTTGTGTTTTTACGACTTTCGCCATGCTTAAGAGTCCTCGAACTAGAAAAAAAAAATATCGGCACCAGTGTCGGTATCGAGCTGGATGGCCCCTCAATACCGAAGCTGGCACTCTGACAGGCTGCCTGGCGGTAGCAAACCAGGTCGTCCCATCCCTCTTCCGCTAGTCCTCTTCGGCAAATGCCGACGAGGACTATCGAGAGCTATCGACCGGACGAGGTCCGATCGACAGCTAGCCTTTTTTTTCGACACTCTTCTCATGTCGACGACGTCGATATGAGCAATACGCCCAAAAAACAAATGACGTCGACGTCGACTCAACGTCTATATTCACGATGCAAATGTAGATGTCGAGTCAACGTTGACTTCATTTTTTTTAGGTGTGTGAGAGATCTATCGAAAACAATTTCTCGTCCAACCTTGCTCATTTGCTTTTAACATCGTAGTGAACAGGACGGTTTCGCTCGTTCACGTAACGAACGAGCGAAATAGTCCTCGAACGGGTTAGTAGGCCCAGGGCCGATATGCCCATTCGAGGGCTTTTTGCTCGTTTGCGTTGCGAACGAGCACATAACGCGACCGTGGACATCCACGGTCGCGTGACTGTGATGTACACGAGAGACCAGCGGCCAATGTCCCACGACGAAAAAACAAAAGATTCTTCAGTAGACAAAACAGACACCCCCAGTGTGTTATGCACCAAAAATGCCACTACTTGTGAGTAAAAATAGAATTGGTGTAAATTTTGTCACATTAAGGAACAATGAACATGGGATGAAATAAAATATCACGTGAAACCAACGAAGCTTAAAATATCATACTTCGAATACCCACAGTCGACAAACTAATTGGTATGAAACCGGTGTGGCGTGAATTTGTTTGCTATAGTGGGTGCGCCATGCATGATCTGATGCGCTCGAGAAAAGTGGGTACAACACACATTGTTTGTGTAAAGTGAGTACCGTGTCCTAAATGTACGAGAAATGGTCAGCAGAAAAATTGGAGGCCCATACTGTGGGTATAGCGGAATTAGGCCGAAAGTTTTTAGGGCACACATGGGCGAATTATTTTGAGCGAAAGTCGAAGTCAGTACGGTATTAGTGTTTGATGGCACTAATTTTTATGTGCTACCCAGGTATAATCTAAAGGGGAAAATGGTGCCAATGAGACGGGAAAATAAAAGTCTATGTGAAATAAAACGAAGAGCTTCCTAGATAATTGAGACAACATTAAATGCATCCATACAACAACGACGATCATAACTATCTGTTTTTTTTATTTAAGCACCTCTGAATCAAATCACTCCTTTCAAAAAGAAAGCCTAACGAACAAGCTTGGCTTCAAGGTATAGCCTTAGAAGGCGAGTCATCATGGTGTTGTTGGTGATGTGTGTAAGACACGCAAGTGACCTCTTGTTTCTATTCACAGGTAAGATCAAGACACATATACGATGGACCATGCACCATTGGCATCTCAGCCAACTGCAAGATGGTGCCCACATCATCATGTTTAGTTGTGCTTGAGAGCATAGTTGCCTTTTTAGCATGATGTACTTACTTTCTGCTTAGCATACATTGGTGCAAACATTATAGGGAGAAATGCATCCACATACGCTCATAGTCGATGTGGTTGGTTGTGATCAAGATATGCAAATTTTAGGGAGGACTGTTGAGGTGTAATACTTGGCTGCCGATCCTAAGGGACCACACTTTTGGTTTATTCCGGGGTGTGAGTAACCATCGACGGCTCGCTGCGGCCCAGTCAGGTTCACGTGGGTGGCCCAGTCAACCGGCTACAAACACCCCGCTGTCATGTGGCTCTCGTTTCACTCTTCTCGGTTTTATAGCATCTAAGGACAAAGCTTGCTCCATCCATGGTGGCATGAGCGTGTGTAGCTGGAGGGCCGTTCGGCCCTCCCATCTCGCGATAGCGAGGGGGTGGCTGCAAGCCACCCCTCGCTATTGTGAGGGTTGGCCTGTGGCCAGCCACCCGGTGGCTACCGGCGAGCCGGCGACCGGTCAAGTGACCGGCCGGCCATCTGCCGGCGAGCCTTCAGCCACCAATTGAGCTGGTGGCTCGATCGGCAGCCAGGAAGTCGCGAGGCCTTGAGGGCCGAGGCCTGTGGCCTCGTGCCCTTGCCCTCGCTTGCCCTCCTCGCTTGCGAGAGCAAGCGAGCATGAGGGATAGAGTGAGAGCGAGGATTGAGGAACACACGAGAAGAGTCGGCACAAAATCGTCGATCGTGCCTCGCACGCGACAATTTTGTACCAACGCGTGAAAATCAAAACTCGTGTTCGTTTAGGACAAACTACGAGTTTCAAAACCGGAAAACTCGTGCAAAATCACGAGTTCGAGGTAATACCCATTCATTTTGGACCCTGAATGAGGGGGTGGGGTAAAAACGGAAATGGGCCTCCCGAGACTTGAATTATTCAAGACTCCCTGCACAAGGTCGTTAATGCCGGTTGCCCTCAGAGTGACGCGGAGGGGAAAACCCCGCGAGCGAGCTCTGGACGCCATTGTGCGAACTCCGATGATGACCTAAGCGTAGGAGCTGGAGACACGACCCGTTACAGTGGTTCTCAGAGCCAGACGACCCCCGCGACTAAGGGTTCGACGGAAACGGTAGTTACGTCTTATGTAAAACGCCGTCGACAGCTGCAACCAACACTAAAAACATCAAAGGGGCATACGACGTCCATACAAATCGGTTTCAGGCGCCAAAAAATGTGTTTGAAAGCTCTTAAAGAGCTGTATATCAACCTTCCAACTTCTTTGAGCTTCTTCTTCAATCCAAAGAGCTGGGTGGATTTTTTTTGGACTGGGTGGGGAGTACTCATCCCCAAAACCACCAATTTGCCTCCATTTCCAAGGTTCTTTCCTCCCTCCTTCATCCAAAAATTGGGACAGCGTTTCTTCCCAAGGCCAGGGGCTCTCATGGCCTGAGAACACCCTAAAAAGAGGGTGGAGGACACCTTGAGGATTTTTGGCGGCTTCCCCAACGCCGTCGGCTCAAGGAAGATGCCGCCAAGTGGTGCGAGACGTGTGAAGAAGACTTAAGGGGAGGCCGAGGAAGACAAGAAGACAAGAGAAGACAAGAAGTTGGAAGAGGGAGTGAAAGAGTTGCTAGGAATTGGTGTAATTCCTCTTCCACTCTTTGTCCCTTGTTTTGTTTGCGGCACTCACATTCCTTGTCATTTCCTTGTATAGTAATTTTGTGTTTTCCTACATTCTAGTCGCTACCAATTGCTGTGAGTCACAACTTAAGACGAATAGTTTCAAAATCCACTCCCTTGTGCCGACCGTGACGGCGTAGGATAGAAATTAAATCAATAATTGTCTCACCCATCGTGAGAGCAAGGAGATTTTAGGAGGCTATTCCTCCTCGAAGTTGTGGGGTGATCCTCACAACGGTATTCACGTGCTAGTTGCACGGGCGACGAGATGGCAAGTGCCGGACCGTCTAAGACCAACAAGGGCAAGGTGGTGACGGCCTCACCACACGTCCTCGGCAGACTCCAAATCTTGGGAGCCGCCGCCGTGAGCACGGTTGCCAAACCAAAGGCAACCGTACCGCCAAAGGCAACCTGCGCCAACCTTGGCGACACCAAGAAGCCTGCAGAAGTCGGAAAATTGCTCGACGAGCATGTCGTCGCGCACGTGGGTGACCCCCATGCGACGGAAGACGCGTTCAAGGAGGACCACGAGGGCGTGGACCCCGACAAGGAGCACGACACCGACGATGGCGAAAGTGTTGAGGATCGAGATCATCGCCATCGTCGTACGGTGAACTCGAGCTGATCGCTCGAGAAGGGCAAGGTGCTCCCCGCATCGCATGAAGTTGCCGCCAGCAGCGAGGCTGCCGAGAGCAGCAAAGGCGCCAAAAGTAACCAGGTGGGAAGTTCTCGCGAGAACAAGCCAGACGACATCAGCGCGAAGGCAATTCGCGATGACCGTCGAAGGCTTTCTGAGTTGGCTGCTGAGGCGGCAGGCCGACTCAAGATCACCACCGACAATGGAGGTGCGGTACCACCCGGAGGAGTGGGGGCTGACCCCCCTTCCTACGATGTGGCCGCAATGGGACAGACCAACGTCCACTCGAGCGTCATTGCTGATGACAGCCTCCTCCGGAAGGTGGGACTCCTTGGAGGCATGTACGCAAACCGTATCCTCCTACAATGGGTAAAGGTACGTGGACAACGCAAAGCCCTGGAGGCTATCACCAATGCTCTGACGACATCAAAGCCGAAGTTTACATTCGTCAACCTGTTGACCCACGTCGGGTAGAGCATCACGGACCTCAACCGTGATCGTCAGCTGTAGTGCCTGGGCGCTCAGGAGGAAAGCCGCCGATGCGACGACCTTGACAAGGCATTGCAGCGCATGACCCAGGTGCGGATGTAGCAGCAATCATAGCACGTCGCATGTGTTGATGCCCTTGTTGGTGGCAGTGACGGCTTGCCTACCTTGACAACTTCGGGGCCGGTCATGAACACGTCCTTCCTCCACAATGTGGAGATCTTCCAAAGGAGCGTGAAATAAACCAACCGACTAAATCACATGGAGCACGTTCGACGTGTCCATAAGGCTCCACTCGGTTAGTGGGGCGACTTTGTCATAACACGGCTTGAAGACAAGTTCAAGTATGTGGTCAAGGAGTGGAGTGCGCAGCAACCACACCTCGACTGGTAGCCCATGCCGTGGGAGGCCTTCTGCGCGATCATGCATAAGAATTACACTTAGTGTGGGGAGGTACAGCGTGCCTTCCACAAGATCAAGGACTTCAGGCTGTTGGGTTGCTCACTCAAAGCCTACTTGAGCAAGTTCACCACACTCGTGGAGGAAGCCGAAAGCTTCACCGAGGACGATGGGACTCAGACCTTCAAGTAACCTGAGTATATGCTCATGGAGTACTTGCGTGACGGTCTTGCCAACGAGAAGCTGAAGGACAAGTCTAACAAAACAGCAACCGGCCAGGCTTGGACAAGCTGGAGGACATTGCGGGACTACATGAGTGAAGTGTATTCGGCGAACCCAAAGTACTACTCGGATGCACGGCCGAACGCACGTGCACAGCAAGGGCGCGACATGTGCATGGACGTTGCGGAGGCTGGAGGAGTAGCCGGACAGCGGTATGGGACCAAGGGCAAGTAGCCCACAAACCCTCCAGTCAATAAGAATAGCGGACACAAGACCCCAAACCACAAGCACAACTGCGAAAATGACAAGCTGCAGGTGGCGTGTGAGCGTCGTAACACAGCCTTCTGCGATGGACTCTACCACAACTGCATGAAGCCGGGCCAGTTTAGGGCTAAGTGCCTTGAGGTTGGTGGTGGTGGAGAAGACGCCGCAACGTTAGCCGCAGCAGCAGCACCTCGTAGGGATGTTAGAACAGGAGGCCGCGGACAAGGCTATGGACAGGGTCGCGGTCACGACAATGGACCCGGTTGTGGAAACAGGCAGGGCAGTGGGGCGGGTTTTCCCCATCCCTGAGTGACGTTAGTGGGGACCACTCAGGGACAAACCTAGATCACGAGTGTGGGTTCATGTTTTAGACGAGGATGTTAAACAATTTGAGTTTTTGATGAGTTCAGACTTCTCTGTTGTTTTCTCTCTTCTTGTTGAACCTCCATCTACACTTGCTGACCGCCATTGTCCACTAAACATTACATCTTTGGATGAGATACGTGATCGAACATGCTTAGTGGTGGCGACACCAACCACTGTGTAAGAGTTATGCGATGTAGTGATTGAAGCAAACACTCTCAAAACGGTGAGTTCAATCACGTTCGCGGTACCTTTGGTCGACGATTTCGACCCAATCAGATTTAAGGACAGGAAGGTGCTAGTCAAATTTACACATTCCCACAAGATGTAAACTCAAGATGGTGAATCATGGGAGTTGCAACGCCCGCCGTACTGATTCCATGTTTATCACAAACTTGGCTTGTCGTCGTCGAGCCTGTTCACTCGGAAGAGTGGAGGTAACATGACGATGTAGTTCAAAGAACACCTAGCTGGTGCTCCCGTGAACGTTCTTGCTGACAATAGAGGGGAGGACTCCTTTGTTAGCCTTGGCTTTACCCGACAGGTTGGCCTGAAGTACGAGCCATCGAATGGCTTAGTTGTCATCGGTGACAACCGTACGGTATCTGTGATCGATACTTGTAAAGCAAAAATTTGCATTCAAGGGTACACACAGAGTGTCACGTTGAAGGTACTCAACGTTCTTGATCCGTTTGATGTAGTACTAGGTGATCCTTGGCTCCGTGAAAACAAGGCTCTTATGTACTTTGAATCAAAGCATTAAATCCTCCAAAAAGGACAACGTTGCTTTACGTTGATTCCGAGTACGGAATTATCACCGACCCGACTCAAAGTCCATGCCAGCTGGTCTGCGATGCAGGTCAAGAGACGTATTTGACAAGGTTGTTGATAGTTCTTGGCTCAGCTGCACCAAGTGGAGGACGACATGAAGGAAGACACACCACAAGAGATCAAATCTCTATTGGTGGAGTTCTCGGATGTATTCCAAGACCCACCAGCTTGGCTTCCGCCAGAACGACACATGGGCCACATGATTCTACTACAACCGGAGGTGACTCCTCCGTTCAGACCCATGTATCGCCTTAGTCTAGTAGAAAGGCAAGAGGCCGAATGCCAAATCAAAGAGTACCTTGTAAAAGGATAGATTGAGCCAAGTAACTCGCCGTACGGTGCGCCGATCCTTTTTGTGAACAAGAAGGACGGTGGTTTACGCATGTGCGTGGACTACTGTGCGTTGAACAAGCTGACGATGAAAAATCGATTCCCCTTACCACGGATTGAGGACCTGTTTGACCAACTCCAAGGGGCAAAAGTATTTTTGTCCTTGGATTTTTCTTAAGGGTACCATGAAATTTGCATCACGGAAGAGGACGTACCCAAAACCACATTTCGAATGCACATGGGACAGTATCTTTTCCGAGTGTTATGCTTCGGGCTTACAGATGTCCCGACAACCTTCCAAGGAGAAATGAATTGAATGTTTGCCAAGCAACTCGGTCAGTTTGTCTTGGTTTACGTGGAAGACAACCTGGTTTTCTCTAAATCCATGGAAGAGCACATAGAACATCTACGCAAAGTCCTCGAAATTCTTTGGGAACAAAAGTTCTACGCAAAAGTAAGTAATTTGCAAGTTTGCACAAGATGAGCTCGAATACCTTGGACACATCGTCGGTAAGGATGATATCCGTGTCGACCCATGAAAGGTCCAAGCCGTGGTGGAATGGCCACGCCCAGAAAATATTGGGTGAATTCGGTCTTTCCTCGGCCTTGTAAACTACTTTAGATAGTTTATGCAAGGATATTCGACCCTGGTAGCACCGCTAAGCAGGCTCAAGCGAAAGGACGTGCTTTGGAAATAGACATCTGACTGCAAGAACGCCTTTCTCAAAGTCAATGAGCTCCTATCCACCGTGTCCATACTAGCTCTTCCGGATCCGTTGCAACCGTGGGATGTTTGATGTGATGCATCGGTAGTAGGACTCGGAGCTCTCATGCAGAACGGTCACCCGGTTGCGTATGAGAGCCGGAAGCTCATCCCCGTAGAAACACGGTATACGACTGAGGATCAAACCTCCTTGGTGTAGTACACGCTTTCAAGATGTGACGTTGCTACCTCAAGGGTGCTGAAGGGGGTATGACGGCCATGACCAATCATAACCCATTAGTGTTTTTCCAAACACAGCTGAACCTGTCAAGACGATAGGCGAGTTGGAGTAAATACCTGAGCCGATTCTTGTTTACATGGGAATATTGGCCAGGACGCATCAACGTGGCCGATCCATTCAGCCGACAGCCTTTGGAAACTAAAGCAACCACTGAGGTCGGTGGCTGTTTCATGGCCATTGCAATAGCAACAGTAAAAACACCACATCCTCTTGCACCTCTGCGACAACCATCACAAGAGATCATCCACCACGACAGTTTTGTAAACAGGATCCAGATGGGATACTGTGTGGATTCTTGGTTTTAAGACTCTCGAAATCTAGACAAGCATGGATTGGTGGAGGCCGTAGGAATCTTCTGGCACGGAGAACAAGTTGTTTTGCTAAACTTGGGAGACCTTCGAGCAAAGATTATCTCCCAGTTCAACGACCCGCTGATCGTAGGTCATGTGGGACCTCGAAAAACCGGACAGTTGCTCTTAGACCACTATTGGTGGCCAGGTTGGAGTGTCGATGTCCGTAAGTATTGCATGACATGCGATCCAAGTCTTCGGAATAAGGTTAGTAACAAAAAACCTACTGGACTCCTCCAACAGCTTCCCATTCTTGGGACTCCATGGGAGTGCGTCAGCATGGACTTCATTACTGGTCTTCCAGACACGGCCCGTGGCCATGATGCAATACTAGTGGTTGTGGATATTATGACAAAGATGACACACTTCATTCCTACAATTGCTGATGTGAACGCAGAAGAGATCGCTCGTCTCTTCTTTGAGGGTGTCGTGAAGTACCACGGCTTGCCATTGCGCATTATCTCCGATCGAGATAAAAAATTTACTAGTAAGGTATGGCAAAAGATACACGAGAACTTCGGGAACGAGTCGCAAATGTCGACAGTGTTTCACTCTTAAATGGATGGACAAACAGAGATTATGAATTGCACTCTAGAGCAGATGCTCCGCATGTATGTGGGCCCTGCCATGGATGATTGGGACAAATTCATAGCACCGGCAGAGTTTGCGTTGAATAACTCGGTGAACGAGTCCGCACAGTTCACACCATTTGTGTTGAACATTGGTCGGCATCCAGTAGTACCTACTTTATTGGTGAAGAGTGGAAGTACAGGAGGACAGGTTCCTTCTGCTCAAGCCTTTGTCGAGCGTATTGAATCCTTCTTACAGGAGGCAAAGGGTCACTTTCAAGCAGACTGGCAATGAAAAAAGGCATATGCCGATAAAAGATGCCGTGATTCTCATTTGAAATTGGTGACAAAGTGCTGCTTAGCACTAAGAACCCCCAGCTGAAGTCACCAGGGGCGCAAAAACTTCTACTGAAGTGGATTGGACCGTTTCATATTGTGGCATGCATCGTGCCAGTGGCATACCAATTGCTGTTTCCGACGAGTATGAAGATACATGATGTGTTTCATGTGAGCATTCTATCTATACATGGCAGCGATATCCGTTCAGCCAACGCTAGTAGTCCTTGCTGCTGACGGCCAATACGAGGTCCTTTGCCTGCTCTAGCACTAAGAGCGTACTCTTTAGTCACGCGTTGTTAGGGAGTGCCTCGTTTATTGGGCTGGTTGTGGACCTGAACATAACTCATGGGAGCCCGGATCTCGGTTGCCCACAGGGGTGGCCAACGAGTACTGGAACGAGCTTGCAACTCGTATAGATCGATGTGTGGCAGGAGGTACCACCTGAACGTGGAAAAGGTGAACAACATTCCCGTAGGGCAACATTCATGGACAGTGACCATAGGAGGTTGGGGATGTCCAACATGGTTGTCGCGCGGACGCTCCAGCCTAAAGGGGGGAGGCCACTAGCCGTGCTGACTGACAAGCTGCAGCTTAGGTCCAAGTGCCATGCACGTGTTCATGTTTAGCTGGTGATTGAAGTTATTAATTTTCTTTCACAATGTTGATAAATCACTATCTGGCACTCTCACTTCTTGGTCATGAACCGGGACGGTTCATAATAAGTGGGGAGGAATGTAGCGGGAGGCCCTCCCACCTTGCAATAGCAAGGGGGTGGCTGCAAGCCACCCCTTACTATTGCGAGGATTGGCCGGTGGCCAGCCACCCGCTGGCTACCTGCCGACTGGCGGCCGGCTGGCTGGGAGGCCGACGACCGGTCAAGTGATCGGCCGGCCACCCGCCAGCGAGCCTTCAGCCGTCGATTGAGCTAGTGGCTTGATCTGCGGCCAGGGGGCCACGAGGCCTCGAGGGCCAAGACCTGTGGCCTCGTGCCCTCGTCCTTGCTCGCCCTCCTCGCTTGCGAGAGCAAGCGAGCACGAGGGATAGAGTTCGAGTGAGGAGCGAGGAACGCACGAGAAGAGTCGGGACAAAATCGCCGATCGTGCCTCGCACGCGACAATTTCACGTCGACACATCAAAAACAAAACTCGAGTTCGTTTAGGATGAACTACGAGTTTCAAAACCGGAAAACTCGTGCAAACTCACCAGTTCGAGGTAATACCCCCTCGTTTTGGACCGAGAACGAGGGGGTTAGGTAAAGACGCAATTGGGCCTCCAGAGACTTGAATTATTCAAGTCTCTCTGCATATAGTCGTTGATGACGATTTCCCCCAGAGTGACGCGGAGGAGAAAACCCCTCAAGAGAGCTCTGGATGCCATTTCGCGAACTCCGATGACGACCTAAGTGCAAGAGCTGGAGACACGACGTGTTAAAACGGGCCTACTGCTTTCTTTCTTACTACGTGTATTTCACTAGCAACACTCTACCAGCTACTGGCATCAGAGCAAGGATACCCACGCTTATCACAATGTGAGGAGAATCGTACTCCTCCCACCTTCGATCTGGGCCGGGTCCTTCGCCGCGGCGTTAACTCGTCTTAGCAATGGTAGAAGAAGTCACTGCTTGCTTTATTCATGGTTTCATGAGCGTGCCTACCGCTTTCTTGCTTGCTACGTTTCCTACACTGGAAACCCTCTACCACTTACTAGCATCAGAGTAATGATACCCACGCGGGAGGAGACTCCTCCTTCCGCCACCTTTGCTGGTGTTGCAGCTGTAGGAGCAGCTCCACTCATACTACATAGCTTGCATCCGCGCATGGCCGTACCTTGGTTGACCACTTTCGTCTCTTCGGCATCAATCCTAACGTCAGCATTAGGCCACCGCTGACTACTTCTGCACCCCCTTACCACAACCCCGTGGTGCGTCTACACCAAGGTACCAACTGTGCTCGCCACATTGACCGTTGCGGTCGTTGTAGCGTCGTTCTTTGCCCCGGGATCAAAGTTCAGCACCGGTCTCATTGTGAACAGCGCGCTTTCGTCCGCACGCACCTCGATTTCTGTAGCTTCACCATCCTACATGCGTGCATCCGCACCATGAGCGGGACTACGAGCACGAGGTGTGTCTGGTTCCGTGCTTCAACCACGGTCACTACACCGACTCTTTAAGCGCAAACCACAGCATGGGTGTACGTCATGCGTCTGCTCCACTTACTACAGGCACAATTGCCTCCAATTCAGCTGGCGGTGCATGTGCATCTAACGTATTACCGCCTTAATTCTTGAGTGTTTTCAGGAAGGTATTCTTTTTAGTCTATTTCGAACAACTCTGGACAAATTTTGTGTTGGGGGCAACAAGGACACGCCTAGGAAAACTCAAAGTGGACCGGCCGTGTCATATCCGCAGACACAATGTAACATAAAGTTGAGTTGTTGGGGCTAGTCGAGCGCTCAGGAGACCGACCTATGTCGCTCGGCCTCGAGTGAGCAAATCAACGACTCTTGCCGCTTGGACGCTATAGACGTCCAAACGTAGCTCTCACCCACAGGGGGTGTTCTCTCCCATTGCGGGCAGGCTATGTCCATGCGATTGCGCTTGGCCACCCCTCCAAGGGGTGGCTGAGCGAAATCAGGTGGAGAACTAGGACATATGCCCGGCGGGGTTTTTTTCCAACCTTTTTTTTAACACAAAAGTCACCTAGTTTCCAACAATTATGGAACAAGATACAAGGGGTAGATTATCAGGCTCGGAAAATTGTTTGAATACTTTTTCTTGTGAATTTATGCAGTAATATGGCATAGCTTCACTCCTGCGACCATGTCATTGGCGGCCGCGAGTGCCGCGCCAGCAGTCCAGCAACAACTGTCTCTCTCGTCACCTGCGAACTGCCACAACTACATTGTTTACACTAATAGCAGCAGCTGCAATAAAGACAGCCACTAAAGTTTTACGGTGGCAGCAATGGGTGGAAAGAAGCCTCCGTGACTACTCTTGCAAAATAAAAAATAGCTCAGTTTCATCACCTCTCTCGACTCCGCGACAGTGACTTCGGCATTTTCTAACAGCTACCGAGCAAGGCAGCTGGACAGTCAACACCCCCAACAACCGAGCCGATCCCGAACTCACCCATGATCGCACGCGAGCACGTTCACATTGAGGATGAGGTCACCAACTACAAAAGGCGGATGGAGCGCAAGGTGTGATTATGACTCCTCCGTCATAGTCCAGGGTAGAACCCTGGTGAGGAGTATGACCCGACCTCAGAATACAAGTGAGAGGATGTCGCCGAATTTGCTTCCTACTATACGTGGGCTTTCGATGAATCTCCGACAGTGCAAAACACACCAGCCACGGGGCCAGCATTGGATTTAAGACATGTTTAATCCTCTGTAAGCAAACCCATTGCCCATAGGACACGTCGACAGAGTCAGCGTACCACCCCTGGTGGGGAGGTACTTGCAGTCCTTGCAGCAATCTATACGTCTTCCGTCCCTCTTCGCGCTACATCTCCAGTAGTCTCTGGCTATGAGTCAGCTTTGTCTACACGCTCTCCGCTCAAGCAACACGTGTTTCCAGTAGCACGAAAATTAAAGCTTTAATTTTTGTGGTGTACGCTGATCGTGCACCTAGTAGCATTGCTGCTTGGCAAGCCATTGAGACATACCTTGCTGATGTTTGATTTCGTTTTTTGTTTTTTTCTTCAAAATTGTATTTTATCTGCTCCTTGATTTCAAACACGGTTTTTACTAAAAGATTTATTTAGGTTATTCTTTTAAATTCATTTAATGAAATGGTCAAATCTTCGACGACCAGTCTCAACTCCATGCTCGCTCGCTTGCTCGCTCTGTCGAGCAAGTAAGGATCATTCCAAAACAATGGCGCACGCTCTGTGTGACATGTCTGACGTATCAGATTTGCCCGTCAGACATGCCAAACAGCGCGTCATTGTGGCGTGCGATGCGTCATTCTGAGCGTGAACCACACATACATTAAAAAAGGTCGGTTAAAGCGCAATCATACCCGAAATACATGGGCCATGAATGACAATATTTATGGTCCTTCCAAAGTAATTATTTTGGGTGTACTTAAGCAATTCATTTAATAATTTGTTCAAGTAAAACACGTACTATATATATATATATATATATATATATATATATATATATATATACAGAATCAAAGATCAGTAGGGTACACCATTGCTATAGTTGACGGGGGTCCTTTGTAGTGGTTGTGATCTTCATCGTTACACAGGTTGCCGTAGTAGTAGAAATAGTAATAATAGTAGTAGCAGCAACAACGTTTGCACTCTCCAGTGTAGTGGCCTCTATTTATGCCTCCAAGACGCTGGCCTCATCTACTCCTTCATCTATGTCGTCCAGTCACCACATCCAAGTACTTATCTCTACAGGTGCAGCCATCTGCACACTCACAATTATTGTGTTGACAGGTGTCGCATGTCACATTGTCTCCATGTCATCCACTGTAGCAATCATTACGACATCTGCAGTGGCGGCGATCCCTCTCCTCTTTGCACCTCATGTCTAGGCTCAGTGAGTTTGGCACTCTCTTACCCTTGCTCTCCCACGTTTGCCTTTGTATTGGCATGTTTGTGCATTCAGGTCTGTCACCTTGCAGCACAGCCTTGAGTGACACACTCACCATAACTTTCCATGTCAACTGGGGCGGAGGAAACTCTGCCGGAATTTTCTCGGCAGATCATTGTCCCTAGCACCATGCCGGTTGACGCCGACTGATATGCTGCTTTGCAAGTAGACGTGCAACAAGAGCGCACTATTCTCCATGCTCCCCTCACTACCGAGTACAGTAAAGAGGAAACAATTTGTAGTGAACAGGCCGATCAGGAAACTTTCATTGATCATGTCACCGACTTGTTCACAATCGTTTTCAACCCACAGTTCGCAGAACTCCCTCTGCTTCCACTGCTGCTCGCATTATTGTTGCATTCTCCACTACATCCACTTCCGCATCCGCCACCTCTGGTTCTCTCTCTTCCAAACCACTTGTAGTCGTCGCCACCCCTAGTGCAACAGCCGCCAAAGCTCTCGCATCGTCCTCGCAGCACAAACCAGACTTTGACTCGCAGCCACCTCAAATCACTTCTAACCTTTCCTTCTCATCTTGGGAGGTTCGGTTAAGATCTTGCGCATTACTTTGTACGTGTGCACATTGCTGCCAGAGAGGTTCAGGTTGTCCGGATCAATAATTGTCAACAGCGTGCACATTTTCTCACCAAAGCTCTCAACAGTGGCATGTTCAAGGCAGCTATGCATGCTGTTGGCCTATTGCACGCTTGTGATATCCTAGATTGATGTCAATGCACCTCGTAAGTTATTGCTTCAAGTGCCATGATCGTGCATTGTTCCTGTTCTCATGTGTGTGTGTGGATTGTTCGTCTTTGGATCATGGAGGAGTGTTGGTGATGGGTGTAAGACATGCAAGTTACCTCCTGACTCTGTTAACACACATACGCACCATATCACTGCAGGTGACTAAACTGAAGTGAAGCTCAAGGTGCACATACTATGGACCGTGTACCATTGGTGTCACAGCCAAGTGCAAGAATGGTACTCACACCATCATGTTTGGTTGTCCTCAAGAGTGTAGTTGTCTTTTCAATATAATGTGCTTGCTTTCTACTTAACACACATTGGAGCAAACAATTCAAAGATGCATCCACATACGCTCATGGTTGATGTGGTTAGTTATGTTCTGGATATGCATGTATCAGGTGAGACTGCTGAGGTGTAATTCTGGGTTGCTAAACCTACGGGACCACGCTCCCGGTTTGTTCTGGAGAGAGGGTAATTATCGACCTTGTTCAAGTGTGCCTTCTAGAGCTGCAACATTTGTGAACACACAAACTGACATGCGAATAGAATTCGTTAGGGCATGCAAGCCCATGCAAAACTTTCATGAGCTCTGGGTGTTAGGGGCAGACGGTGAAGGCCAAATCTGGCTATGTCTGAAACGCGTTTAAGAACAAAGAGGAAGTACAATGAGCTCTACTGAGAGCTTATGTATTGGGGACTGGTGACTAGCCCACCAGGACCCATCATCCCGGTCGCACCAAAAGGCACGCACGGAGAATACACATGTCACAACACATGAAACCACAAAACGGAGGTCTCCCGAGGCACCGAACAGTCAACTGTGTACCCGGGTCTCCACCGACGAGACAATATGCAACATACCCCATACACACCCAGAATTTACGGTGACACAAAGTAACTACCGGCTAGCCAGGGTATGCAAGTTTAGGCCTCCTGAGACGTTGGGACATGTTACCGAACATCCGGGTCTCAGCCACATGCAAGTTATACACGTCTGATCACCAAACAACGCTGGGCCTCCCGGGACACTGTCACAGACCACCAAGTGCCCGGGTCTCAACCACCGAGGCAGAACGAACAGTGTCTAAAACACACAGAATCAGCATCCAGTCAGCACAACACGCTTTCCGAGTCTCGGAAGCGACACTAGTTCCATCGGGTCTCCTCATCGCACCGGTACAATCCATCGGGTGCGCAGGTCTTGACCCTCCGAGAAAATTCTCCTAGCTCCTGAAAAATCAACCAGGCTGCCGGAATACACCGGTCGCGTTTCGCCGGTAATATTGTAGGTACTGGAGAAGTCTCAGGACACTATGGATGCCCGTCGTGTGGCCACGCTCTCCTCTATACTGTACCACCAACGCTGGATATATGGGTGATCCATCTCCGTCGCTCGTGACGGGTAGAAGCCACATAAACCAAAATTCCTCCTGGCTGACATAGCCGTCAACGCAAGAACAAGTGAGCCAAGACACGGAATGATGGCTCGTGCAAAACCACGACGAGCACCAATCAACCACACACAAACACTTACTCCTCCAAGCACAAAGGGCAAGCCCACTGTCCTCGGGAGCACAATGAAGGGCACAAGGTCTCCTCGTGACACTGGTACAACCCACCAAGTATATGGGTCTTGACTGTACAAGGAGTCTCACACATGCACACACGCTAGCTCAAAGCACATCATGCAAATCTCATAAAGCAAGAGGGTCTCCTTGTGGCTCTAGCACAACCCAGCAAGTGTCCGGGTCTCGACCAACAGAGTACTATGATCCACATGCAATCACATGCATATGGTATGCACAGGCGCGTGGCATGAGTCACACGCGGGCTACTGTAGGACACTCGAGGCAGAGCAAAGACCCCTCGTCATGCATCTCTCGTAATGTCTCAACAGGTCGAAGTCCACACAACACCCCCTGGGCAGAGGAACCTGACGCCAACGTACTAAATTGAGATGCTGATGTTGTACTGGCCAAATTGGATGCCAAAAACAATGAATCACTCCGACAAGCAATGATGTGGATAACTCCTCTCTCGATGATCCTGGGAAAGTAACGTGTCGTAACTGTAAAATGATAAAATTTCTCTCCCTGTAATGCACGAGTCTATTGCCATGTAAAGGATGGAGCTTCAACGGCCGTCACACTCAACGTCTCTACACCTCACGGAACATGCCAATGCTCGTGAGATTGCCACAAGTCCCAACCCTCACTCTCTCCTCTCTTCGCTGTGCAATGGTGCATTAGGGTACGCCGGAGGGCAGGGAGTGGACGAGCAGCACACAGCTGTGGATGAAGTTTCGGAGCTGGCCTACAAGGCAAGATGGAGAATCCTGAAGCACAAGTGTGCACCGTCACAAGGGGAGGAGGGCTGGCACACTCAGCCAGACCCACATAGGTGGACGAAGATGAAGAAAGAGCTGCTGAGGCAGGTGGAGGAAGATCCGTGATGGAAATAAGTGAAGAAAGAGGAACGACCATGGAGTCGTCAGGAACGAGGATGGCGGCTCCTGAAGGCATGCTCACCTCTCCTGTTGTAGTGTCTCCATTGGACGTCATACTCAGAGCTGGTACAGGATCCTCCCTGAGGATAGGTGTGCGAGATCCTCATAGTAGAAAGCTCATACCGATAGTAGTGGTGCTCCCCTATACTGACAGTCACTCACGGGCTGCCATCACCTCCTACTGCAACATCTCTACACTCTCCTGTAAGTCAGCATAAGCTGCCCCGGACATGCGGAGGTGGCCCATGTCTGCCTCGCGTAGGACCAACTTTGTCTCACTAGACACGCAGACTGTAGAACTCACATGTACAACTCCATCTGCATCTCTGCTGCTGAAGACGATGAATTTGGTGCTGTTGTATCCTCCTGGGGGTCAACCAAACTCGCAATGTGCAGAGATTCTGGACAATGGGACGCAGCTAAAGGTGTCGCATACCGACCACAACTAGTGTCTGTCAAACAAGGAGGGATAAGAATTTGCATGCCAAGAGAGAAGGAGAAAGTAGGGTCGTCATAGTCCACGGAGCATGTGGAAATGCCATCCGTGTAGATACAACCACTCTCATAATCGATGTGATCAGTATGGTTGCCAACAGATGAACACGCAAGGACAGAACTAAGCTGCTATTGACGAGGTGACTCCATTCGCCTGGTCTGATCTGCTGTACTGTCCTCAGCTGCCGGCGTAGTGGATACAGTTATGCAGGACTCCGGCTCAACAACTGATCCAATGTCAGTCAAGGCAACTAGCAAGCGCAACTAGCGCTCACGCATCGTCTCGCCGGGAAGACCGGTCGCTGTCACTCGCTTGATAATGGAGAGGATCGTCACTCGAGTGCGTCACGTGTACCGCTACTCCTCCGTGTGTACGGGAACCCGTAGACTCTAGGAACATGGGTGACACCTGATGCTGATGCTGGTCCTCGAGTAGCGCCAATGACAAGGTCAAGCCTTCTGTGTCTACTACAGCACATATCCCGGTGATCTCCCATAGTAACATTGCTCTCAAGAATGCCTCACGTCTGAAAGACCAGCCGATCCACTCTGCTCCTGTACTGAGACCGCTACCCGACTGGTCTGAGCCTACTGTACCAACTCTCCTGGAAGTCCGCAAGAGGCATCCTGGGTCGTACGGGGCTCCTCTGCTACAACCGGGCCGCCGCCGATCAGAGCCGCGAGTGGCACCGCCCAGGGACTTAGAGGTAGCACCGCTCCTGATACAATCTACTGCTGCAGAACGGTCAGCTCCTGTCCTGGCGTGGAAGTTGACCTCTGTGATACTCATGTCTCCTATACTAGGCTATATGATCATTACCGGGCTGGTGTGAGTCTGTTGCACCAACTCCCCCGGAAGTCTGCAAGAGGCATCCCGGGTCGTACGGGGCTCTTCTGCCACCACCGGGCCACCACCGGTTGGAGCCATGAGTGGCACCGCCCCAGGACGTGGGGCCTGCACTGCTCCTGGTACAATCTACTGCTTCAGAACGTCCGGCTCCTGCCCCAGTGTGGATTTTGACCTGCACTACAATCGCTACCGGGCTGGTGTGGGCCTCCTGTACCAACTCCCCGGAAGTCCACAAGAGGCATCCCAGGCCATACGGGGCTCCTCTGTCACCACCGGGCCACCACCGGTCAGAGCCGCAAGTGGCATTGTCAAAGGACGCGGGGCCTGCACCGCTATTGGTACAATCTGCTGCTGAAGAACGTCCGGGTCCTGCCCCGGCATGGATGTCGACCTCGATGACACACATTTATCCACCATCAATGCCATTTCTGGATTTGACTCCACGTCATGTGTCAACACCGTGGCATCTGCGTCTGCATGAGGTGACTCTGTGATGCTGCTCACAGGCTAAGTTCCTGACCCTGTTGATATCGATGTGGTTGGCTGTCCCCGATAGCCCCTCTCCCCCTCAATACGATGTGCAACGGTAGCTCTGGGAGCTAACAATCTGTCTGAACTCTGTCCAGCACGGTGGGTCGTGCGGTGACGACGAAGCCGCACTCGAGACCGACCACCGAAAGATGAATAATCCAGAGGGAGGGTGGCGGCAGAATGAAGGCTCGAAAGAATGGTAGCCGCTCGGGATGGACTGGAGGGTGAAGCTGAGGAAACATCCTGAAGCGATGCGGAAGAAGAAGATATAGAGGAGGGCAGGGAAGTTGTCGATGGACTCATAGAAGCAGCACGCTTGGCAACGACAAGGTTACATAGCTGCTTCATCATCCGCTTCAGGCCGTGGATCTCGGCAAGCATGACCACCAGAGGTCCGGTGAGTGGACAGGCCAACGCTGGCAGATCCTTATCCTATGGAGGAGGTGTACTCTCACGGGACCGAAGCCAAGGCGGATGCCAGCCTCGAGGGCTTGTCCAACATCGACACCAACCGTGACGTCCATCACCACAGTAGTAGGAAAATGCACAAGACGCCTGCTGCTATGTCGGTGAACTCATCTCGAGCGCCTGACAATGGGGGTATGGAGAGCACCTGCTCCCGACGCTAAAGCACCAAGACTATGACACTGTTGGACAACGTCACTATGACGAGTCGTAGTGCTAAGGTCAGCAATCGTGACCTGACCAGAAGAGCTGCAATGCCACAAAATGTCCGGAGAAACGTGCAGTTGATGGGTCGCTGCTCCTGCTACCACTCCTTAATCTGCAGTCGTTGTGACTTGTGCCACCCCCGAAGGTGGTACTAAAGGTGCGGCAATTGGTGTTGCTGCTGTGAACACGGTCACGACGAAACTTGCTATGGTGACAAGATGTGGGCGGATGCAGTTTGAGCTGTAACTCCGTGGGTGAGGGGAGAAGTTGTTCCTCTCTATTTGATCCTATGTGGCAGGTGTGTATAGTTTTAGTTTAGTTCACCGAATACCCAGGTGATATATCTGGGACCTTTCACTTGGGGTTTTCTCGGATGCCCCTTTATTTTTGCTGGTACCCTCTTCCTTGTTTTTGGGTTACATAGTAACCTTATTGCATTCACTTTCTTTGTGGAAATCTCGATTTTTCCATTGGTTCGTGCCGAACAATTTTCTCGCCGACGGCCGGTCGCCACTTCCGAGGCCGGACGGAACACCGTTGTGTGTTGTTCCCGGGTCAGAAACGGAAAGTGGTCATGTACATCATGAAATGAAGGTGTAAAGAGCTTGGGGAAAATACGAAAATGAAGGATTTGAGTGTCACAATTTATTGCGCATATTTGTAATGACAGAAAAGGAGGTTGGTAAAATCGTGAACATATTGTGACGTATAAGGAATGTGGAATGCATTGTTGAATGTATGTTTTCACTTCTTCAGCACATTGTAAATATTTTGATTTCTTTTTCTCCTCTTTTAATTCCTATAT